>CM051700.1:27010223-27020223 GCA_028022725.1 Lycodopsis pacificus | reverse complement strand
TCATCATCATCAACATCATCATCATGAACATCATCATCATCATCATCATCATGAACATCATCATCATCACCATCATCATCATCATCATCATGAACATCATCATCATCATCATGAACATCATCATCACCATCATCATGAACATCATCATCATCATGAACATCATCATCATCATCATCATGAACATCATCATCACCATCATCATGAACATCATCATCATCATCATCATGAACATCATCATCACCATCATCATGAACATCATCATCATCATCATCATGAACATCATCATCATCATCATCATGAACATCATCATCATCATGAACATTACCATCATCATCATCATCATCATCATCATCATGAACATCATCATCATCATGAACATCATCATCATCATGAACATCATCATCATCATCATCATGAACATCATCATCATCATGAACATCATCATCATCATCATCATGAACATCATCATCATCATCATCATGAACATTACCATCATCATCATCATGAACATCATCACCATCACCATCATCATTATCATCATCGTGTGTGTACATTGACCTTGGGGGGGCTGTTGGCTGTGCTAGGGGGGTCTACGGTCTCGGGTGCTGGTCTGGGCTTGTTGTGGATGTGCAGGACCGGCAGGTATGCCTCCTTCTCCACCTTCCTCTTCAGGGTGGAGTTCCAGTGGTTTTTGATGGAGTTGTCTGTCCTGTGAAGATGAATGTTACTTTTAGTTTGACTGTAAATCTCAATATTCGATCTGAGATGTTGGGTACATCTCTGGTTCTGGTCTGATATGGTCTGGATCATCATATGAAAGATAATCATGATGTTAAACATCTACTAACCTGCCCGGCAGCATCTTGGAGATGTCGGCCCAGCGGTTCCCCAGCAGCTGCTGCACCTGACAGATGGTGAGGTCTTCCGCCAGAGTCCAGCTGCTCTTCTTCACCGTCGGGTTCAGGTGGTTGTGCCAGCGCTCGCGGCATTGCTTCCCGTTACGAGTCAGCATCTGTTTGGCGATGAGCGACCAGCGCTTCACGCCGAACGTCTGAACCAGCTTGAGAACCTGGACAGGAAGTGACATCACACGGATTATTAGTTTATGGAGGAGTTCTGGTCAATCACATCCAACAATTACAGTCTTGTTCACAAGTCCCCCGCCGTGTCCAACAAATCTGAGTCAAGTCTAAGAAGTCCAGCTTCTCGTCTAACAACTCCCGAGTCACGTCCAACAAATCGGAGTCACGTCCAACAAATCGGAGTCACACCTAATGAGTCCCGACCAGCGTCCAACAAGTCTCAAGTCACGTCCAACAAGTCAAGAGTCATGTTCACAACTCGCGAGTTGCATCCACCTGAGTACTGTGTAACAAGTCCTGAATCATTTCAAACGAGTCCCGGGTCACGTCAAATGAGCTCCGAGTAGCAACAAACAAGTCTCAAATCATGTCAAACAATTCCTGGGTCATGTGACGTCGTGAGTAACATCTAACAAGTCCTGAGTCGCATCCTACATGTCCCCAGTCACGTCTAACAAGTCCTGAGTTACGTCCAACAATTCCCGGTTCATGTCCCACAATTCCAGAGTGACATCTAACAAGTCCTGAGTCACATTCACTAGTCCTGAGTCAAACAGTTTGACTTCTGACTAGTCCGTAAGATGCAGTTTGATAGAGTAGGTAAAGTATGGTAGTACTATAGTGCAGCAGTATAGTACTGTGGAGCGGTTAAAGAGTGAGTGGTCACCCTCTCATCCTCCTCCTTAGTCCAGGGACCTTTAACCAGCTCTGGATTTTTAATGTGCTGCCACCTCCGCTGACACTGCAGCTCTGTCCTCTGACCCTGAGACACAGCAGAGACAGTTAGGACGCCTCCTCAACACGGACCATTGTCTTGTCCTGTGACCAGAGTTACGGAGGTAAAATAAAACGACTCACTTTAAAATGCAGAGAAACTGAGGACCAGTTGTTTGAGCCAAACTCCTTCATCAGTTTGTGCAGCTTCTCATCCTGAGGAGGAAGATCGTCGTCATCATCATCACCATAACAATTTCTTCTTTCCGGTGAGGGTAAATATATATTAAATATTAGTGCTGAGCAACGATTGTTATGGCAAAGTTCAATAATGAATTATAAAGCAGTGTATTGTGCACTTTTATTTTGAAAGTGCTGCTCTATGAACTAAAGGACAATAACATCTGGTTCATGAGATGCAGGCAGCATGTTTCATACTTCATGTGAATATGATTCATACTTTGTTGGCATCTTATTCTGAAAACCGGATGTTGGTCTGAAGAAACCGGATGTTGTCTCACGTTAATGTTTCGCTAACTTTCAAAGTGCTTCGCTCTGATCTGTGCGTTTGAATGCGTTCACGGTGAATGTCAGCGTAGAGCTGCACTAACATGTGAGAGTCTGTGACGTCACCAGCGACGTCCAGTCGTCTCCAGGCAGAGCAGCAGCTGCAGCAGCTGTCTCTCTATTCCTGCCCCCCCCCCCCCCCCCCCCCCGACCAGAAGCGAAAGTCACCTTTTCTCTACGGCAACCCTGAAGGGACATATCATCTCCAATACAAAACCATAAACATGAGACAGTCTGTTACGATAATAATACATTAAAAAAATGCGTTAACGCGCGATAAAATAATTGTCGGCGTTAATGAATGAATGCATTAACACGATAATAACGCGTTAACTTGCCCAGCACTATTAAATATATACATTATGTATATTCCAAAACATTAGAACCACTCTCCACAGAGTTAGCCTGATTAGCCCTGAATGCTAACATGATGACCATCACCTCGTCTTTTGTCCATCCAGGTGTCTGTAGATTCACCGTGGAGGATCGTCCTTTACGTCCCAAACATGTGGAGCGACTCTTTGTACTGACAACACACAGAGGTACAGCAACAACTGAAGGACAGGCGTGTGTGTGATAGGACAGGTGTGTGTGTGTGTGTGTGTGTGGGAGGACAGGTGTGTGTGTATGGGAGGACAGGTGTGTGTGTGTGTGATAGGACAGGTGTGTGTGTGTGTGATAGGACAGGTGTGTGTGTGTGTGATAGGACAGGTGTGTGTGTGTGTGGGAGGACAGGTGTGTGTGTGTGTGATAGGACAGGTGTGTGTGTGTGTGATAGGACAGGTGTGTGTGTGTGTGTGGGAGGACAAGTGTGTGTGTGTGTGATAGGACAGGTGTGTGTGTGTGTGTGGGAGGACAGGTGTGTGTGTGTGTGTGTGTGTGTGTGTGTGTGATAGGACAGGTGTGTGTGTGTGTGATAGGACAGGTGTGTGTGTGTGTGATAGGACAGGTGTGTGTGCGTATGTGGGAGGACAGGTGTGTGTGTGTGTGATAGGACAGGTGTGTGTGTGTGTGGGAGGACAGGTGTGTGTGTGTGTGTGGGAGGACAGGTGTGTGTGTGTGTGTGTGTGGGAGGACAGGTGTGTGTGTGTGTGATAGGACAGGTGTGTGTGTGTGTGGGAGGACAGGTGTGTGTGTGTGTGTGGGAGGACAGGTGTGTGTGTGTGTGATAGGACAGGTGTGTGTGTGTGTGGGAGGACAGGTGTGTGTGTGTGTGTGATAGGACAGGTGTGTGTGTGTGTGGGAGGACAGGTGTGTGTGTGTGTGATAGGACAGGTGTGTGTGTGTGTGGGAGGACAGGTGTGTGTGGGAGGACAGGTGTGTGTGTGTGTGGGAGGATAGGTGTGTGTGTGTGTGATAGGACAGGTGTGTGTGTGTGTGTGGGAGGACAGGTGTGTGTGTGTGTGGGAGGACAGGTGTGTGTGTGTGTGATAGGACAGGTGTGTGTGTGTGGGAGGACAGGTGTGTGTGTGTGTGGGAGGACAGGTGTGTGTGTGTGTGGGAGGACAGGTGTGTGTGTGTGTGGGAGGACAGGTGTGTGTGTGTGTGGGAGGACAGGTGTGTGTGTGTGTGGGAGGACAGCTCTCACCAGGACCTGCGGCTTCTGCTGCTCATCTCTGCTGCTCATATGAACGCTGACACTCTGAACTTCTGGAAGAAACAGAGTTCATCACCTCTGTGTCACGTTATCAGTATTTATAACTAAATAATTTATTAATTCAACATTTGTACAATTTGTAGCCTAACCTTCTGCAGCGTGTGAACATAATTCAACATGTTTCCTCAGTATCAGTTAGCTGTTTGACTCCAATCATCACTTCATGAACATCTGATCTTAATTCAGAAACATGAAATCACTTCTTCATCATCCAGCAGGTGAGCAGCATTAAGAGAAGCAACAACATTCTTCTTTTATCAAATTAGAAACGAGCAAAACGATCAAACAAGTCTTTGGTTCAGAGTGACGGTTGGTTGAGCTAGCGGCTAGCATTAGTGTTATCCCGGTGTGAGTGTGTTTACCGTGTCCCGGTAGATTACCGGCTGAATGTCTGTAATATCTATCATATCTGAATATAATGAGATCAGAGAACTTACCGGCGACGGTTGGAGTTATTGCCCAATGCCGCTTCTAACCCACTATTCCACAACACTTGGTGCAGACGCAGCAGATATCCCCTGGTTGCTCTTAACGTCGGTTGGAGAAACGTTCAGAGACGAGCTCGTGCGCTGAGGTCACGGACCAAAAGGACTCCTCTGATTGACCCAGTCATGACGTCACTATGGTTATGATGTCCGTTAGACGTGCTGCAAAAGTAACTCATTTATTTATTTAATGAAAGAAATCACTTTTTTATTCACTCACTCATATATTAAATAAAATAAGTAACTCACATGTATTCATTTATTTATTTATTAAATAAAATAAGCTGCTTATTTTTATTTATTTTTATGTTAAATAAAATAAATAAAGAATAAAAAAGAAGCTTGTAATGCTGCTAAAGTTGTAATGAAATGTAACGTATAATTATTATAATTATAAAAAATATGATAATTATTATAATAATTATTTATAATAATAATAATTATTATTAATAATGTTATATATTCAACACATGCTACAGGGTGAACTGTAATAACTGGTGAGGTTCTTCCTCTCTTCATGCTCTCTGGCGCCTTTAGTGGAAACATCGCTATCTACAGGCAGAGCGAGGAACTGCAGCCGGAGAACGGCGCAGTGCCGTGGTGTTTAATAAAGAGACGTTATTATACTGTTGTACTTTGCTAATAAAGAAGCTGCATGTGAGCGTGACATTCAAATGTAAAGTAAACTGTATTTTATTAACTGTTCGATTTGTAACTTTTTTTCAAAAATGAAGCAACTGATAAAACGAATTTCCCAGAATCCTTTGCAGGATGACGCTTGGCTATCCCGCCCGTTGTTAAACAAAATCTCCCGGCATGCTCTCCTGTAGGCCAAGGAGGAGAAGAAGAAGAAGCGTCATGATGGAGTCTAACGTGACAAAACCTTCGTCAGTCCAGAGTAATAAAGTCTGAGGCGTCCATGTTGCTTCACCGGAGCTTCTTTACGACCCGAGCCCGCTAGTAACAGCTAGAGAGCGAACTCTACAGCGGAGATTGTCGGTGAGTTTTCTCATTAGCAGTAGCTAGCTAAGTAGCTATAAGTAGTGTTATTGTTATAGCACTGGGCCTCCATTTAATCCGGCTACCATACACGGCGAAACACCCCTTGATAAACCACATGACGTTACACAGAGAAGGGTTCAGTTCATCTGAAGCAGCACGTTTAACTACACGTGTAGTCATAATATGTCAGCAGTGTGTGCTAACAGTCTGTCTGTTACCATACTACGAGTACGAGCCAACGGTGTTAGCATCAACGAGCTAACGGCGTTAGCATCAACGGGTAGAAATATGTTATGGTTTAAAAAAACAACGTTCTGAGAATCAGAGAAACACGCCCACAAACTGTCTGTTTAACATTATCCTCATCATATTATCTTCATTTTCACAATGTTTTATTGTTAAAAGTCACACCATCTGTAGCAGTGTGCAGTGTTAGCTCTGTGTTAGCCACATGTTTAGCTAACCAATGAGACCTCGTGTTGTTTCAGAGATGATTGATTTATAGAATATCAGTAACTAAGTACATTTAGAAAAGTACTGTTTAAGGAACTAGAATGAGGTACTTGTACTTTCTACTTCTCCACTACATCGCAGAGGTAAACATGGTACTTTTTACTGTACTACATCTCAGAGGTAAACATTGTACTTTTTACTGTACTACATCTCAGAGGTAAACATTGTACTTTTTACTGTACTACATCTCAGAGGTAAACATGGTACTTTTTACTGTACTATTCAGACCTCAACCTGAACAGCCATATCAAGACAATTACAAAATCAGCCTCCTATCAGCTGAAGAATATATCAAGGATTAGAGGACTTATGTCTCAACAGGACTTGTAAAAACTTGTCCACGCATTTATCTTCAGCAGACTGGACTACTGTAACGGTGTGTTTACAGGTCTCTGTAAAAAGTCCGTCAGAAAGCTGCAGCTGATTCAGAACGCTGCAGCTCGAGTCCTCACTAAGACCAGGAGGGTGGATCACATCACCCCAGTTCTGATGTCTTTGCACTGGCTTCCTGTCCAACAAAGACTTTAAAATCCTGCTGTTGGTTTACAAAGCACTGAATGGTTTAGGGCCAAAATACATCTCTGATCTGCTGCTACCTTATGAACCATCCCGACCCCTCAGGTCGTCTGGGACCGGTCTACTTCCTGTTCCCTTATGAACCATCCCGACCCCTCAGGTCGTCTGGGACCGGTCTACTTCCTGTTCCCTTATGAACCATCCCGACCCCTCAGGTCGTCTGGGACCGGTCTACTTCCTGTTCCCAGAGTCAGAACTAAACATGGAGAAGCAGCGTTCAGTGTTTCTGCTCCACATATCTGGAACAAAGTCCCAGAAAGCTGCAGGTCTGCTGAGACCCTCAGCTCCTTTACATCAAGACTGAAGACCTTTCTGTTTGCTGCTGCCTTTAATTGAACCACATTCAATTAATATATTAATCAATTTCCTGCATTTCTGCATTTTACTATGAAACTGTCTTACACTGTGTTTTTAATGTTTTAATGAATGTTCTTAATTGTTTTAAATCTCCTTTTCTTTTGCCTTATGTTTTAATGGTTTTATGTGAAGCACTTTGAATTACCTTGTTGAAATGTGGTGTACAAATAAACTTGCCTTACTACATCTCAGAGGTAAACATGGTACTTCATGTACTTTCATTCATTTCCAGTGACGGTAGTTGAAGTGTGGACAGCGTCATGTATAGTGTGTTCAGTAGACACTGATCCTGTCGACTAGCATCAGATACTAACACAATCACTGCACAAGGACGCTGATCAGCCTTGACTTTAATGTTCAGATGGAGTTCCTTTATTATAAAGAAACGTTCTTTCATATTTACATTGTCCTTTAACCCTTTACATGATGACTGATCAGTATCTCTTCACCACCTGCTGTTTGGACTAGTTCATGTGGGTTGATGTGGATCAGGACTCTGTATGGGCATCAGGGACAGACTTGTTTTTAGTCTCCGATGTGTTGTGTCTCCTGTCTGGTTCGTGCCGTGGTTGTAAAGCTTACTTACACATGCTCCCTTTAGGACCCGTCCCAAAGGTAAACTAACCACTTGGTCTCCCATCCCGGCAGGTTTAACGGGTCACCATGGCGACGGACATCGGATCACCGCAGCGGTTCTTCCACATGCCGCGCTTCCAGCACCAAGCGCCACGACAGGTGTTCTACAAGAGGCCCGACTTCGCCCAGCAGCAGGCCATGCAGCAGCTCACCTTCGATGGGAAACGCATGAGGAAGGCCGTGAACCGCAAGACCATCGACTACAACCCGTCTGTCATCAGACACCTGGAGGTAAACACACCTGTGTTATGTTAACGGGCTTTAAAAAGGCTCTTTAATGAATAATCAAATGTACTGAAGAAGTCCTTTGAGATCTGGTCACATTGTCATGTTTTAAAGTTGCTAACGATTAGCCGTTAGCACATGGACCATTGCCATGCTAACGATTAGCCGTTAGCACATGGACCATTGCCATGCTAACGATTAGCCGTTAGCACATGGACCATTGCCATGCTAACGATTAGCCGTTAGCACATGGACCATTGCCATGCTAACGATTAGCCGTTAGCACATGGACCATTGCCATGCTTTAATGCTCTTTATTTTCTATTTTAACTACTTTAAAAAAGCTCCTGTGGACAGGTGTTGTAAATTAGCATTTCCCTACAAACACGTAACACAGTGCATCTGGGCTTTGTGCATAAATGTATGTTACAATTCTAATGCTACTGCGATGTCCATATCAAATAAAATAAACATAACATAACACACGGTTGCTGGACTTGACTTGTTTTAGAATCGTTTGTGGCAGCGAGACCATCGAGACTTCAGAGCCCTTCAGCCGGACGCAGGATGTTACAACGAGGTGAGTTCGGACCGGTTCTGCTCATCACTTAATATTCATGACCTCTTGTGTGTTTAGCACCAGATGTGAAGGACTGAACCAGATGTTTGTGTGTTTCCTCAGCTGGTTCCTCCTGTGGGAATGTGCACCAACCCAATGAACGCCGTCACGACGAAGTTTGTCCGAACCTCCACCAACAAAGTCAAGTGTCCCGTGTTTGTGATCAGGGTAAGCTGACTGAGGAGAAGTGCTTTTATTGTGAAACATTTTGAGCTTTTGTTTTATTGTGTTATAGAGAGAACGCTGCTTCACTGATTTCTGTGTTTCCTGTTTGTCTCCAGTGGACTCCTGAAGGCCGTCGTCTGGTCACTGGAGCCTCCAGTGGAGAGTTCACTCTGTGGAACGGACTCACCTTCAACTTTGAGACCATTCTACAGGTAAACATCTACCCGTACCGCCACACACCTGTACCTCTACGTAGATGAAGAGGAAACCCCCTTCAGTTCCAGTATTCATGCTCATGGTGTCTCCCTGTTTGTGTCCACATGAGTGGTCCTGACGTAGTCTCTGTCCCCTACAGGCCCACGACAGTCCGGTCCGGGCCATGACCTGGTCTCATAACGACATGTGGATGCTGACGGCGGACCACGGCGGCTACGTGAAGTACTGGCAGTCCAACATGAACAACGTGAAGATGTTCCAGGCTCACAAGGAGGCCATTAGAGAAGCCAGGTTTATACCCAATCTACCATTTTCTGTAGTTACCTCCGGTCTCTTACTGTCAGCGCTGCAGTACCACGCTGCGGCCACGCGGGGGCGCCGCCTCGCCTCGCGCCACATGTTGTTGATTCATGACAGATGTAAGTGTGTGCTGTTGCAACACTGCAGTGATCTGTTGTTGATGTTCTTCCTGATGTGGCTGATGAGCTGTTTATCTCTGTTCTGCTGAATAAAGTCATCAATCATTAATTAACATCTGGTTCTGGTAGGCCCGGTGGTTCTGGTGGAGAGGAGGATGGTCAGAATAAATCCATAATAAAGTCTCAGCAGGGACCAATAAAGTGAATAAAGAGAAGCTCCTGCACACACTGCTGGTCTGAACCGCATCAAACAGGCAGCTGTAGATGTTTAAATAAAGGTTTCAGTTCAACACCTTGAACACAGCCCGCAGCTAAATACCCCCCCCCCCCCTTCTTCTTCTGCTGTTAGCTGGTACAGTGGGACACGCAAGACACAGACCCCGACTCTTAATCCACAAACACTGGATCCACATCTCCCATGATGCACCTGGATAGTGTGTGACGCAGACTGTACGTTAGACGTTTGTAGCGACCAAGCCTGATGACCTCACTGTGACCTCATCGTGCCACAGATGACATCACGTGACAGGTCCCGGGAACACCTGTACAGTGTGATGTCATCATGAACAGCACACCTGAGTCCTCTTGTTTGTGGAGATGTAACGTGAGGAAGAGAGCGGGCGGACGGCTAGGTAGCTAGTTAGCTTGTCCTCCAGAGCGGAGGGACATTTTCTGTAACCAGTGTAGCATTAAAACACTGTGGAATTAGCTAGCAAGCTAAGTAGCCAGCTGTCCGCTAGTTAGCTTGTGTGCCGAGCGTGAGTGGA
>CM051700.1:26972723-27005223 GCA_028022725.1 Lycodopsis pacificus | reverse complement strand
GTCTCTGTCTCTGTGTCTCTGTGTCTCTGTCTCTGTCTCTGTGTCTCTGTGTCTCTGTGTCTCTGTCTCTGTGTGTCTCTGTCTCTGTGTGTCTGTCTCTGTGTCTGTGTCTCTGTGTGTAGGTCACGGTGCTGATGTGAAGTGTGTGGACTGGCATCCCACTAAAGGTCTGGTGGTCTCTGGTAGTAAAGACAGTCAGCAGCCGATAAAGTTCTGGGACCCGAAGACGGGACAAAGTCTGGCGACACTGTGAGTCCCTCAGGACACTACAACTGACTATTGAACAGTGTCTGTAGCTCCTCCCACTATTGAACAGTGTCTGGAGCTCCTCCCACCATTGAACAGTGTCTGGAGCTCCTCCCACATTGTTCTACGTTCTCTCTCCTCAGCCACGCCCACAAGAACACGGTGATGGAGGTGAAGTGGAACCTCAACGGTAACTGGCTGCTGACGGCCTCACGGGACCACCTGTGTAAACTGTTTGACATCAGGAACCTGAAGGAGGAGCTGCAGGTGTTTAGAGGACACAAGAAGGAGGCGACAGGTGAGTCTGAGCAGAACCCACCATGAAGAAGATGACGGAGGTTAAACTGAGGGGTGTTGTCTCTGAGTGCATGTCCTCTGTGTGTCTCCAGCTGTGGCCTGGCATCCCGTCCATGAAGGTCTGTTTGCCAGCGGAGGTTCTGATGGCTCTCTGCTCTTCTGGCACACTGGGTAATGATGAAGCACCTGAACAGACATGATGGGGTTCACGAATGAGGCGTAATCACCTCTGGCATGGTTTGACCGGTTGGGACTGGTTTAACTGGTTTAACTGGTTTGCTGTTGTCAGGGTGGAGAAGGAGGTCGGAGGGATGGAGATGGCTCATGAGGGGATGATCTGGAGTCTGGCCTGGCACCCGCTGGGTCACATCCTGTGCTCCGGCTCCAACGACCACACCAGGTACATACTGTACATACTATATAAATACATATTTATATTTATATATATATATATATATATATATATAAATATCATCGCAAGCTGGCGTTGGGGACCCGGAGGAGCGAGCTGTTTGAAGATCTGAGGGTGCGGGTGGAGATTTGGGGAGTGATGAGGTCTTGTAGGGAGGGAGGTGCGTGTCCATTTATACATTGATGTGTGAGTAGCAGGACTTTGTAGTCAATCTGGAATCAGTGAGTGAGTGCAGTGAGTGAGTGCAGTCAGTGAGTGCAGTCAGTGAGTGCAGTCAGTGAGTGCAGTCAGTGAGTGTAGTCAGTGAGTGCAGTGAGTGTAGTCAGTGAGTGCAGTCAGTGAGTGCAGTCAGTGAGTGCAGTCAGTGAGTGCAGTCAGTGAGTGCAGTCAGTGAGTGCGGTCAGTGAGTGAGTGTAGTCAGTGAGTGTAGTCAGTGAGTGTAGTCAGTGAGTGCAGTGAGTGTAGTCAGTGAGTGTAGTCAGTGAGTGTAGTCAGTGAGTGTAGTCAGTGAGTGCAGTGAGTGAGTGCAGTGAGTGTAGTCAGTGAGTGCAGTGAGTGAGTGTAGTGAGTGAAGTGAGTGAGTGTAGTCAGTGAGTGCAGTGAGTGTAGTGAGTGAGTGCAGTGAGTGTAGTCAGTGAGTGTAGTGAGTGAGTGCAGTGAGTGTAGTCAGTGAGTGTAGTCAGTGAGTGAGTGAGTGTAGTGAGTGAGTGAGTGAGTGTAGTGAGTGAGTGTAGTCAGTGAGTGTAGTCAGTGAGTGAGTGCGGTGAGTGTAGTCAGTGAGTGTAGTCAGTGAGTGTAGTTAGTGAGTGTAGTCAGTGAGTGCAGTTAGTGAGTGTAGTGAGTGAGTGTAGTGAGTGTAGTCAGTGAGTGTAGTCAGTGAGTGTAGTCAGTGAGTGTAGTCAGTGAGTGCAGTGAGTGTAGTCAGTGAGTGTAGTCAGTGAGTGTAGTCAGTGAGTGCAGTGAGTGAGTGTAGTGAGTGAAGTGAGTGAGTGTAGTGAGTGAAGTGAGTGAGTGTAGTCAGTGAGTGCAGTGAGTGTAGTGAGTGAGTGCAGTGAGTGTAGTCAGTGAGTGTAGTGAGTGAGTGCAGTGAGTGTAGTCAGTGAGTGTAGTCAGTGAGTGAGTGAGTGTAGTGAGTGAGTGAGTGAGTGTAGTGAGTGAGTGTAGTCAGTGAGTGTAGTCAGTGAGTGAGTGCGGTGAGTGTAGTCAGTGAGTGTAGTCAGTGAGTGTAGTTAGTGAGTGTAGTCAGTGAGTGCAGTTAGTGAGTGTAGTGAGTGAGTGTAGTGAGTGTAGTCAGTGAGTGTAGTCAGTGAGTGTAGTCAGTGAGTGTAGTCAGTGAGTGCAGTGAGTGTAGTCAGTGAGTGTAGTCAGTGAGTGTAGTCAGTGAGTGCAGTGAGTGTAGTCAGTGAGTGTAGTCAGTGAGTGCAGTGAGTGTAGTCAGTGAGTGCAGTGAGTGTAGTCAGTGAGTGTAGTCAGTGAGTGTAGTCAGTGAGTGTAGTCAGTGAGTGTAGTCAGTGAGTGTAGTCAGTGAGTGTAGTCAGTGAGTGTAGTCAGTGAGTGTAGTCAGTGAGTGTAGTCAGTGAGTGTAGTGAGTGAGTGTAGTCAGTGAGTGTAGTCAGTGAGTGTAGTCAGTGAGTGCAGTGAGTGAGTGTAGTCAGTGAGTGTAGTCAGTGAGTGTAGTCAGTGAGTGCAGTGAGTGAGTGTAGTGAGTGAAGTGAGTGAGTGCAGTCAGTGAGTGTAGTGAGTGTAGTCAGTGAGTGTAGTCAGTGAGTGTAGTCAGTGAGTGTAGTCAGTGAGTGAGTGCAGTGAGTGAGTGCAGTGAGTGTAGTCAGTGAGTGCAGTGAGTGCAGTCAGTGAGTGTAGTCAGTGAGTGCAGTGAGTGAGTGCAGTCAGTGAGTGTAGTGAGTGTAGTCAGTGAGTGTAGTCAGTGAGTGTAGTCAGTGAGTGTAGTCAGTGAGTGCAGTGAGTGAGTGCAGTGAGTGCAGTGAGTGTAGTCAGTGAGTGTAGTCAGTGAGTGCAGTGAGTGAGTGTAGTGAGTGAAGTGAGTGAGTGTAGTCAGTGAGTGCAGTGAGTGAAGTCAGTGAGTGCAGTGAGTGTAGTGAGTGAGTGCAGTGAGTGTAGTCAGTGAGTGTAGTCAGTGAGTGTAGTGAGTGAGTGCAGTGAGTGTAGTCAGTGAGTGTAGTCAGTGAGTGAGTGAGTGTAGTGAGTGAGTGAGCGAGTGTAGTGAGTGAGTGTAGTCAGTGAGTGTAGTCAGTGAGTGAGTGCGGTGAGTGTAGTCAGTGTGTGTAGTCAGTGAGTGTAGTTAGTGAGTGCAGTTAGTGAGTGCAGTTAGTGAGTGTAGTGAGTGAGTGTAGTGAGTGTAGTCAGTGAGTGTAGTCAGTGAGTGCAGTGAGTGTAGTCAGTGAGTGTAGTCAGTGAGTGCAGTGAGTGCAGTCAGTGAGTGTAGTCAGTGAGTGTAGTCAGTGAGTGTAGTCAGTGAGTGTAGTCAGTGAGTGTAGTCAGTGAGTGTAGTCAGTGAGTGTAGTCAGTGAGTGTAGTCAGTGAGTGTAGTCAGTGAGTGTAGTGAGTGTAGTGAGTGAGTGTAGTCAGTGAGTGTAGTCAGTGAGTGCAGTGAGTGAGTGTAGTCAGTGAGTGTAGTGAGTGCAGTCAGTGAGTGTAGTGAGTGAGTGAGTGTAGTCAGTGAGTGTAGTCAGTGAGTGTAGTCAGTGAGTGTAGTCAGTGAGTGTAGTCAGTGAGTGCAGTCAGTGAGTGTAGTCAGTGAGTGCAGTCAGTGAGTGTAGTCAGTGAGTGTAGTCAGTGAGTGTAGTGAGTGAGTGTAGTCAGTGAGTGTAGTGAGTGTAGTCAGTGAGTGCGGTGAGTGTAGTCAGTGAGTGTAGTCAGTGAGTGTAGTCAGTGAGTGTAGTCAGTGAGTGTAGTCAGTGAGTGTAGTCAGTGAGTGTAGTCAGTGAGTGTAGTCAGTGAGTGTAGTCAGTGAGTGTAGTCAGTGAGTGTAGTCAGTGAGTGCAGTCAGTGAGTGTAGTCAGTGAGTGTAGTCAGTGAGTGTAGTGAGTGTAGTGAGTGAGTGTAGTCAGTGAGTGTAGTCAGTGAGTGCAGTGAGTGAGTGTAGTCAGTGAGTGTAGTCAGTGAGTGTAGTGAGTGCAGTCAGTGAGTGTAGTGAGTGTAGTGAGTGAGTGTAGTGAGTGAGTGAGTGTAGTCAGTGAGTGTAGTGAGTGCAGTCAGTGAGTGTAGTGAGTGAGTGAGTGTAGTCAGTGAGTGTAGTCAGTGAGTGTAGTCAGTGAGTGTAGTCAGTGAGTGTAGTCAGTGAGTGTAGTCAGTGAGTGTAGTCAGTGAGTGCAGTCAGTGAGTGTAGTCAGTGAGTGCAGTGAGTGTAGTGAGTGAGTGTAGTCAGTGAGTGTAGTGAGTGTAGTCAGTGAGTGTAGTGAGTGTAGTCAGTGAGTGTAGTCAGTGAGTGTAGTCAGTGAGTGTAGTGAGTGAGTGTAGTCAGTGAGTGGAGTGAGTGTAGTCAGTGAGTGTAGTGAGTGTAGTCAGTGAGTGTAGTGAGTGTAGTCAGTGAGTGTAGTCAGTGAGTGCAGTGAGTGTAGTGAGTGAGTGCAGTGAGTGAGTGTAGTCAGTGAGTGTAGTCAGTGAGTGTAGTCAGTGAGTGCAGTGAGTGAGTGCAGTGAGTGTAGTGAGTGAGTGCAGTGAGTGAGTGAAGTCAGTGAGTGAGTGCAGTGAGTGCAGTGAGTGAGTGAAGTGAGTGAGTGTAGTGAGTGAGTGTAGTCAGTGAGTGTAGTGAGTGTAGTCAGTGAGTGTAGTGAGTGTAGTGAGTGAGTGTAGTCAGTGAGTGCAGTCAGTGAGTGCAGTGAGTGCAGTCAGTGAGTGCAGTGAGTGTAGTGAGTGTAGTGAGTGAGTGCAGTGAGTGCAGTGAGTGCAGTCAGTGAGTGTAGTCAGTGAGTGCAGTGAGTGAGTGAGTGAGTGAGTGCAGGGAGTGAGTGCAGGGAGTGCAGAATGGGTGTTAGGTGCTCGTACTTCCGGACTCATCAGGATCCTGGCAGCGCTGTTTTGCGTGTATTGCAGCTTCTGGATGTTGTTGCCAGTGATCCCAGTGAGGAGTGAGTTGCAGGAGTCCGGTCCTGAGGATGTAAAGGCGTGGACGAGCTTCTGCATCTGACAGGGTTAAAGTGGGCGGAGTTAAATTCTCAGTAGCGATCACTAAATGATGCTTATTATACATATTACAAACAAAACACTTTAAAAACTCTAAAACAATCATTTAAATAAATCATTTATTTTTTCCTAAAAAAATAATTGTCTGCATTAATTAGTTAATGCGTTAACGCGATAATAATGTGTGAACCTGCCCAGCACTTCTCTAAGTAGTATAAATACTATATATATATATATATATATATATATATATATATATATATATATATATATATATATATATATATATATATATATATATATATATATATATATATATATATATATATATATATATATATATATATACTATATATATATATATATATATATACTATATATATATATATATATATATATATATATATATATATATATATATATACTATATATATATATATATATATATATATATATATATATATATATATACTATATATATATATATATATATATATATATATATATATATATATACTATATATATATATATATATATATATATATATATATATATATATATATACTATATATACTATATATATATATATATATATATATATATATATATATATATATATATATATATATATATATATATATATATATATATACTATATATATATATATATATATACTATATATATATATATATATATACTATATATATATATATATATATACTATTTATACTACTTAGAGAAGCTCATTAGTCCCTGATTGGATGTCGATGGAGTAGATTTCTTTGTGTCTCAATCTTTCTGTTTTGTTCTCGTTGTGTTTCAGTAAGTTCTGGACGAGGAACCGACCGGGTGATAAGATGAGAGACCGGTACAACCTGAACCTGCTGCCGGGGATGTCAGAGGACGGCATGGAGTATGGTGAGTCCTGAGCAGGAGGACTAAACGCACTCTGAAGGGTTTGAGATGTGATTATTTTAATCGCAGCTGCTGACAGGTTCTGTGTTTGTGTTTCAGACGACGTGGACCTGAACAGCGTGGCCTCCATCCCTGGTATGGGGATCCCCGAGCAGCTCAAGGCCGCCATGGAGCTGGAGCAGAGCAGTAGGTTTCACATCCTCTTAGTTTGATGACTAAAGGTGTCCCACAGGGGTCAATGTTGGGTCCCATGAAGTTTACTCCATCTTGAATGTCATCCAAGACCGACTCGTACCCCTGGGCTAAAACCCATGCGGAGGCATGATTTGTTCAAACATAGCTGCAAATATCTTCATGTTTAAGTCTTCAAAAGATTCTCCTGAGTTATCGGCCGTATCTGGGGTATGACTCGGGTTTATCTCGGTCGTAACTGAGATGCAACTGTTGTCTCCAGGTAAAGAGGCGGCTCCTGAGCTGGAGATGTCTATCCCTGGTCTTGACTGGGGCATGGACGAGGTCATGGGTAAAGACTCCAAGAAGGTCCCGCAGAAGAAAGTACCGTACGCCAAACCGATCCCAGCACAGTTCCAACAGGTAAAGGCCTTCTGCTGAGTTCATGATGAAGCTGTTGGTTAGAAAGTGTCAGCGCTGTAGAAACAGTATAAACCATGTTGGTGTTGACTGTGGACTCCTTCGCCTTGTGTCTTCAGGCCTGGGCAGAGAACAAAGTGCCCATGATGCCGCCCGGCGGAGAGATGTCCAAAGACCGAAAGGTGGAGCAGAAAGTGGACGGCAAAAAGAAAACTCAGTCAGAGATGGAGCAGGAGATGGCGTACACCAACCCGATGCTGCTGGAGGTGAGCAGCTCTTCATCTGTTGGATGCTCTACGTGCTCCTCAGCCTCATTTTAAACTCTTTGGTTCTCGTTGCAGCAAATGAAGATGGACCGGATGAACCAGATGACCACAGACGGGAACATGGGGCCCCCGCAGGGACAGGGCCCTATGCCCCCCTTCCCTGGGGGCCCAATGCCTCCCGGCCAGCAGGGCTTTCCCCCAAACATGCCTCCTCAGCAGATGCCCAACAACATGGGGCCTCCAATGGGCCCCGGAGGCATGCAGCCTCCTTTCATGTCCCCTGGACAGATGGGACCACCTTCTGGACCCCAGTCTCACCAGGGGCCCACTCAGGGCAATATGGGACCACCAGACATGCAGAGACACCCAGGCCCGCCCAGAAATATGGGTCCCCAAGGGCCTCATGGTATGGGACCCAGAGGGATGCAGGGGCCCCATGGTGGGATGATGGGCCCCCCTCCTCGAGGAATGGGTCCAAGGGATCCTCAGGGTCCTCCACCTCAGGGGAACATGATGGGTCCACAGGGTGGGATGATGGGGCCCCCACCCAGGACCCACGGCAATGCGCCAAACAACTATGGGATGGGCAACATGCAGGGACCCCCGGGAGGGTTGCATGGGCCTCCAGGAAATATGCAGGGGCCCCCAGGTAACATTCAGGGGCCCCATGGAAACATGCAGGGGCCCCAAGGTAACATTCAGGGGCCCCATGGAAACATGCAGGGACCCCCATACATGCAGCACCAGGTGAGTTGATATCTGACTTTTGAAAGGGCCCGTATCAAAAGAGCATTGTGTAAATGTGATCTGGTCTTTCAGAACTCGGGGCCTATGATGCATGGGATGGGGCAGCAGGGGCCCAACAACAAAGGTAAGACACTAAAAGTCACTCATCCGGTTCAGTTCCATTGTAGGTCCTGAGCTATTTGATCTGTTTTTCCCGTTGTCTCTTGTCCATGACCACTGTTGACTCTTCTCAGACCCTCGGGGACTGCCGCCCAACCACCACATGGGCCCTTCAGACCGGCAGGGACCAGGGGGACCGGACCAGGGCTCCAGCACTTACTGGGGAGACAACCAGCAGGGTCGACGTGGACCGCAGGACTTTGATGGAGGCCAGGACTTCCATGGCAGAGGAGAGGAGGGCTGGAGACCTGGATCTGGACCAGGATACCAGGGTGGAGGAGGGGGAGGACACCGGGGGGGGGGGCACCGAGGAGGAGGAGGAGGGGGGGGGAACACAGGGAACTGGGGCCCCGAGGAGAGGTTCACCGGAGGAGAGTTCAGAGGACGGAGAGACGAGAGGTGAGCAGCCTGATATACTGAAAACCTGCAGACCCTCAGCGGTCTGGACTAGACATGAACTGGACTCACTGGTTGTTTCAGGTTCAGAGGAGGAGGCCCCGGCCGGCCCGGAGCTCGAGGTTACTCCGACGAGTACGGCAGCCAGGAGGAGGGCTTCGATGGTCCTGAGGAGATGGGCAGAGGCTGGGACAACGGGGGCCGAGGGAGGCCACCTCGAGGAGGAGGTCCACCCAGAGGAGGTGAGAGCTTCTGGTTCCATGTGACGTCTAAGAAGAAGGTTCAAAGGATGGACTACAATTCCCATCAGCCCTCTGCTGTTTAAAAAAACGTATTAAAAATGAAATCTCGTGATTGATTAACAACAACAACAATGTGATGGTTTTGTGAACCAACATTTCTTTGTCTCGATCTTACAGAATATTATTTCTATGCAGACTCTTATTGTGGCGGTGGTCTCCTTGCCTTCCTGTCCTGTAGGTCACGATAGCTATCGGGACGGTCAGCAGCAGATGCATGATGGGTCGTCTCCGACGGGTCGTGAGCGCTCCGCCTCGCTTCAGGGGATGGACATGGCGTCTCTGCCCCCCCGGAAGCGTCCGTGGCAGGACGGCCCGGGAACCGGAGACCCCCGAGAGCGAGAGTCCCCGGGAGCCGACGGAGGTGAGTCAGCAGCACAATATCACAATCACACCGTCGTTGGTTTAACAAACTTCACCTGAAGCCTTGTGGTCTGGTTTCACCTGCAGGCCGCCCCCCCCAGAGGGAGGACGGGGGCTACGGCCCGTCTGGTCGAGGTGGACGAGGAGGCTGGGGTCCCGGAGGACCTGGACCGGTCCCCAGGAGAGGAGGACCAGCACCCAGAGGGCCACCAAGGGGGGGCAGCCGGGGCCGGTAGTCCTGGAGGAAAGAAACAAACTCCCATGAACCCCCACAGACCTGAGTCCAGATCCTGAAGAACCTTCAGACAAACGTTTGGTCATGTGACACATTCAGATCTCTGCTGCTGTGAGGGACGCTGGCTCCTGATTGGTCCGTACTGACGGAGCAGGAAACAGAACGTTTTAATGTAAAATATTGTAGAGAATCATCGTCTCTTTTATTTCAGTCACTCGTCTTGTTGCTTTTTTGTAAAAGATTTCTATGTTTTTGTGTTTTCACTGAGCTGAACAATAAAGATTCACACTTCAACTCATCGTCACATGAAGGGGGGGTGTAATATCTGAATAAACATAATACTCAGAGTACACACTCAGTAGTACTCAGTACTGTGTCGCAGATGAAACCAGAGTTTAGTTTTGTATTAAAGTGACTTTATTCATGAAAAGTTCAAACATTATAACTTTATTATTTGGTCCTCTGAGCAGCAGCAGGCAGTCTGTCCGTCCTGCAGCTCAGTGAGCAGAACAGACGGTAATCAATCACGTGACCGGTCTGTGACGCTCGGTCCCGCTCAAGTTGGCGTGGTTTTCCCGCTCAGATTGGCATGGTTTTCCCGGTCACGGTCCTCTTGATGGCTGACGCCGCCATCCCCCCCATGAAGCGGATCCCGGCGCTTCCTCCGGGCAGCAGCGACACCACGTGGCCGACGATGACCGCGACCTGCACCGCGGCTCCCAGCGCAGTCAGCGCGGTGCTGTGGAGGCTCAGCGCCGCGTACAGGGTCCCCACGAGGGCGCACAGGTACACCGCGGGTCCGGGGGAGGTGGACAGGCCGGCTAAGAGTCGGCTGGGCCCGCGAAGCACCGCCGCTCCCGCGATGGCGAACAGCGAACCGAGTGACCAGAGCAGAGCGAACTTGCGTGCGTAGAGCAGCAGCAGCGGCGCGTAGAGCGCAGAGAGGCCGAAGCACAGCGCGGAGAACGACGCGAACACCAAGGAGACCACGAGCCGCTGACGGCGACTCATGCCCGGCAGACAGGGGTCCGGCTCGGACGACCACGGCCAGGAAAAGCCGCTGTTTCCTCCGGAGCTCTGGCTTCCGGACGCACCTCCTCCGGACCACGGACTTGACCACTGCCCGAACCAGCTCCCCGAGACCGGGTCAGGGTCGTCCAGGTCCACCGTGGTGCTGGAGCCGGACTGAGAGGTGGTTCTGGAGCCGCCACCTTTGGACTGGGCCAAATACTCCTGGAGCTGTCTGTTTAGTTCCGCCATGACGGAGGAAGCTAACAGGCTAGCTGTTAGCAAAATGGACGACTTCTTCTTGTTTTTCTTCTAAACTTCCGGTTTCCCTCTGCTGCCATCTACCGGTCATCTGTATTAAAACAGTGAACCTTCCTCCAAACGCATGAATATAAACAATAAAACATAACAATGAATTTAGACTAAAAACAAATAAAGACCGAAGAATAAAAGAAATAAACTCATCTGAATCTCAGACAACTGAAGACAGAATAAAATAAATACATAAACCACATGATACTAATACATAGATGATGTCATACTCGCTCACCTGTCCTGGACTCTGATTGGGGCTCAGTCCGTCACAAGACCAGAAACAAGACTTGGGAAACCATAACGACGCTTTTAGGCTTTCAGTTATTGTTTGTCATTTTTAGTTTTATTTAAAAAGAGCAAACACTAAAACACATTTAATCTCCTCAATGATGATAATAATAATATACAGTAGTAATAAGAGCAGACATTTAGCTTCCACTCACATGTTTTACAATCGATAATTAATCTGATTTCTGTTGAAGATAATTAGTTCAATAATTAATAATTAGTAAGTGTTTGTAGAAAGCTGACAGAGCTTCCTGTTTGGTTATATTCTGGTTCAAAGTCACGTGACTTCAGGACCAGTTCTCAGCTATCAGACTAAAATTAACCCTTCAGGTTATTGGCTGGTCCACCGACTCCACCGGCCTTCTACGGTGTTGTGTGTGTGTGTGTGTGTGTGTGTGTGTGTGTGTGTGTGTGTGTGTGTGTGTGTGTGTGTGTGTGTGTGTGTGTGTGTGTGTGTGTGTGTGTACTCACAGCAGCGACCAGACGGAGTCGCAGCCTAAACTGAAGGACCAGCAGCAGGTAAAACACGTTAAAACATCTTCACAGACGGGTCCAGGGTGAGGTTAGCCTAGCTTAGCACAAAGGCTGGAAGCTGAGAGAAACTGCTAGCGTAGGCTTCACTGACAGATGTTTAGTTTACGATGTTCTTTATTTCACTTACGCTTTACACTAACAGAGTACTCTTACAGTGTGGTATTAGTACCTTTACACTAACAGAGTACTCTTACAGTGATGTATTAGTACCTTTACACTAACAGAGTACTCTTACAGTGATGTATTAGTACCTTTACGCTAACAGAGTACTCTTACAGTGATGTATTAGTACCTTTACACTAACAGAGTACTCTTACAGTGATGTATTAGTACTTCTCTGCAGTACAGAGTACTAACAGTCACGTGTCTCCTCACAGGTGTCATGGCGGTGTCTCAGGTCACGCCCACTTTGTTCCTCGGTGGAGCCGACGCCCCCCTGAACGCCGCCCTGGTGACTCAGAAGAACATCACTCTGATCGTGAACGCCACGCTGAGCCACGCCAGCCCGTGTTACCGCGGGGTGACGTGCGTTCGGGTCCCCGTCGCCGACCTGCCCAGCGCCCGCCTGGGAGACCACTTCGACCGGGTGGCAGAGCGTATCCACGGAAACCGCGGGGGGAGCACCCTGGTGCACTGCGCCGTCGGCATGAGCCGGTCGCCGGCGCTGGTGATGGCGTATCTGATGCGGTTCAGAGCGGTGACGCTCCGCCAGGCGCACCGCTGGGTCCGGGAGAGCCGGCCCTACGTCAGGCTCAACGCCGGCTTCTGGGAGCAGCTGCTGCAGTACGAGAGGAGGCTCTACGGGAGGAACACCGTCAGGGTGGCCGCGGCACGAGAGACGACGCAGACGCAGACGCAGACGCAGAGGACCGTACCGCCACCACAGACCAGCAGGCCGACCCCGGTCCCCAGGTCACCGGTGATGTCACGACCTCAGGCAACGACGCCGGCAAACAAGCGAAGAAGAGGAACCAAGTCCAGCAGCTTCAAAGTGTGACAAAACTCTTCTTGTACAGCTAAACCTACATTACCCACAATGCAACGGCACCTCTGACGGTGGAGGTTGTGGTGGCGGCGGCCTCACTGAACCTTCTCTTCACATCTCTAAAGGACCAGAGCAGCTTCACCTCTCACCTCCTGCTGTGATCGACAGGTGTACTCCAGGACCCAGTGACATCACTGGAGAGGGGGGCGTGGCTGCAGGTGCAACTTATCTGAGCACACCTGCCTCTGATACCTGCGGGGTCATAAACTCAGGAGATGTTTGTTTGTCTCCTCCGTCAGAGTGAAAACTCCCCACAACAGCGCCAGCTTGCTAACCGCTAACCGCTAACCGCGACTTATTGAAAGTGTTATTTGAACGAAATACAGTTTAGCTGATGGGTTTTTTCAGCATCGTTCTCTTGTAGTAGGAGGTCTGAAGTTTTCGAGTTGTCTTTAGTTGTCGTGAGCTTATGTTTTTCCGGCTGGCTAGCTTGGTAGCATTAGCTTAGCAGCTACCATTAGCTTAGCAGCTAAGGTAGGTTAAACTTGGTCTGTGAGGATGCACAGAGGACGTTTCTGGTCTTCATTCATCACAAGATGTTTTTCTGTTGTTGTTGTTGTTGTTGTTGTTGTTGACTTCAGTTTCTGGGTCCAAACTTCTTAATCTTCTGAGTTTTCAGGATGTTTTTAGATTTGGGACCTTGTTGATTGAGTGATTTAGATTCCTCTGCTGATGAGGAGCAGACCAGATCCTGGAGGAGTCCAAACCAGGTCCCGGTTCAGGTTGTGAGTCAGACAAAGTGGTCTAGTTCTTCATCAGGACGCTTTGCTCTGATTTCTGGGTACATTTTAACCTGATATTAGATTGTCTTCTGGTGTTAGAGAGCCTCATCAATATTATTATCATTATTAGTGTTATTTTACATTATTATTTATTATTATTTATTATTATTTATTATTATTATTATATATTATTATTTATTATTATTTATTATTATTATTATATATTATTATATATATTATTATTGTATATTATTATTGTTAATATTACAGAGAGCTTTCAGACCAAACCGGCTATAGATCAACAATTATTTTATTATTTATCAACTTTAATTCTTCTGGAAATGTTTTCACTGTAAAATCTAAGATTGATGATGTAAATAATGTTTCATTGATTACATTTGTTTACTAATAAATAACCTCCACACACATGATGTCATGTTTGTTGTGTCGGACCGTTTAAACAAGAACGATTTATTTATTTATTAATCAGTCTCATGATGATCAGACAGGTACACAGAGCTGGTACACCAGACTAGACCAGCCCGGACTAGACCAGCCCGGACCGGAAAAGACTAGACCAGCCCGGACTAGACCAGCCCGGACCAGAAAAGACTAGACTAGCCCGGACTAGACCAGCCCGGACTAGACCAGACCGGACCAGAAAAGACTAGACCAGACCGGACTAGACCAGACCGGACCAGAAAAGACTAGACCAGCCCGGACCAGAAAAGACTAGACCAGACCGGACTAGACCAGCCCGGACTAGACCAGACCCGACTAGACCGGACTAGACCAGCCCGGACTAGACCAGCCCGGACTAGACCAGACCGGACTAGACCAGACCCGACTAGACCAGACTAGACCGGACTAGACCAGCCCGGACTAGACCAGACCGGACTAGACCAGACCCGACTAGACCAGACTAGACCGGACTAGACCAGCCCGGACTAGACCAGACCCGACTAGACCAGACTAGACCGGACTAGACCAGCCCGGACTAGACCAGACCGGACTAGACCTGACTAGACCAGAACGGACCAGACCTGACTAGACCAGACCGGACCAGAAAAGACTAGACCAGACCGGACTAGACCAGCCCAGACTAGACCCGACCGGACTAGACCAGACCCGACTAGACGAGACTAGACCGGACTAGACCAGACTGGACCAGAAAAGACGAGACCAGCCCGGACTAGACCAGACCGGACCAGAAAAGACTAGACCGGACTAGACCAGCCCGGACTAGACCAGACCGGACCAGAAAAGACTAGACCGGACTAGACCAGCCCGGACTAGACCAGACCGGACTAGACCAGACCGGACCAGAAAAGACTAGACCAGCCCGGACTATACCGTACTAGACCAGCCCGGACTAGACCAGACCCGACTAGACCAGACTAGTCCGGGCTGGTCTAGTCCGGTCTGGTCTAGTCTTTTCTGGTCCGGTCTGGTCTAGTCAGGTCTGGTCCGTTCTGGTCCGTCCAGACCCGACTAGACCAGACTAGACCGGACTAGACCATCATGACATCACGTCATGATGGTACCTTTTATTTTTTTCATTATTATTTTTTAATGGAATTTTGCTTTCCAAATAAAAGCATAGAGTATCACAACTATAATTGGTAATCATATTTTGATTGCTTAGGTATTTGGGTTGAAACAACACAAACTTTATATATATATATGTTATTATACGTCATGTGTAGTGTTTCATGTTTCTGAGAAGAGCATTTGAATATAAACTTTATTATAAACGTAAATGTTAAAATAT
The DNA here is from genome assembly GCA_028022725.1 of Lycodopsis pacificus. Lineage (NCBI taxonomy): Eukaryota > Metazoa > Chordata > Actinopteri > Perciformes > Zoarcidae > Lycodopsis > Lycodopsis pacificus. Next base: position 26,990,469 of record CM051700.1, on the reverse strand, counting down.
TTGGATCACATAAATGTTTAAAACTATAATAATCATCTTTGATTCAGATCAATAAAACTGATGAAGATGTAACTTCTGATGGATATTTAATGTAATTAAATGTAATATTTTATTAACGTAGATGTTTTCTTTCTTCCATAACGACGCTTTTATTGTGAAATCTGTTTACAGGAAGTCTCGCTTCGTTGGTGGGCAGCTTGACTTCCGCTCGGGTTTGCTCGGCTCCGGTCGGCTCCGCTCGGCTCTGCTCGGCTCCGCTCGGCTCCTCTCCACCGGAATGGAGCGAGACCACATCCGGATTGAGTGCTTTCGGCGTCGGACGGTTCTGAGAATAAGAACCGAACGGAACCGGGACGAACCGGGACCACCGACCGGGAGGCGGAGCGGACTACGCGGGACATCCGCGTTATCTTGCGGCGGACTGAGAGCCGCGAGGCAGCGGGAGGAGAGAGAGAACCGAGCGGGTCTCTGCGGTGGAGCCGGGCTGAGGTGGACCTCTGGCGGCTACAGCAGGACCGAGCCAGAGACATGTACCAGGTCCAGGTGAGTCCGCTACCTCCATCATCTTCATCATCATCATCGGTCCTCCTCGCCCGGAACTCACACACGGGTTCTCTTCTTCTCTCTTTCATTTCTAATTTCATGATTTAAAATAATGATAAAGAAAAAAGATTCAATCATCAAAGAAATTATTATTTTAAATATGACGACAAATAACTAAAGATCCTCTTAATCCTTAAATATCAATATAAAATATTAATATCATCAAACATTCATAACATCAGAGAGTTCATGTTTGCTTTTCTCCTGAAGATTCACTTCATAATTCAGGATTAATGAATGAATGAATATATATATATATATATATCTTATATTATATACATAAGTTATATTATATACATAAGTTATATTATATATACTGTTTCTAACTGATCTCCATGTGAATTCTCTGGTTTATTGCAGCAATAATTGATTTTACTCTGATTTATTCTAATAAACAGATTCAAATGAAGCAGAATTAACTTCATAATGATGAAGATTTGTAAAAAGTGTGAATTCATGTTCTGTTGGTTCTTCCTGTAAAACGACGAGCAGACGACTTTTCAAAGGCTTGTTTTCTGTTCGATCGCTGCTGAATCGATTGCTTCACGTTGAGTGTGACGTCATCATGCTCTGAAACACGAAGCTCATCAGACAAACGGCTTCTTAAACTTCCTGTTTGAATTGTATTGATGGTTTTGTGTGTTTGATAGGTTTTCATATAAATACTGTTGGTGGTTTGTATCAGATACAGAACTCTGACGCTCTCACAAGGTTCACATGTTACAAAGAAATCTCTCCGATCTGCTGCAACAGATCAAGAAGTCTGACTGAACTTTTACTTTTGATTTGTTCTGTTGGAAGATGGAATATTTACAACATGTGAGATGCATAAAGATTTCAATCTGCAGGACTAAATATTAAAACTATAAAGAACAAAAGATAGTTCTTGTAGTTTTTACACTTATTTATAGTTTAGAAGAACACGCTTTTGTGTTTCTATAAATTTAAAGTGAAAAGATCAAATCATCTCGTTCATTTGTACAAAATATTAATTTGATGTAATTTGTTAATCCTGAAGATGTTTTTAACAGTCTGACCGTGATCGTAGGGAGATCGATGACGTGATCATAGGGAGATCGATGACGTGATCGTAGGGAGATCGATGACGTGATCGTAGGGAGATCGATGACGTGATCGTAGGGAGATCGATGACGTGATCGTAGGGAGATCGATGACGTGATCGTAGGGAGATCGATGACGTGATCGTAGGGAGATCGATGAAGTGATCTTAAGATCGATGACGTGATCGTAGGGAGATCGATGAAGTGATCGTAGGGAGATCGATGAAGTGATCGTAGGTAGATCGATGAAGTGATCTTAGGGAGATCGATGACGTGATCGTAGGGAGATCGATGAAGTGATCGTAGGGAGATCGATGAAGTGATCGTAGGGAGATCGATGAAGTGATCTTAGGGAGATCGATGACGTGATCGTAGGGAGATCGATGACGTGATCGTAGGGAGATCGATGACGTGATCGTAGGGAGATCGATGACGTGATCGTAGGGAGATCGATGAAGTGATCGTAGGGAGATCGATGACGTGATCGTAGGGAGATCGATGACGTGATCGTAGGGAGATCGATGAAGTGATCTTAGGGAGATCGATGACGTGATCGTAGGGAGATCGATGACGTGATCGTAGGGAGATCGATGAAGTGATCGTAGGGAGATCGATGAAGTGATCGTAGGTAGATCGATGAAGTGATCTTAGGGAGATCGATGACGTGATCGTAGGGAGATCGATGACGTGATCGTAGGGAGATCGATGACGTGATCGTAGGGAGATCGATGAAGTGATCGTAGGGAGATCGATGAAGTGATCTTAGGGAGATCGATGACGTGATCTTAGGGAGATCGATGACGTGATCGTAGGGAGATCGATGAAGTGATCGTAGGGAGATCGATGAAGTGATCGTAGGGAGATCGATGAAGTGATCTTAGGGAGATCGATGACGTGATCGTAGGGAGATCGATGACGTGATCGTAGGGAGATCGATGACGTGATCGTAGGGAGATCGATGACGTGATCGTAGGGAGATCGATGAAGTGATCGTAGGGAGATCGATGACGTGATCGTAGGGAGATCGATGACGTGATCGTAGGGAGATCGATGAAGTGATCTTAGGGAGATCGATGACGTGATCGTAGGGAGATCGATGACGTGATCGTAGGGAGATCGATGAAGTGATCGTAGGTAGATCGATGAAGTGATCTTAGGGAGATCGATGACGTGATCGTAGGGAGATCGATGAAGTGATCGTAGGGAGATCGATGAAGTGATCTTAGGGAGATCGATGACGTGATCGTAGGGAGATCGATGAAGTGATCGTAGGGAGATCGATGACGTGATCGTAGGGAGATCGATGACGTGATCGTAGGGAGATCGATGACGTGATCGTAGGGAGATCGATGACGTGATCGTAGGGAGATCGATGAAGTGATCGTAGGGAGATCGATGAAGTGATCGTAGGGAGATCGATGAAGTGATCGTAGGGAGATCGATGAAGTGATCGTAGGGAGATCGATGAAGTGATCGTAGGGAGATCGATGACGTGATCGTAGGGAGATCGATGACGTGATCGTAGGGAGATCGATGACGTGATCGTAGGGAGATCGATGACGTGATCGTAGGGAGATCGATGACGTGATCGTAGGGAGATCGATGACGTGATCGTAGGGAGATCGATGACGTGATCGTAGGGTCTTTTATACTTTCAAAAAGTAAAAAAATAACTTTGGTTTTTTTACCTCTTTAAATGCACGTGATCAGGGTGCAGCATCCCACACACACACACACACACACACTCACACACACACACTCCCTCCTGTGGGGCTCTGGTGATTTTCAGTCCATTAATCAAAGCAGTGTGTAGTTGTTGTTGCGGGAGGCGAAGCGGTTTTTCACCGTCACAAGGTCACTTCTCATGTTTTCATGACTCAGCAGCTTTTGCAGAAGTGGATGTTGTCATGGTGACGTCTCTCGTTGGTTTGTGGATGTTTTGAAGCCTCCAGTTCGTATACGTCTGGTGTCGACCTGTCAATCAGCGTGTAGCCCCGCCCTAAAGCATCCCCTGCTTCATGGTCTGTGTGACTCTAAATGGACCATCATGTACTAAATGAACATCATGCTGTATTGAAGAAGACTTGAAACTAGAGATTGAGACATAAACTCATGTTTACAATGTTTACTGAGGGAATAAATCAAGAGAGAAGTAGTCATTTTCTATAGACTTCTATACAACCAGAGGAGTCGCCCTCTGGTGGTCACTAGAGAGAATGCAGCTTTAGGACATGAAGCTTTGGCTTCACTTTAAAGACCCAGAAGTTGCCTCCTGGATTTAACTCAGTGAGCCAACGATAACACACGTTCTTACTTTAACATATTGACAGATCGATATTCAAACATGTTGGAGTGACGTTGTGACTCAGGGATTCATCAGAACAAACAAATCTATCAGGAGCGTGTTTTGTTACCAGCAAACTAAATGATTGAATCAATAGAATCATTATTGTCAGTAAGATTATTAACATTAACGGGGCTCCACCCTGAGAACATGGACCAATAACCAACTGCAGTAAGTCTCATCATTATGCTCACTCACAATGCCAACAGTCAAAGTACTGTCAGAGAAGGTTTGATATCAGCTGTTATAACAATAGAACAGAGTTTATTAAGCTCTAATAACAATATCTAGATAACAACAACTACTGTACAGTTATGAGCACGCTATCTAAAGTCAACTAATAATTCATGGTAGTACCAGAGATGGGCAGTATTTATATTACTTGTATTTGAAATACGTATTTCAATTACTTTGAGTATTTTGTAATTTGTATTTGATAGGGCCGATAAAAATCGAACGTAATTTGTAACAAAATACTTCAGAGTGGAGTCATTTTGTATTTAAAATAGTCAAAATACTTTCTCCACCAATCAAAAGACAGTTCATGAGTTCAGTCTTCAGATCTTCCAGTTCAATGATTGTCTGTCAAAGTAAATATTGTATCTGAGTGACAGATGTCAACTAGCTTGATGTATAATTGATGTCTGGGTCTGGCTACATAGCCTATTGTATCTACATGGTGATGGTTATAATATCAAGCTAGCGATCGATGCTAACATGCTAATGATGCTAGCATGCTGTCTAGGCTAGTGCATGGCCAGTGTTTCGCAAGTTAACTGATCAGTGGAGTAGCTCGCTACAGAAGAGGGAGATTGGGAGCTTGTATGTTCATGATAACCTCATCAGGAGACGTCTGACCATCTAATCTCACTGAATCACAAGTTATGCTGCATCTTCTCAATGTGAATGTCATAATGCCATTTCAATTACTGGCCGATAATATAGTTCACAGTTAGCCAGGCTGTAGATGTCCATTTGTTAAAAAAACAAAAACATTAAATATCCAATTAATTTTATTTAAAAGGCATATTATGAAAGTATTCTTAGTTTTATTACTTCATACATTCTACAGTTGGCCAGGTGGACGACATGTCTCAGCAAGCTGATGTTCAAGAAGAACCAACAACCAGCACAGATGTGCTTCATTACACTGACGTCCTGTGACTGTTCCTCCTCTTTGTGGGCTTCACCAGAGCTTTGTGTACATTATATATAATTATATTATATATAATTATATATAATTATATATAATTATATTATATAATTATATATAATTATATATAATTATATATAATTATATTATATATAATTATATATAATTATATATAATATAATTATATATAATTATATATAATTATATATAATTATATATAATTATATTATATAATTATATATAATTATATAATTATATATAATTATATATAATTATATATAATTATATTATATATAATTATATATAATTATATTATATATAATTGTGTGTGTGTGTGTGTGTGTGTGTGTGTGTGTGTGTGTGTGTGTGTGTGTGTGTGTGTGTGTGTGTGTAAAGAAGGAGGAAAAAAAGGGGGGGGGGACTCAAAACAAGGCAGATCCTCACCGCAGCCGTGGAACACAGAACCCTGAGTGGAGAACTCTGATTGGGCCGTGGTTCTGGTCTTTGAACTGATGAAGTAACAGAACCTAGGAGAGAACCTAGTAGAGAACCTGGTTGAGAACCTAGTAGAGAACCTGGTCGAGAACCTAGTAGAGAACCTAGGAGAGAACCTAGGAGAGAAACTAGGAGAGAAACTAGTAGAGAACCTAGGAGAGAACCTAGGAGAGAACCTAGGAGAGAACCTAGGAGAGAAACTACCGGTGTTCGCTGAGCTGTAGCAGCAGTAGTAGTACTACAGTAGTTGTAGTAGTACTGCAGTAGTGGTAGTAGTACTGCAGTAGTGGTAGTAGTAGTACTGCAGTAGTAGTAGTACTGCAGTAGTGGTAGTAGTACTGCAGTAGTGGTAGTAGTAGTACTGCAGTAGTAGTAGTACTGCAGTAGTGGTAGTACTGCAGTAGTGGTAGTAGTACTGCAGTAGCAGTAGTACTGCAGTAGCAGTATAACAGTCGGTGTTACTGTGAGGATGCTAACATGTTTGCTGAGCTGTAGTAGTAGTACTGCAGTAGTAGTAGTACTGCAGTAGTGGTAGTAGTACTGCAGTATTAGTCGTAGTACTGCAGTAGTGGTAGTAGTACTGCAGTAGTAGTAGTACTGCAGTAGTAGTAGTAGTACTGCAGTAGTGGTAGTACTGCAGTAGTAGTAGTAGTACTGCAGTAGTAGTAGTACTGCAGTAGCGGTAGTAGTACTGCAGTAGTAGTAGTACTGCAGTAGTAGTCGTACTGCAGTAGTGGTAGTAGTACTGCAGTAGTAGTAGTACTGCAGTAGTGGTAGTAGTACTGCAGTAGTAGTAGTAGTACTGCAGTAGTGGTAGTAGTACTGCAGTAGTGGTAGTACTGCAGTAGTAGTAGTAGTACTGCAGTAGTAGTAGTACTGCAGTAGTGGTAGTAGTACTGCAGTAGTAGTAGTACTGCAGTAGTGGTAGTAGTACTGCAGTAGTAGTAGTAGTACTGCAGTAGTAGTCGTACTGCAGTAGTGGTAGTAGTACTGCAGTTGTAGTAGTACTGCAGTAGTGGTAGTAGTACTGCAGTAGTAGTAGTAGTACTGCAGTACTAGTAGTACTGCAGTAGTAGTAGTACTGCAGTAGTGGTAGTACTGCAGTAGTGGTAGTAGTACTGCAGTAGCAGTATAACAGTCGGTGTTACTGTGAGGATGCTAACATGTTTGCTGAGCTGTAGTAGTAGTACTGCAGTAGTAGTAGTACTGCAGTAGTGGTAGTAGTACTGCAGTATTAGTAGTAGTACTGCAGTAGTGGTAGTAGTACTGCAGTAGTAGTAGTACTGCAGTAGTAGTAGTAGTACTGCAGTAGTGGTAGTACTGCAGTAGTAGTAGTAGTACTGCAGTAGTAGTAGTACTGCAGTAGCGGTAGTAGTACTGCAGTAGTAGTAGTACTGCAGTAGTGGTAGTAGTACTGCAGTAGTAGTAGTAGTACTGCAGTAGTAGTCGTACTGCAGTAGTGGTAGTAGTACTGCAGTAGTAGTAGTAGTACTGCAGTAGTGGTAGTACTGCAGTAGTAGTAGTAGTAGTACTGCAGTAGTGGTAGTACTGCAGTAGTAGTAGTAGTACTGCAGTAGTAGTAGTACTGCAGTAGTGGTAGTAGTACTGCAGTAGTAGTAGTACTGCAGTAGTGGTAGTAGTACTGCAGTAGTAGTAGTAGTACTGCAGTAGTAGTCGTACTGCAGTAGTGGTAGTAGTACTGCAGTAGTAGTAGTACTGCAGTAGTGGTAGTACTGCAGTAGTAGTAGTAGTAGTACTGCAGTAGTAGTAGTACTGCAGTAGTGGTAGTACTGCAGTAGTAGTAGTAGTAGTACTGCAGTAGTAGTAGTACTGCAGTAGTAGTAGTAGTAGTACTGCAGTAGTAGTAGTACTGCAGTAGTAGTAGTAGTAGTACTGCAGTAGTAGTAGTACTGCAGTAGTGGTAGTAGTACTGCAGTAGTAGTAGTAGTACTGCAGTAGTGGTAGTAGTACTGCAGTAGTAGTATTACTGCAGTAGTAGTAGTAGTACTGCAGTAGCAGTATAACAGTCGGTGTTACTGTGAGGATGCTAACATGTTTGCTGAGCTGTAGTAGTAGTACTGCAGTAGTAGTAGTACTGCAGTAGTGGTAGTAGTACTGCAGTAATAGTAGTACTGCAGTAGTGGTAGTAGTACTGCAGTAGTAGTAGTACTGCAGTAGTAGTAGTAGTACTGCAGTAGCAGTATAACAGTCGGTGTTACTGTGAGGATGCTAACATGTTTGCTGAGCTGGAGCAGTGAGATCAGCTCTGCTGGAGAACTGTTTACTCAGCACAACACAAGACACACACACAGAACTATAGAGTACTTATAGAGTACAGTGATGCTGTACTATAGAGTCCTTATAGAGTACTATAGAGTACTTATAGAGTACAGTGATGCTGTACTATAGAGTACTTCTAGAGTACAGTGATGCTGTACTATAGAGTCCTTATAGAGTACTATAGAGTACTTATAGAGTACAGTGATGCTGTACTATAGAATACTTCTGGAGTACTATAGAGTACTTATAGAGTACAGTGATGCTGTACTATAGAGTACTTCTAGAGTACAGTGATGCTGTACTATAGAGTACAGAGTACTTATAGATTACAGTGATGCTGTACTATAGAGTACTTATAGAGTACTATAGAATACTTATAGATTACAGTGATGCTGTACTATAGAGTACTTATAGAGTACTTATAGAGTACTGTAGAGTACTTATAGAGTACAGTGATGATGGAGAACACCGTGACATCACAGCAGCGGTGATAAGTGAAGCAGGAAGTATACATGAGTACTCCTCAGTTACTCTTTCGTGGTACAGTTAGTGTACTGTACTTCACGTCATCCGTCAACGAGGACGGTGTTGATCGGTTATTGATGCTGAGGAGGAACCAGGATCCACTCAGGATCCTGGTTCTGCTCTGATCCTCCATCAGGACCGATGTGAGCCGGTCTAATAATAGAACTGGATCATGTTTTATTGATGAAGCTGCTGAGTTCACTGAGGAAGGTTTATATATACATATATATGTGTATATATCTCTCTGTATCTGGATGGTATTCACGGGTGCAGGTCTCTTGGTTGTGGAACTACAGCAGCTGTCTTCACGGATCTTTACGTCCTAAAAATCATTCCAACGCTCTGAAATCAGTAAACCATCAAAAATACTAAATGTTGTACTTTTACTTGGTAGAAAGTAATTTATAGTGCTTGATTGTATTTTTATAGATTCAAATGAATCCAGTCATGATTATTTCAATGCTGTACATTCATGAGCTTCGAGCTGGTGTTGGGGAGTGAAACAGATCATAATTCATCTCTAATATCTATTTCATATTCATAAACGTCTCCTCCAATACTGCAGGAAACGAGAGCCGTCTGGTTCTCACAATACTTCCATCGCCTTGTTTCCAGAGAATGCTCCTGGTGACGGTGTAGAGCTGGTGTGGAGATCGTTTCCTTCGTGGCTGATCAATATATCTATTTCAATCTCACGCTATGATTTGAGACTCGACACGGTGTTACGACCGTGCTTCACTTTCAGCTTCTTCATCTTTTCATCCTGAGTAATATTTGTTACCTTACAAAGAAAATGTGTTTCTGCTGAACAGACTTTTTATTGAGCAAATCCAGGGTGTGTGTCTGTGTGTGTGTGTGTCTGTGTGTGAGTGTGTGTGTGTGTGTGTGTGTGTCTGTGTGTGTGTGTGTCTGTGTGTGTGTGTGTGTGTCTGTGTGTGTGTGTGTGTGTCTGTGTGTGTGTCTGTGAGTGTGTGAGTGTGTGTGTGTCTGTGTGTGTGTGTGTGTCTGTGTCTGTGTCTGTGTGTGTGTGTGTGTGTGAGTGTCTGTGTGTGAGTGTGTGTGTGTGTGTGTGTGTCTGTGTCTGTGTCTGTGTGTGTGTGTGTGTGTGTGTGTGTGTGTGTGTGTCTGTCTGTGAGTGTGTGTGTGTGTCTGTGTCTGTGTGTGTGTGTGAGTGTGTGTGTGTGTCTGTGTGTGTGTCTGTGTGTGTGTGTGTGTGTGTGTGTGTGTGTGTCTGTCTGTGAGTGTGTGTGTGTGTCTGTGTCTGTGTGTGTGTGAGTGTGTGTCTGTGTGTGTGTGTGTGTGTGTCTGTGTGTGTGTGTGTGTGTGTGTGTGTCTGTGAGTGTGTGTGTGTGTGTCTGTGTGTGTGTCTGTGTGTGTGTCTGTGTGTCTGTGTGTGTGTGTGTGTCTGTGTGTGTGTGTGTCTGTGTGTGTGTGTGTGTGTCTGTGTGTGTGTGTCTGTGTCTGTGTGTGTGTGTCTGTGTGTGTGTGTGTGTGTGTGTGTGTGTGTGTGTCTGTGTGTGTGTGTGTGTGTGTGTGTCTGTGTGTGTGTGTCTGTGTGTGTGTGTGTGTGTGTGTGTGTGTGTGTGGTCTGACTGAATGAACCTGTCGATCTGCCTGTTGTAGGGGAAAGGGGTCGTTGCCATGGTGCTGAAGGAGCTTCCTGCTAAAAAGTCCTCCTCAGAAGGAAACCCCCCCCTCACCGTGACAACCAAGGTTGGCATGATGACCTCGCTTGTTTTGTTATTTCGATTTTTAACTTGTTTTGCTTGTTTGCCTGTAGCTTCATGTTAAGTTTCATTATGAGGTGATTCTGAGTAAGAAAGTAGTCAAACTGTGAACTCTTTACTCCTTATTTTAAAGGTTAAAAGTTTCCTTTGGGGAGTTTTTTCTTTTCCGATGTGAAGGTTCAAGGAAAGAGATTTGTGATATTGGGCTAAGAATTTGAAATATTTGGCAAATAAAATAGAAAATTTAATTGAGTGAAACTTTATTCAGTGGACGAAGACTTTGTGCAGCCTCAAAGAAAAGTTATACTTTTATTTTAAGAAATCCACACCAAACCACTTATCTGTAATCTGTAGGGTGTGAAACACATACTTCTAAAGAAACGCTGCGAAGAAGCGCAGCGAAGAAGCGTAATAAAGAAAAGCAGCGAAGAAACGTAATAAAGAAGCGCAGCGAAGCAACGCAGCGAAGAAACGTAATAAAGAAACGCAGCGAAGAAACGTAATAAAGAAACGCAGCGAAGAAATGCAGCGAAGAAGCGTAATAAAGAAGCGCAGCGAAGAAACGCAGCGAAGAAACGTAATGAAGAAACGCAGCGAAGAAGCGCAGCGAAGAAACGTAATAAAGAAACGCAGCGAAGAAACGTAATAAAGAAGCGCAGCGAAGAAACGTAATGAAGAAACGCAGCGAAGAAGCGCAGCGAAGAAACGTAATAAAGAAACGCAGTGAAGAAACGTAATAAAGAAACGCAGCGAAGAAACGTAATAAAGAAACGCAGCGAAGAAACGTAATGAAGAAACGCAGCGAAGAAGCGCAGCGAAGAAACGTAATAAAGAAACGCAGCGAAGAAACGTAATAAAGAAACGCAGCGAAGAAACGTAATGAAGAAACGCAGCGAAGAAGCGCAGCGAAGAAACGTAATAAAGAAACGCAGCGAAGAAGCGCAGCGAAGAAACGTAATAAAGAAGCGCAGCGAAGAAACGTAATAAAGAAGCGCAGCGAAGCAACGCAGCGAAGAAACGTAATAAAGAAACGCAGCGAAGAAACTTAATAAAGAAACGCAGCGAAGAAATGCAGCGAAGAAGCGTAATAAAGAAACGCAGCGAAGAAACGTAATAAAGAAACGCAGCGAAGAAACGTAATAAAGAAACGCAGCGAAGAAGCGCAGCGAAGAAACGTAATAAAGAAGCGCAGCGAAGAAACGTAATAAAGAAGCGCAGCGAAGCAACGCAGCGAAGCAACGTAATAAAGAAACGCAGCGAAGAAACTTAATAAAGAAATGCAGCGAAGAAATGCAGCGAAGAAGCGTAATAAAGAAACGCAGCGAAGAAACGTAATAAAGAAACGCAGCGAAGAAACGTAATAAAGAAGCGCAGCGAAGAAATGCAGCGAAGAAATGCAGCGAAGAAGCGTAATAAAGAAGCGCAGCGAAGAAACGCAGCGAAGAAACATAATAAAGAAATGCAGCGAAGAAACTTAATAAAGAAACGCAGCGAAGAAATGCAGCGAAGAAGCGTAATAAAGAAACGCAGCGAAGAAACGTAATAAAGAAACGCAGCGAAGAAACGTAATAAAGAAACGCAGCGAAGAAGCGCAGCGAAGAAACGTAATAAAGAAGCGCAGCGAAGAAACGTAATAAAGAAGCGCAGCGAAGCAACGCAGCGAAGCAACGTAATAAAGAAACGCAGCGAAGAAACTTAATAAAGAAACGCAGCGAAGAAATGCAGCGAAGAAGCGTAATAAAGAAACGCAGCGAAGAAACGTAATAAAAAAACGCAGCGAAGAAACGTAATAAAGAAGCGCAGCGAAGAAATGCAGCGAAGAAATGCAGCGAAGAAGCGTAATAAAGAAGCGCAGCGAAGAAACGCAGCGAAGAAACATAATAAAGAAACGCAGCGAAGAAACGTAATAAAGAAACGCAGCGAAGAAACGTAATAAAGAAGCGCAGCGAAGAAACGTAATAAAGAAACGCAACGAAGAAACGTAATAAAGAAGCGCAGCGAAGAAACATAATAAAGAAACGCAGCGAAGAAACGTAATAAAGAAACGCAGCGAAGAAACGTAATAAAGAAGCGCAGCGAAGAAACGTAATAAAGAAACGCAACGAAGAAACGTAATAAAGAAGCGCAGCGAAGAAACGTAATAAAGAAACGTAATAAAGAAGCGCAGCGAAGAAGCGCAGCGAAGAAGCGCAGCGAAGAAGCGCAGCGAAGAAACGTAATAAAGAAAAGCAGCGAAGAAACGTAATAAAGAAGCGCAGCGAAGCAACGCAGCGAAGAAACGTAATAAAGAAACGCAGCGAAGAAATGCAGCGAAGAAGCGTAATAAAGAAGCGCAGCGAAGAAACGTAATAAAGAAACGCAGCGAAGAAACGTAATAAAGAAGCGCAGCGAAGAAATGCAGCGAAGAAATGCAGCGAAGAAGCGTAATAAAGAAGCGCAGCGAAGAAACGCAGCGAAGAAACGCAGCGAAGAAACGTAATGAAGAAACGCAGCGAAGAAGCGCAGCGAAGAAACGTAATAAAGAAACGCAGCGAAGAAATGTAATAAAGAAGCGCAGCGAAGAAACGTAATAAAGAAGCGCAGCGAAGCAACGCAGCGAAGAAACGTAATAAAGAAACGCAGCGAAGAAACTTAATAAAGAAACGCAGCGAAGAAATGCAGCGAAGAAGCGTAATAAAGAAACGCAGCGAAGAAACGTAATAAAGAAACGCAGCGAAGAAACGTAATAAAGAAGCGCAGCGAAGAAATGCAGCGAAGAAATGCAGCGAAGAAGCGTAATAAAGAAACGCAGCGAAGAAACGTAATAAAGAAACGCAGCGAAGAAACGTAATAAAGAAGCGCAGCGAAGAAACGTAATAAAGAAACGCAACGAAGAAACATAATAAAGAAGCGCAGCGAAGAAACGTAATAAAGAAGCGCAGCGAAGAAACGTAATAAAGAAGCGCAGCGAAGAAACGTAATGAAGAAACGCAGCGAAGAAGCGCAGCGAAGAAACATAATAAAGAAACGCAGCGAAGAAATGTAATAAAGAAACGCAGCGAAGAAACGTAATAAAGAAGCGCAGCGAAGAAACGTAATAAAGAAGCGCAGCGAAGAAGTGTAATAAAGAAACGCAGCGAAGAAGCGCAGCGAAGAAACGCAGCGAAGAAACGCAGCGAAGAAACGTAATAAAGAAATGCAGCGAAGAAACGCAGCGAAGAAACGCAGCGAAGAAACGTAATAAAGAAATGCAGCGAAGAAACGTAATAAAGAAACGTAATAAAGAAACGCAGCGAAGAAACGTAATAAAGAAACGCAGCGAAGAAGCGCAGCGAAGAAGCGCAGCGAAGAAACGTAAAAAAGAAACGCAGCGAAGAAACGTAATAAAGAAGCGCAGCGAAGAAACGTAATAAAGAAGCGCAGCGAAGAAGCGCAGCGAAGAAGTGTAATAAAGAAACGCAGCGAAGAAGCGCAGCGAAGAAACGCAGCGAAGAAACGCAGCGAAGAAACGTAATAAAGAAATGCAGCGAAGAAACGTAATAAAGAAACGCAGCGAAGAAACGTAATAAAGAAACGCAGCGAAGAAGCGCAGCGAAGAAGCGCAGCGAAGAAGCGCAGCGAAGAAACGTAAAAAAGAAACGCAGCGAAGAATCGCAGCGAAGAAACGTAATAAAGAAAAGCAACGAAGAAACGCAGCAAAGAAACGTAATAAAGAAATGCAACGAAGAAACGCAGCGAAGAAACGTAATAAAGAAACGCAGCAAAGAAGCGCAGCGAAGAAACGTAATAAAGAAACGCAGCGAAGAAGCGCAGCGAAGAAACATAATAAAGAAACGCAGCGAAGAAGCGCAGCAAAGAAATGTAGCGAAGAAACGTAATAAAGAAGCGCAGTGAAGAAACGTAATAAAGAAACGCAGCGAAGAAACGTAATAAAGAAATGCAGCGAAGAAACGTAATAAAGAAACACAGCGAAGAAACGTAATAAAGAAGCGCAGTGAAGAAACGTAATAAAGAAGCGCAGTGAAGAAACGTAATAAAGAAACGCAGCGAAGAAACGTAATAAAGAAACACAGCGAAGAAACGTAATAAAGAAGCGCAGCGAAGAAACGTAATAAAGAAACGCAGCGAAGAAACGTAACAAAGAAACGCAGCGAAGAAACGTAATAAAGAAACGCAGCGAAGAAACGTAATAAAGAAACGCAGCGAAGAAACGTAATAAAGAAACGCAGCGAAGAAACGTAATAAAGAAACGCAGCGAAGAAACGTAATAAAGAAACGCAGCGAAGAAACGTAATAATGAAGCGCAGCGAAGAAACGTAATAAAGAAACGCAGCGAAGAAGCGCAGCGAAGAAGCGCAGCGAAGAAACGTAATAAAGAAACGCAGCGAAGAAGCGCAGCGAAGAAGCGCTTAGAAACGACGGGTGTCTTGACGGGGGTCTAACCGGTGTCTGACGGGGGTCTGACGGGGGTCTAACCGGTGTCTAACCGGTGCTTGTGGTCTCCAGCTGGTCCGGGAGCAGCAGGAGAGTCGACCCCTGCTGAGTCCCTCCATCGATGACTTCCTGTCAGAGATTCGGAGCGACGCCCCCTCCACTCGACCGCTCACATCCAACACAGCAGGTAGACTCCTGCTGATTACCCCCCCCCCCCCCCGTCTCACCTGTCCTCCTCAGGTCTGCTCAGCTCTGTGTTTACCCCCCCCCTCCTCTCCTTTGCTCTTCTTCTATGAACCTGTCACCCTCTTTTATTCTTCCTCTGACCTCCTCTCTTCTTCTGCTCTCTCTAACTTTGCGTCCTTGGCTGTCGTCCTTCCTCCTCTGTGACCATCTGTCACCTGCACCTCCCGTTGTTGAACACCTGTGACCTCCGGCCTCCTCACATTCATTAAGAGTCCAGAAGAGAATCTCTTTGTTTCTGTTTCCATGCAGCTGAAATGTTTTCTGTTCAAACTGAGCGTGTTTCAGAGTGTAGAGGTCAAAGACACGCTCTGTTTACAAACACAAGGATGAAAGATTCATATATATTGAGATAAAAGAGTGATGGAGACATAAATATGTGGACAGCTGGACTGAAGTTTGACCCGTTAACCCTCCGTCCTGTCGTCCTGTAGTTCTGTCCACAGCTCTGGACCTCGTGGACCTCAGTGAGCCGGCGGACTGCACCGGGGGCAGTACTGGTGGTGTTAGTGGTGTTAGTGGTAGCAGCAGGAACAAGGACCAGAGGAGGAGTCCTCTGGGGAGGAAGGGCATCTCCAGGAGCCCTCGGCGCCGGACAAGACCGGATGAGACGGAGCTGATCCAGGTGGAGGTGGAACACCTGCCCGCCAGCCCCAGAACACCTGAGAGGGTCTCCCTGGACTCAGGTACTGCAGACTAAACCAGCACACAGGTTGTGATGGATACGGGCTGCTGCTTCTCTCATTGGTTCATAAACATTCATGTGATCCGGAGACAAATGTTTCCATTTACAGCTGCAATGATTTATTGATTAGTTGACTATTTTAATATTACGTTAATCAGTTTGAGTAATGTTTAAGAAAATAAAGCTCAAATGATCTGATTGAAAAGTTAAATGTCTAAATGATCTGGTTTCTTTCTTCTTCTTTGAGTTGACCAAAAACGAGACTTCAGGCGACGACTGATCGACATGTTCTAACGTTCCATCATCTAAACAACCAAATTGGATCTGGTCTAGGATCCAGTGAAGGATCTGGTCTAGGATCCAGTGAAGGATCTGGTCTAGGATCCAGTGAAGGATCTCGTGAAGGATCTGGTCTAGGATCCAGTGAAGGATCTGGTCTAGGATCCAGTGAAGGATCTGGTCTAGGATCCAGTGAAGGATCTCGTGAAGGATCTGGTCTAGAATCCAGTGAAGGATCTGGTCTAGGATCCAGTGAAGAATCTCGTGAAGGATCCAGTGAAGGATCTAGTGAAGGATCTGGTCTAGGATCCAGTGAAGGATCTGGTCTAGGATCCAGTGAAGGATCCGGTCTAGGATCCAGTGAAGGATCTGGTCTAGGATCCAGTGAAGGATCTGGTCTAGGATCCAGTGAAAGATCTGGTCTAGGATCCAGTGAAGGACAATCAAAAATAATAATCGAACATAGTCTTTAGCTGCAGCCTCTTCTTAAACAACAAAGTTCAGTTTAAACTACGGTGACATCATCATCATGTCACCTTCATCACAGTGATGTCATCATCACAATGATGTCGTCCCGTGTGTTCTCAGTCAGTCTGTCGTCTCCTCTGGACAAATGGGACGAGGTGAACCTGGACGTGGAGGACGGAGGACTCGGGAGGAGACACGAGAAGAGATGCACCTCCCAGCACTCCTCCAGTGAACTGCTGTGGTAAATCAAGTTATTCAGAAGTCCAAAGACTTCTTATCATGTTCCTGTTGTTCCTTTATTGTTTAACAATATTATCATGCGTCATCATAACCTGTTTAACATGTAACTCATGAACCGACTTTATTTTAACTGCTTTTACTTGAGAACAACACAGTATTGTCAGAATGTAGTGAGCCTGAAGGGGGCGCTAACACAGCTCTCACCCCAGCTGATACCTGGTCCCTTCTGGTCCCTTCTGGTCTCTTCTGGTCTCTTCTGGTCTCTTCTGGTCCCTTCTGGTCCCTTCAGGTCTGCAGAGTTTAAAACGGATCCTCTAACAAAGAACTCCTTCGACATTCACAGCTTCGATGACCTGGACTTCACGTCTTCACCACAGGTCAGCTGCTGGTATTTATACTGTAGTACTTCATCCTGACAGAAAGTACTTCATCCTGACAGTATTTATACTGTAGTACTTCATCCTGACAGAAAGTACTTCATCCTGACAGTATTTATACTGTAGTACTTAATCCTGACCAGAGTACTTCATCCTAACTGTATTTATACTGTAGTACAGTGGCGGCTGGTGGAACATGTTCTAGGGAGGGCCATCCTGTCAATTTCAGCAAACATCCCAGTATGATTTCATGCAAAAAAAATTTAGCATCAAACACGCATTATTACTTGGCAGTTAAATATTTAACATTTATTCCAACATGAAAAAAAGCAGTAAATAACACTTATATAATATAATACAATATAATATAACATGTTTATTTATTGAGATGCCCTATGGACCTTGTTATAGGAGGTAAAGATCAGGAGAAGTAAACATGAAGTGTAATTATGAATACTGATGTTAAATTAAGCTATGATGAGTTTTCACTGTTCATTTAGGGGGAAAAAGTGGCCCGGGAGTTACTGTCAGACCGGCCCACTCAATACACGGCGCGCTGCCCACTCAACACACGGCGCGCTGCCCACTCAATACACGGCGCGCTGCCCACTCAACACACGGCGCGCTGCCCACTCAACACACGGCGCGCTGCCCACTCAACACACGGCGCGCTGCCCACTCAATACACGGCGCGCTGCCCACTCAACACACGGCGCGCTGCCCAATCAATACACGGCGCACTGCCCACTCAACACACGGCGCGCTGCCCACTCAATACACGGCGCGCTGCCCACTCAATACACGGCATGTATTTCGCCGGTCTACGGCGGCCATTCGCACCTCCGCCGGCGTC
>CM051700.1:26945223-26970223 GCA_028022725.1 Lycodopsis pacificus | reverse complement strand
AAGTATCGGCATCAAAATGTACTAAAGTAGCAAAAATAAAAGTTACTCATTATGCAGAATAATATATATTGTGATGTCATGAGAGGGAGGGTCATCAACGGGAGATGCATCCCCTCCCAGTGGCTGCAGCAAGGACAACAACCCTTCATGGCATCGGGGTAACAAACTACAATCCCCATAGTCAACAGGGCAGCCGGGGCCAAGGCGGGGACTGATCCCCCGCAGGGCTGGTGTGGGGAAGAAGGAAATGTTTGAAGAGAGGAGGACAGGAGCGCACGAGGAGGAAAAGAGTTTTATTTTACAAGACGGAAGATACTTACGATACTTATGTTTGGTTTTTGTAGCAGCTTTCGGCTGGACAGAAGTTTACCTTTTGTTTAAAGAATCTAAATATATTATTTTGAGAACACAACCGCTTGTTGTCTTAATTTGTGCACCCACGCCTCACAGGCTGATCCCGACCTCTCAAGACATCACAATATATATTATATTATTGATGCATTCATGTGTTTTTAATGTCTTTATATAATCTATAATAATACTTCAGCATTGATTAGTTGATTATATTTGATATTAATAATCTGAATCTGTAAAGTAACTAAAGCTTTCAGATAAAAGTGGAGTAAAAAGTACAACATGTACCTCTGGAAGAGAAGTGGAAAGTAGAAGGAAACGCAAAAGTAAAGTACAAGTAACTTAAAAAGTGAAGTACAGTATCACCCCAGCTGATTGGCAAGAAATGTAATTTCCGCCACTACACATCACACATTGTCTGTAGGAGGATGAGGAGTTCTGATGTGATGAAGGATGGTTGAGGAGGTTGAGGACGGTTCAGCAGGTTGAGGACGGTTCAGGAGGCTTGGGATGGTTCAGGAGGTTGAGGACGGTTCGGGAGGCTGGGGACGGTTCAGGAGGTTGAGGATGGTTCAGGAGGTTGAGGATGGTTGGGAATGGTTGGGGAGGTTGAGGATGGCTCAGGAGGTTGAGGATGGTTCAGGAGGTTGAGGATGGTTGGGAATGGTTGGGGAGGTTGAGGATGGCTCAGGAGGTTGAGGATGGTTCAGGAGGTTGAGGATGGTTGGGAATGGTTGGGGAGGTTGAGGATGGCTCAGGAGGTTGAGGATGGTTCAGGAGGTTGAGGATGGTTGGGAATGGTTGGGGAGGTTGAGGATGGCTCAGGAGGTTGAGGATGGCTCAGGAGGTTGAGGATGGTTCGTGAGGTTGAGGATGGTTCGGGAGGCTGGGGACGGTTCGGGAGGTTGAGGACGGTTCGGGAGGTTGAGGACGGTTCGGGAGGTTGAGGACGGTTCGGGAGGCTTGGGATGGTTCGGGAGGTTGAGGATGGTTCGGGAGGCTTGGGATGGTTCAGGAGGTTGAGGATGGTTCAGGAGGCTGGGGATGGTTCATGAGGTTGAGGATGGTTCGGGAGGCTTGGGATGGTTCAGGAGGTTTAGGATGGTTCAGGATGGCTCAGGAGGTTTAGGATGGTTCAGGAGGTTGAGGATGGTTCGGGAGGCTTGGGATGGTTCAGGAGGTTTAGGATGGTTCAGGAGGTTGAGGATGGTTCAGGAGGTTTAGGATGGTTCAGGAGGTTGCGGAGGTTGGGAATGGTTCAGGCGGTTCAGGTTGGGTGATTGTGGTTTACATAATGGTTTGATCCAGTCCGGAGGAGGTGAAGTGAACTAACAGCTCAGTTATTAAAGTGATTAAAGTGGAGATCAATTTGAGACTCTGGTGTCGAAGCGTTCCTGCTCTTCATCCCGTCAGTTCGGCTCAGTGAACCAATCTCGCGTCTCGTCTGATTAAAAGCATTTCCTCATCTCAGCTGACAGTTTGTGGATTTAGCTGCAGGTATTTTAATCCAGAGGTCACCGCTGACGGATTAACAGCACTCTGTTTTAGACCTCATGACTAAAGTTTCAAAATAAAGTTGTGCATTTTGTATTTATCCATCAGTAAAGTTATGTTTTATTAATAATCTTGATGTTCCTTAAACCAGGAACCCAGCAGGCTCCAGGATTAGTTTTAATAGTTGTACTGTTACATTAAAAATATAACTTAAAAACTACGAATCCCAGGGTGCATTTCACTAACAAACAGCTAATCACATAGCTTCATGTTCTATTGAAGAAAACTACTTCAAACAGACTTTAAACATTCACTTTCATTCATGTGGCGTTTAAAGATGTGGCTCTTAGTCTAGGACTTAGTCCAGGATCTAGTCTAGGATCTAGTCTAGGACCTTGTGTCCGCGGGGAGACTCTGAACTGTTGTGGTCTTTCAGTCGGACACAGAGTTCTGGGACAAGATGCAGGCCGAGTGGGAGGAACTGGCTCGGAGGAACTGGCTGGAGGATTCTGAGGGTCAGGGTCCAGTCCCGCCCACGGTCACACCCGTGGAGAAGGTACGTCCAGAACCTGCTCCACAGACCCGGTCCTTGGAACCTTTAAGCTATACTTTCTTTCTGCAGCTGTTGTTATGTCTCCAAAGGAAGTTCCTGTAGATTCATGTTTGTTGGTGATCGTGGTGATATTAATATCTTATTTAATATATATAAATACAGATAAATGTCTCCGTATTTAAAAACATTCCGTTAACGGTTCACTTCCTGTTTAACTTGCACACCATTTGTCCAGACTGGAGTTATTAATAATGAGAGATTATTACTGTTTGTCAGCATTAATCTGTACTTTAATCCTCTGAACTGCACCAGTAATCCCGCCTCCTCTCAGGTGTTACATCACCGCGTCGACACGACAGCAGCTGTTCAGCTCTTCTTCGTTTCTTCTTCTGCACAAACATTTAGTTTAGTGTAATGTATGTCATTAATGTGTTTATTATAATACTGGACATTTTTAAGAATGCAAACATGATGTTTTTATGAATGTTTTCTTTCAGAAAATGTTAAAAACAACACAAAGAAAAAAAGACAATAAAAGTCTCTGTGATGGAACCATGTGACCTCACACGGGTCAGCTGGTCTGATGTGGTTTTGTCTCGTTCAGGTTTACTTCTTCAGCACCAACAACCCGTACAGAGACTGGCCGAGCGCCTTCGCCGAGGGTCAGGAGAAAGCTCGGGAGGGAAACCTGAACGCCGCCGTCCTGCTGCTGGAGGCCGCCATCCTGCAGGACCCGCAGGACTCTGAGGTCTGAGGTCTCACTGGCCGTCAACCATTTACCATTTACTGCAGTGACGTTAAACTCTTCTTCGTGTGTTTTCAGGCCTGGCAGGTGTTAGGAACGACTCAGGCCGAGAACGAGAACGAACAGGCCGCCATCGCGGCGCTGCAGAGGTCAGACTTCCCGTTTTACGTTGACTTCCCGTTTTACGTTTACTTCCCGTTTTACGTTTACTTCCCGTTTTACGTTTGCTTCCCGTTTTACGTTTACTTCCCGTTTTACGTTTGCTTCCCGTTTTACGTTTACTTCCCGTTTTACGTTGACTTCCGGTTTTACGTTTATTTCCCGTTTTACGTTTGCTTCCCGTTTTACGTTTACTTCCCGTTTTACGTTTGCTTCCCGTTTTACGTTTACTTCCCGTTTTACGTTGACTTCCCGTTTTACGTTTATTTCCCGTTTTACTTTTACTTCCTGTTTTACTTTTACTTCCTGTTTTACTGTTGCTTCCTGTTTTATGTTTGCTTCCTGTTTGACGTTTGCTTCCTGTTTTACGTTTACTTCCTGTTTTACTGTTACTTCCTGTTTTAAAGTGTGTCTAAAGTGATACCTGTGCTAACCGTTGCTAAGCTAACATGTGTCTCACCTGCTGCAGGTGTCTGGAGCTCCGCCCCAACAACCTGCCGGCTCTGATGGCGCTCGCCGTCAGCTTCACTAACAGCGGCGTGCAGCGGGAGGCCTGCGACGCTCTGAGCCGCTGGATCAGCCACAACCCCCGATACAAGCACCTGGTCCTGGACCACAGGAGTCCGCTACGGGGCTCCCCGGCCACGCCTCGCAGGGGCCCCCGCACCTCAACACCGGCCAGGTACGAACACCTGAGGGGACGTTAGATCAGTTTGCTCTAAATACTACATTACCCATAAGTCTCAGCTGCCATCCATCAAGAGCTGTGACATCAGCGCTGTGTGTGTGTGTGTCTTCAGGGCTGAGCTGCAGGACGTCCTGCTTCTCTTCCAGGAGGCGGCTCTGTTGAATCTGGACTGTGTGGATCCAGACCTGCAGACCGGACTCGGGGTCCTCTTCAACCTCAGCTCCGACTTCAACAGAGCGGTGGAGGCTTTCACTGCAGCGCTGTCCGTCAGACCACAGGTAACACACACGGACACACACACACAGTGTGTGTGGAGCTGACTCTCTGGTTACTGTGGCCGTGTATTGGCAAGCACCTCACGATATATCGTGATACGGTACATATTGCAATAATAGTTTAGTATGTCGTAAAGTCATAAAAATAAAAGATTGTTGTAAAAAAAAAAGAAAAGGTAGTATTGAATGTTGTAAAATGTCAATAAAAATCTGAGAATATAGTGCGTCTGAAAATGTCAAAAAATGTATCATTACAGTTATTCAGAAGACGCTTTTATCCAAAGCAACTTACAATAAGTGCATTCAACATCGGTTTTCGAGTATCACTGATGTCATGACTTTGATGAAGCCATGACATCGTTAATGTCCTGTGTTCCTCTTCAGGACTACCTGCTGTGGAACCGTCTGGGTGCTACGTTGGCAAACGGAGACCGTAGTGAGGAAGCTGTAGAGGCTTATACCAGAGCTCTGGAGCTGCAGCCGGGATTCATCCGGTCCAGATACAACCTGGGGATCAGCTGCATCAACCTGGGGGCCCACAGGTAAACACATCAGCTGTCTTACCTGAGGCTCACACAGAACACCGGACCCAATGTGGGTTAAAACACGAGAGAACACCGGACCAAGCGTGGGTTAAAACACGAGAGAACACCGGACCAAACGTGGGTTAAAACACGAGAGAACACCGGACCAAACGTGGGTTAAGACACGAGAAGACACCGGACCAAACATGGGTTAAAACACTAGAAGACACCGCACCAAACGTGGGTTAAAACACTAGAAAACACCGGACCAAACGTGGGTTAAGACACTAGAGAACACCGGACCAAACGTGGGTTAAAACACTAGAGAACACCGGACCAAACGTGGGTTAAAACACGAGAGAACACCGGACCAAACGTGGGTTAAAACACGAGAGAACACCGGACCAAACGTGGGTTAAAACACGAGAGAACACCGGACCAAACGTGGGTTAAAACACGAGAAAACACCGGACCAAACGTGGGTTAAAACACGAGAGAACACCGGACCAAACGTGGGTTAAAACACTGGAGAACACCGGACCAAACGTGGGTTAAAACACTGGAGAACACCGGACCAAACGTGGGTTAAAACACGAGAGAACACCGGACCAAACGTGGGTTAAAACACGAGAAAACACCGGACCAAACGTGGGTTAAAACACGAGAGAACACCGGACCAAACGTGGGTTAAAACACGAGAGAACACCGGACCAAACGTGGGTTAAAACACGAGAAAACACCGGACCAAACGTGGGTTAAAACACTAGAGAACACCCGACCAAACGTGGGTTAAAACACGAGAAAACACCGGACCAAACGTGGGTTAAAACACGAGAGAACACCGGACCAAACGTGGGTTAAAACACTCGAGAACACCGGACCAAACGTGGGTTAAAACACGAGAGAACACCGGACCAAACGTGGGTTAAAACACGAGAGAACACCGGACCAAGCGTGGGTTAAAACACGAGAGAACACCGGACCAAACGTGGGTTAAGACACTCGAGAACACCGGACCAAACATGGGTTAAAACACTAGAAGACACCGGACCAAGCGTGGGTTAAAACACTAGAGAACACCGGACCAAACGTGGGTTAAAACACTAGAGAACACCGGACCAAGCATGGGTTAAAACACTAGAGAACACCGGACCAAGCGTGGGTTAAAACACTAGAGAACACCGGACCAAGCGTCGGTTAAAACACGAGAAAACACCGGACCAAACGTGGGTTAAAACACTAGAGAACACCGGACCAAGCGTGGGTTAAAACACTAATTATCTATTGTTGTGTTATGCATTCAGTCTGACTGTGTGATCACAGTAGATGTTATGTGGTCCTGGTCTAACCTGGTCCTGGTCCTGCAGGGAGGCGGTCAGTAACTTCCTGACGGCTCTGAACCAGCAGAGGCAGAGTCAGCGCTGCAGCCATCAGCAGATGTCGGCCAACATCTGGGCCGCGCTGCGAATCGCCGTCTCCATGATGGACCGACCCGAGCTGGTCCAGGCCGCCAACGGCGGGGACCTGGACCAGCTGATGAGGGCCTTCGACGTGGGCGATGTCTGATGGTGGACCGGTCTTGTGGTGTTGGACTGAGCGATGTCTGTGGGGTCAGTTCACAGCGGACCAGAGGTGGAGACACGTCGGATGTGGACCGTCTGGTTTGAAACCAAAGACGCGACGAACAGCACAACCCTTTAGCTTCCTGTGAGACTCACTCTACTGAGACTCACTCTAGTGAGACTCACTCTACTGAGACTCACTCTACTGAATGAGACTCACTCTACTGAGGCTCACTCTACTGAGGCTCACTACTGAATGAGACTCACTCTACTGAGGCTCACTCTACTGAGACTCACTCTACTGAGACTCACTCTACTGAATGAGACTCACTCTACTGAGGCTCACTCTACTGAGACTCACTCTACTGAGACTCACTCTACTGAATGAGACTCACTATACTGAGGCTCACTCTACTGAGACTCACTCTACTGAGACTCACTCTACTGAATGAGACTCACTCTACTGAGGCTCACTCTACTGAGACTCACTCTACTGAGACTCACTCTACTGAGGCTCACTACTGAATGAGACTCACTCTACTGAGACTCACTCTACTGAGGCTCACTCTACTGAATGAGACTTACGGAATGAGACTCACTCTACTGAGACTCACTCTACTGAGGCTCACTCTACTGAATGAGACTCACTCTACTGAGACTCACTCTACTGAGGCTCACTCTACTGAATGAGACTCACTCTACTGAGACTCACTCTACTGAATGAGACTTACTCTGCTGAGGCTCACTCTACTGAGACTCACTCTACTCACTCTACTGAGACTCACTCTACTGCGACTCACTCTACTCACTCTACTGAGGCTCACTCTACTGAATGAGACTCACTCTACTGAATGAGACTCACTCTACTGCGACTCACTCTACTGAGGCTCACTCTACTGAATGAGACTCACTCTACTGAGACTCACTCTACTGAGACTCTACTGAGACTCACTCATTATTTATGATTGTTTTATAATTGAAGGCTTTTATTGTGAAAGAATGTGTTTAGTGAAAGCAATAATCTGGAAACAAAACGCATGTTTTAGGTTTTTCTGTCAAGCCTCTTGACACAGAGAAACACGTTATTATCTTTATCACTTTGATGGTAGTAGGCCTACATGTAACCACGTGTCGGCCATCTTTAAAACAAACTTTCTTTATTTCTGTTATTAATGACGTCACATCATCGATGATCCGACTCCACATATGATTAGTAATATTTCAAATGAAATGTTTGAATAGAATACTGAAAAACATTCACAATAAACTATTTTTTATATTTAAAAACATGTGAAAGTTATAAAATATGCTTTAAAATTAGAACGAGTTCCTGAATGAAATATGACTCTGTCAGTTTAACAGTTTAAATATTTATTATTTTGTCAAATGCTCTGAACTATGAAGCTTCATGTTAAAGAGGAACTAAACCCTAAAGAGTGTGTATCGAGTGTGTGGATGAAGCTTTAAGTTGTTAAATTTGAATAATTTAGCGGCTAGCTAGCTAGCTAGCTTCACCATGATCATGTTGTGCTTTTTGTATTCTGCTACAGTAACAGAACATCAAAGTCACCACATGAACAGAGGTTTACTCTTTTTAACTTACTGTTACCCTTTTATTATCCGACGCTAATGCTAATCGTTAGCATGCTGACTGTTACAGTGAGAGTGCTGTAAAGAGTCTGTTATGGTGGAAATAATAGAGAATAAACTCTTATTATCGGTTGTGAACTTGAGTTTACATACAAGTGTATGCTAGTGATTAGCATTAGCGCTATGGGGGGGGCTGAATCCATCAACACCAGATACACATTTAAGCTAGTTTAGTTACGCTTTAAACTCTTTCAGACGTTCAAACCTTTTATTTCAGGTTTAAATCTCAAAGTTCTAAAACACAAAGTTTTAGTGTTGCCGTTGAACGTTTACGGTCATAAATGATGTTAGATTTAACAGCTGATGCATTTAAAAACAAAAAACCAGCTCAGGGAGGTCTGTGATGAAGAGGAGGAGGAAGACCGAATCTAAAGAGACAGTACACGACCTCACTGACAGAAAACACGATCATCCAATCAGGTTCTTTCCTTCCCTTTAAACCCTAAAAGCCATAAAACGTCACCACTGGTTATAAAGCCTGCTGCAGAATGTGGTTTTAATGCTGAGTCAGGAGGTTTTCTGTTTAGTTTGTCCTTTTATTTTGGCGGTGTGTTTTTCTCTCTCGCTCACTTCCTGCTGTTGGCTCTCAGGTGAATCTTCTGGCTTCAGTTTGATCCGACAACAGTTTCTTTGCTCGATGCACAAAAAAAGCAACTATTTAAAGATCACATTTAACCTTAAATCAAGCAATATCTAATGTATTCATGAACCTTAATCCAGGTTTCATGGTTAAGGTTCATTTAAAGATCACCGGATCCATTTCATCGTTTGGGTTATTTAACTCTCTGTTCACACGTTTGGGTTCTTTAACTCTTTGTTTTCTCATGTTGCTGCTTTTTTAAAGTATCCATTTGATAGATTCGTTGGCTTGTTGGTTGATTGATTGATTCAGTAATTGGTTGGTTGATTGATTCGGTGGTTGGTTAGGTGATTGGTTGGTTGGTTGATTCGGTGATTGGTTGGTTGGTTGATTGATTCGGTGGTTGGTTGGTTGGGTGATAGATTAATTGGTTGATTGGTTGGTTGGGTGGTTGGTTGGTTGGTTGGTTGATTCGGTGGTTGGTTGGGTGATTGGTTGATTGATTCTGTGGTTGGTTGATTGATTGATTAGGTGGTTGGTTGGTTGGGTGATTGATTAATTGGTTGGTTGATTGATTCAGTGGTTGGTTGGTTGGGTGATTCTGTGGTTGGTTGATTGATTCGGTGGTTGGTTGGGTAACTCGGTGGTTGGTTGATTGATTCGGTGGTTGGTTGGGTGATTGGTTGGTTGGTTGATTGATTGATTAATTGGTTGGTTGGTTGGTTGATTTGGTGGTTGGTTGGTTGATTGATTCAGTGGTTGGTTGATTGGTTCAGTGGTTGGTTGATTGATTGGTTGATTCGGTGGTTGGTTGATTGAGTGGTTGGTTGATTGATTTGGTGGTTGGTTGGTTGATTGATTCGGTGGTTGGTTGGGTGATTGATTAATTCGTTGGTTGGTTGATTCAGTGGTTGGTTGGTTGGGTGATTGGTTGGTTGGTTGATTGATTCGGTGGTTGGTTGATTGATTGATTTGGTGGTTGGTTGGCTGGTTGGTTGATTGGTGGATCTTTTGATCAGTAAGTGTGATTCTTCCTTCAGTTCAGGTTTTATTATCTTTGAGTTGTGGATGTTTCTCATGTAAACGACTGTACAGACAATAATCATGTAAACTGATATTTTAGAAATTAAACTGATACTGAACCTACAAACTGTCTGATCGTTTCCTTTGATCTGATACAGATCAATGAGTCCAATATAGAATAAAGAAATGAGTGTTTCTGATCTCTGAAATCAACTCAGATGCAGCGACAGATTCCAGCCACCGGAGGGCAGCATTGTTCTTTCGTGTTTCTAATCTGACATGACGACAGATCACATGATCAATTATCTCTTTACTTCAATGGATTATTGTGTTAATAAAGAAACCGGCATCAACATCATCAAGTTATTGATTCACAAAATATTTAGAGATAAAAGTTATATATATATGTATGTATGTATATAACACAGGACGTTCGTACTAATGTCCGCTAACGTTACAAACGCTGAGATCAGCTTCACCAATAAACTGAACTTGGTTATTTTGCTCCTTTTGTTTAGTTCAGTTATCGGGAGCCAGGAGCTGAAATTATATTCATTATAATTATAATTATATATATCAAACTGAGGGGAGAACGACGGACAAACATTCATTAAGCGTAGCTTTGAGTTAAGACATCGGTCCGTCCTGTACTTCAGGTCACAGCTACATGAGTCTACTCCTTTACTAACACAACCAGAGAGGACAACACACTCTGATGTGTTGCTGATGATGTCACAGAGATGACGCTTGTGATGTCACCTTTTTCTTTCATTTATTTAAACCCACAATAAGACGTCCATGTACATGATCTCTGTGTGTATTTGTGTCAATCATCTGAGTCTGCATCCTTGTGTGAACTGTTTGTGACGCCCTAAAGAAGAAGCATGAAGCATTAAACTATGTGCAGACGTGTTTCTGAAGGATCAATGAAGTCCGTCAGAGTCCCTGCAGGTACTGAACAGAGAAGACCTCCAGCTGGGTCTCCAGCTCCGTGGCTCTGTTCCTGAAGACAAGAAGAAGAACAGGAAGTACTCAGGACACCATGGTTCTCCTCCAACACTCAGTAGAACTTGTGTTTCTGGTCTCTGATCATGTTTCATTGTAAACAACCAATCAGTGTTTAGACCAACAGGAGGAGAGCTAGTAACGTTAGCAGCACCGCTAACGGCTAACCAACAGGAGGAGAGCTAGTAACGTTAGCAGCACCGCTAACGGCTAACCAACAGGAGGAGAGCTAGTAACGTTAGCAGCACCGCTAACGGCTAACCAACAGAGGTTCACTTCAGTTACACTATGATGCCTTCAGGCTCTGCTCAGTGAACATGAGTACTGGCTGAAGGTTCATTATAACAGAAATAAATATTGTGGATCCTTGTAGACCAGCTGATATAATGAAAGAACAAAGAGATCTGGATCTGTTCATATGGATGATCAGTGATGACTATCAGAGGGAACGAAACGTGATCACAGATCTAAACGTTACATTTGATCTTTTTTCTTTTGTGTTGATCTGTTTCATAAAACTCACAGTTTAACCTCCTACCAGCAGATTATTACCTCATATTATATGATGTTATATATCATTATAATGCTTCTATGCGTGTGGCCTCTGACCTGAAGGCCTTGGACCTCCTCTGGATGTTCTCCAGTCTCTGGACCCTGAAGCTCAGCTGCCGGATGTTTCCCTCCAGCTCCGCCTCGCTCAGGTCCGCTCTCTGGGTCAGACGGCTGAAGGTGGACGACAGCTCCCTCAAACAGGAACACAGAGGTGAGTTAGAGTCAGGTGACCACTCGGGTGTGACTGTGTGGGTATGGAGGGGGCGGGGCTTACTTGTGCACCTGCTGGCTGCAAGCGGAGCCGGCGACGTGGACGACGGCCCTCAGACGACGAGCGACGTGATCCACAAGCTGATGCTTCAGAGCTCGCTCTCTGCTGGAGTCGGTCCAGGTGAGTCTCTCATACAGGTAGAGGAGACCGTACAGAGACAGAGAGACAGACAGGAGACACCAGCCCACCGAACGCCACACCTGTAACACATGTACACATATATATACACATATACATGTATATACATATATATACACATATACATGTATATACATATATACACATATACATGAATATACACATATACATACTGTATATACACACATATATATATATATACATGTATATGTGTATATACATGTAGATATTCAAAACGACCCTGATGATAAGCAGCCCACGGACTTCAGCCACCTCGCCCGGACCAGGGAAACCGGGGTACCCTCCCGGAGCCAGACCCAGGAGGGGAGCTCGTCGGCGAGCGTCTGGTGGCCGGGCCTTCGCTCATGGGGCCCGGTCGGGCTCAGCCCGAAAAAACAGCATGGAGCAGCCACCCTGTGGACCCACCACCCGCAGGGACAAGCATCGGGGTCGGGTGCAATGCAGACCGGGCGGGAGGCCTGGGCGAGCCGATCGCCGGCAGCATGGACTAGCTCTATGGACGTGGAACGTCACCTCGCTAGCGGGGAGAGAGCCGGAGCTGGTGCAGGAGGTGGAGCGGTACCAGCTAGATATAGTTGGACTCACCTCCACACACAGCGCTGGCTCTGGAACCAAGCTCCTGGAGAGCGGTTGGACTTTGTTCTTTTCCGGAGTTGCCCAAGGTGAGAGGCACCGGGCGGGAGTGGGGATACTCACGAGCCCCCGGCTGAGCGCCGCTGTGTTGGAGTTCTCCCCGGAGAACGAGAGGGTCGCCTCCATGCGCCTACGGGTTGCGGGGAACAAGGCTCTGACTGTGGTTTGTGCTTATGCACCAAACAGCAGTTCGGAGTATCCGGCCTTCTTGGAGTCGGTGGGAGGAGTCAGTGGGAGGGGTCCTGGTAAGGGTGCCGCCTGCCGACTCCATAGTTCTCCTGGGGGACTTCAACGCTCACGTGGGCAATGACGGAGAAACCTGGCGGGGGGTGATTGGGAGGAATGGCTTGCCTGATCTGAACCCGAGTCGTGTCTCGTTATTGGACTTCTGTGCTTGCCACGGTTTGGCCAGAACGAACACCATGTTCAAACATAAGGTGGCTCATAAGTGCACCTGGTACCAGAACACCTTAGGCCGGAGATCAATGATCGATTTTGTAATCGTATCATTTGATTTGCGGCCGTGTGTCTTGGACACTCGGGTGAAGAGAGGAGCAGAGCTGTCAACTGATCACCACCTGGTGGTGAGTTGGATCAGATGACAGGGGACCCGGTTGGAAAGACCCGGCAAGCCCAAACGTGTAGTGAGGGTGAACTGGGAACGTCTGGCGGAGGACCCTGTCCAGGAGGTCTTTAACTCCCACCTCCGGAAGAACTTCTCACACATCCAGAGGGAGGTTGGGGACATGGAATCCGAATGGACCATGTTCAAAGCCTCTATTGTGGACGCGGCCGCTAGGAGCTGTGGCCGGAAGGTCATCGGTGCCTGTCGTGGCGGCAACCCATGAACCCGGTGGTGGACACCGGAGGTGAGGGAAGCCGTCAAGCTGAAGAAGGAGACCTTCAAGGCCTGGTTGGCCCAGGGGTCTCCTGAAGCACCTGACAGGTACCGGCAGGCCAGAAGGGCTGCAGCTGTGGTGGTCGCGATTGCTAAAACTCGGGCATGGGAGGAGTTCGGGGAGGCCATGGAGAAGGACTTTCGGTTGGCCTCAAGGAGGTTCTGGCAAACCATCCGACGGCTCAGGAAGGGAAAGCAGGGCTTACCCCAGGCTGTTCTCAGCAGGGGGGGGGGGACGGACTGCTGACCCGGACGGGGGACATCGTCGGGCGGTGGAAAGAGCACTTTGAGGAACTCCTAAACCCGACCAACATGTCATGAGGAGGCAGCGCCTGAAGATCTAGGGCACACGTGTCAAACTCAAGGCCCGCGTCATTTTATGTGGCCCGCGAATCCGCCAGCAAAAACAAAAACAAACAAACAATTTTTTTTTTTTTTTGGAAAAATAATTAAAAGTTAGACTTGAAAATAAAAGTATCCCCATGGTCGAAATGATGAGATAGAAAGTTGAAATGATGAGAGCATGTTGTCTGTGTGCCGACATTAAAACGATCACAACAGGTGGACCGGAGAGGCAACAGCCCGGAAAGAGGTTTGAAAAAGATCCACAAATAATCCCAAAATGTCCACGAAGAGAAACATTGATGCAGAGGGAAGAAGATGTAATGAACGATGTGAAAGAGAACAGCGGTCTGTCGTCTGTGTTATGAGGCGTGTCGGTGATGAAGGATACGATTCACGTCAGCACTTTGACACCAAACACGGAGCTAAACTCAGCCTCAAGAAAAACACCAAACTGTCCAAGAATTCAAAGGCAGAATGCAACCACAGCAGAACATATTCACACAGCTGCAGCCAGTGCAGGCTGAAGGATGTGAGCAGAGCTCCGGCAGATACAGACTTTAAACATGTCCGTGTGTGAAGAAACACCATCGCAGACGAGTTCATGAACCAGCAGCAACCTGACAGCACAGCAGCTGAGAGACGAGCAGCTGCTCAGACAACACGGACACAGAGCATCCATCATGTTCATCACCTGACTGTGATGCAGCTGCCATGACGACCACAGGGAGCAACATGATGATGCAGAGAGGCGACACAAACACCTTTGAACAACGTTCATGTCATAACTCGTCTTTGATATGTTCTTTGTGTTCTTTAATAGTTTGATCTTTGATCGAGTCATGTGGGTTTATTAACCCTCAATTACAATGATTTATGTTATAATAACAGAAATGTGTTTAAATATCATTTTTCATTGATATAGCTGCATGTACAATATGTGTACACTTGAATCAACAATAATCAAATGCAGAGAGTTATTGAACAATATGTCAGGAGAAGTTAGTCACAGTCTTACAGTCACAACCGGCCCTTTGAGGACCACAAGACAACAAGAATCTACACCAAGCAAAATGAAAAAAATGTCATAATTTCTTGCATATCTTTTGAACTCTCACTACTCCGACTAAGCTTCTGCTGGCTCCTTTAAGTTTCGTTTCACAATAGTCATGTGCTCGCCCACTGACCAATCACAGCGCACGCTGCTCCTCACTGCAGCGCTGCACCTGGACACTGAGCTGCACGTAAAACAGACGTACTTGTAGGCCGGCTAGCAGCTCTGACACGTCAAAGAATACGCCCACCATGTCAAACTAAAGATCTGATTGGTTGAACACTATGACAATCAACAACATCGTCCCCGTTCACTTAAAGTGCACATGATGCAGGTGAGAGTCTGCAGGCCTCTGGCTCTGTTCTACCTAGAGACACAGAGGAGAGATCTGATTGGATGAAAGCTCTACTTAAAACAAGCTGCACTGGAAGCAGAGCAGCTGAGGAAGACAGGAGCTGTGCAGTGAGAACATGAGATAATGGAGAAAATATATTTATAAATTATAATACATGTAGTGTATTTAAGAAACTTTATTACATTATGAAATAGATATAACTTTGTGATTCTGTTTAGGCCAGCAGAGAAGCCTTGCAGGCCCTGACGGCCACCACTGGCGTACACATATACACATATACACATATACACACATATACATGTGTGTATATATATGCTCAACGTACCACTCCACCGATCACCAGCACCGTCATGGACGCTCTGGAGGTGACGGACACCAGACCCGTCGCTACGTAAACCACCATCTGGTCCTTGAAGGTGGAGCTCTCCTGCAGAGAGCAGTGATGGAATATATATATATAAATAACATATAAATAACTCACAGATCATAAAACAAAGTGTCTGGACGTGATGGTAACACCTGCAGTCGGGGGTCGGGGCCGCTCAGCGCCCGCTTGGCGTTGGAGGCTCCGATGAAGCGAGAGACAAGCGCCGTCCAGCCCAGAGAGAACTGGAACTCTATGTTCTCCTGGAAGTCTGCACACAGGGCCACGAGGCCGAGGGCGTAGCTCAAGTCGAAGGAGGCCGAGGGAGCGGAGAGCTGGTCGTGGACGGACGGGGACAGCAGAGGACGGACGCTGTCTGAGGACAGAGGACAGACAGACACGTGTCACATGTCTGTGACCAGCGTAGAGAAGACAACGTGACCAGAGAGACAGACGTCGTACCGATCATGTGTCTCTGAGCATCTCTGATGTCTCTGAGGACGCCGATGGAGCAGCGAAGAGACAAACAGCCAACCAGCCTCTGCTCCACGTGCTGCAGCAGCTTCTGAAGACAAGGAACAACCAAAATGACTCACTTCTTTACATCAGTGTCTTTATCTCTATCATCTCTATTTCTACCATCTCTATCTCTATCATCTCTATCTATATCATCTCTATTTCTATCATATTTATCTCTATCATCTCTATTTCTATCATATTTATCTCTATCATCTATCATCTCTATCATCTCTATCTCTATCATCTCTATTTCTATCATCTCTATCTCTATCATCTCTATCTCTATCATCTCTATCTATATCATCTCTATTTCTATCATATTTATCTCTATCATCTCTATTTCTATCATATTTATCTCTATCATCTATCATCTCTATCATCTCTATTTCTATCATATTTATCTCTATCACCTCTATTTCTATCATCTCTATCTCTATCATCTCTATCTCTATCATCTCTATTTCTATCATCTCTATCTCTATCATCTCTATTTCTATCATCTCTATTTCTATCATCTCTATCTCTGTCATCTCTATTTCTATCATCTCTATTTCTATCATCTCTATCTATATCATCTCTATCTATATCATCTCTATTTCTATCATCTCTATTTCTATCATCTCTATCTATATCATATTTATCTCTATCATCTCTATCTATATCATATTTATCTCTATCATCTCTATTTCTATAATCTCTATCTCTATCATCTCTATCTCTATCATCTCTATCTATATCATCTCTATCTATATCATCTCTATTTCTACCATCTCTATTTCTATCATCTCTATCTCTACCATCTCTATTTCTATCATCTCTATCTCTATCATCTCTATTTCTATTATCTCTATCTCTATCGTCTCTATTTATATCATCTTATTTTATTGGGGGGGGGGGGGGGTGATTGTGAACATAGTACTAGTACAGACGTTGAGTACTTGTAGTGGTACTGCAGTACTCACAGTTTTGTAGAGCTCCAGAGTTTCTTGTGTCGGGTTAAAATCGGCTCTGAACTCCTCCACCAGAACAGGAAGTGAGCGGATCTGATCCGACAGCGCTGTAGCAACCTGAGACACATTAACCTGCTGTTACTGTACATCTACACAACAACTCAACAAATCACATTGTTACTGTACATCTACAAAACAGTCACATTGTTACTGTACATATATACAACAACAGTCACATTGTTACTGTACATCTACACAACAACAGTCACATTGTTACTGTACATCTACACAACAGTCACATTGTTACTGTACATCTATACAACAACAGTCACATTGTTACTGTACATCTATAAAACAGCAGTCACATTGTTACTGTACATCTACACAACAGTCACATTGTTACTGTACATCTATAAAACAACAGTCACATTGTTACTGTACATCTACACAACAACAGTCACATTGTTACTGTACATCTATAAAACAACAGTCACATTGTTACTGTACATCTACACAACAGTCACATTGTTACTGTACATCTATACAACAACAGTCACATTGTTACTGTACATCTACACAACAACAGTCACATTGTTACTGTACATCTACAAAACAGTCACATTGTTACTGTACATCTACAAAACAGTCACATTGTTAGTGTACATCTATACAACAGTCACATTGTTACTGTACATCTACACAACAGTCACATTGTTACTGTACATATATACAACAACAGTCACATTGTTACTGTACATCTACACAACAGTCACATTGTTACTGTACATATATACAACAACAGTCACATTGTTACTGTACATCTACAAAACAACAGTCACATTGTTACTGTACATCTATACAACAACAGTCACATTGTTACTGTACATCTATACAACAACAGTCACATTGTTACTGTACATCTATAAAACAACAGTCACATTGTTACTGTACATCTACACAACAGTCACATTGTTACTGTACATCTACACAACAACAGTCACATTGTTACTGTACATCTA
The DNA here is from genome assembly GCA_028022725.1 of Lycodopsis pacificus. Lineage (NCBI taxonomy): Eukaryota > Metazoa > Chordata > Actinopteri > Perciformes > Zoarcidae > Lycodopsis > Lycodopsis pacificus. The sequence continues at coordinate 26,952,495 of CM051700.1, read as the reverse complement.
TAAAACAACAGTCACATTGTTACTGTACATCTACACAACAACAGTCACATTGTTACTGTACATCTACAAAACAGTCACATTGTTACTGTACATATATACAACAACAGTCACATTGTTACTGTACATCTACACAACAACAGTCACATTGTTACTGTACATCTACAAAACAGTCACATTGTTACTGTACATCTACACAACAACAGTCACATTGTTACTGTACATCTACAAAACAACAGTCACATTGTTACTGTACATCTATACAACAACAATCACATTGTTACTGTACATCTACACAACAGTCACATTGTTACTGTACATATATAAAACAACAGTCACACTAGAGACACCCTGTTGTTTACCCACGTCACACACAAATAGAATCTATATCATAACTACACCGGCAGCACAAAATGAGCCGAGATTGAATGAATTGTTCAATATAATCAGTTTCTTTTTAGATTTGTAAGCACTCGTCCCGCTTTACAGCACTTCCCTTTACAGATCTTATCTGGTTGATGCATCGTCCATAATGATGAATCATGAATTAAAGTCGATTCTCAGGTGCATTCTTATGCTGCTCACACACCGGGTGCGTTTTTTGATTGACGCGCGTCGAGATTACATACAAAGTCTATGCACAGACGCGATGAGACTGGCGCGCCGCGATTTTTAGTCTCATCGCGTCTGTGCATAGACTTTGTATGTAATCTCGACGCGCGTCAATCAAAAAACGCGCCCGGTGTGTGAGCAGCATTACTCAACTCGTCAATCTTCACCTTCCTAAATGTATCGCTTGCAGAGATTTAGGGGTAACAAAAAACTGATCCTCTATAAAATGTTACAAAAGATGCTCAAAAAAGCATTGAAGTGCTTTTTCTAAATCAATAGAAAGTGTCGGCTGTGGAGTGTAAACCTTCAGCAGGAGGAGCTCTTCACCTTGGCAGAGACATCTTCGGTCAGAGTCTTGATCCTCTCTGTGACGTTGTCGGTCAGACGGTTCATCTGTCCTCTGACGGAATCAAGCCGGTCCCTCTGACCCTCGCGCTCCTCCAGGCAGCAGATCCTGTCAGAGGTTAAAGGTGAAAGTTGGCGAGACTAGAAAAAAATGACTTTTTGTCGATGAATGGGCTCATTTTGAGTGAGTTTTCCTGACTTCCTGTCAGCGGAGGCGATGTTGATGGCATCCATCACAGCTTTGATGGCCTCAGTGATCTGCCACGCTCTCACTGTGTGCTGCTCAAACTTGGTCTTCACTGCAGACTGAGAGATGAACTCCTGTCGGGTCAAAGGTCATCTACACTCACACTTCCTGCTTCACTTCCATTATCTGTTAGGACATGATTCAAAAGGATCTTTGTACCTCAAACGTCCTCTCAAACATCTGGAACTCTCTCAGTCTCTCATGGAAACCTTCAGCCAGAGCGCCACCTGCAGGACGACACAGGTCTGATATTCAATTCAATTCAATTCATTTTGTATCGCCCAAAATCACCAATTTGCCTCAGTGGGCTTTAGTGACTGTAAATATAAAACTGTCGACTCGAATGCAAAAAATATCACAATCCATAAATCAGTTAATCAATGAAACATCAGAAAACAGTCAAATTGTCCATCTGAGTTTGTCCAAAGTATATTATTTTGCATTTCTGCTAATAAATCCCCCTAAATGCTAAACATTGGTCCTTTTAAAACATTTATGAGATTTATTGTGAATATTTTTAGGAAATCAAATGTTCATCTTCTCATTTTCCTCTTCTACATATTGAGTCATGTTTAAATATTGCACACTTTCCTTTACACGCTCATTAGATATTGTTTTTATTATCAGGACACTTTGAGGTATCAGGTACAGACTTCAGTCGTCTGCTGTGTCCTCCTGCTGACCCTCACCCGTCTCATCAGTCTCACCCGTCTCACCTGTCTCACCCGTCTCACCTGTCTCACCCGTCTCATCAGTCTAACCCGTCTCATCAGTCTCACCCGTCTCACCTGTCTCACCCGTCTCACCTGTCTCACCTGTCTCACCCGTCTCACCTGTCTCACCCGTCTCATCAGTCTCATCAGTCTCATCAGTCTCACTCGTCTCACCTGTCTCACCTGTCTCACCCGTCTCATCAGTCTAACCCGTCTCATCAGTCTCACCCGTCTCATCTGTCTCACCCGTCTCACCCGTCTCATCAGTCTAACCCGTCTCATCAGTCTCACCCGTCTCACCTGTCTCACCCGTCTCACCCGTCTCACCCGTCTCATCAGTCTCACCCGTCTCACCTGTCTCACCCGTCTCATCAGTCTCACCCGTCTCACCTGTCTCACCCGTCTCATCAGTCTCACCCGTCTCACCCGTCTCATCAGTCTCACCCGTCTCATCAGTCTCACCCGTCTCATCAGTCTCACCCGTCTCACCCGTCTCACCTGTCTCACCCGTCTCACCTGTCTCATCCGTCTCATCCATCTCACCCGTCTCATCCGTCTCACCTGTCTCACCTGTCTCAGGCATGCCCTGTGCTCGCTGCATCCTGGAGCTCAGGACCTCTTTAGCCGAGACGAAGAAGATCCTCCCTGGAGCCTCGTCCAGGCCGACCACCTTCAGCTCCTCGGCCAGGAAACTCACACAGCGGTCCAGGTGCTGCTTCCTCACCTGGACAGCAGGGAGGGGACACAGTGGGTACATCCTAGTTCCCTTAGCTGGGTACATCCTAGTTCCCTTAGCTGGGTACACCCTAGTTCCCTTAGCTGGGTACATCCTAGTTCCCTTAGCTGGGTACATCCTAGTTCCCTTAGCTGGGTACACCCTAGTTCCTTTAGCTGGGTACATCCTAGTTCCCTTAGCTGGGTACATCCTAGTTCCCTTAGCTGGGTACACCCTAGTTCCTTTAGCTGGGTACATCCTAGTTCCCTTAGCTGGGTACATCCTAGTTCCCTTAGCTGGGTACACCCTAGTTCCTTTAGCTGGGTACACCCTAGTTCCCTTAGCTGGGTACACCCTAGTTCCTTTAGCTGGGTACATCCTAGTTCCCTTAGCTGGGTACATCCTAGTTCCCTGAGCTGGGTACATCCTAGTTCCCTTACCTCCTCGATGTATTCCGGTTCACTCACTGAAGCGTCCCATCTGTTGTGGAGGATGAAGATATTCGGTTTGGAGATTCTCTCGCTGACTTTGTGGAAGAAAAGTTTCTCCTGCAGACAGAACACACACATGTATATATTTATATACATATATTTATATACATATATTTATATATACATATAGTATTTTATATATATAAATATATTATCAATGTGTGGTTCCCTCACCGTGTTCATGAGCGTCGACTCAGCGTTTCCCACCAGAACAAAGACGTCGGCGTCCAGACAGAACTTATCGATCCAGCTGTCTAACTCCAGAGTGACATCGGTGCCGGGGCTGGGTCAGAGGTCAGACGTGGTAATTATTTAATTCATGTTTTCATTCGTATTATCAGTTGGATGTTTTCCTGGATGAATACTGATCGATCAATCAAATAGAAGGCGTCCTCTGATTGAGACCAGAGCAAACGATCAATGTTCAATACCCATGAACCACTACCTGATCCTCTACAATGTACAATGCTCCACACGATCCTCTACCTGTCCATCAGCACCAGGTCGTCTCTCAGCAGAGCACAGCGGCTTTTAGGCCACATCACCTTCACCAGACTGCCAGAGTCCAGAGTGGGATCCATGTGGAGGGCATGAGCCAGCTGGTTCACCGTCTGAGGAGGAGGAGGAGGAGGAGGACAAGGTGGAGGAAGAGGAGTAGGAGGTAGAAGAGGAGGTCGAAGAGCAGGAGGACCAGTAGGAGAATGAGGAGCAAGTTATCACAGAGCCATCTGATTGGTTGACAGAATAATGATGCCAGTTAAAGGGACAGTACCACATGTTTGTAAACATGTGGTACTGTCCCTTTAAGGAGTGGTGGTCGTACGGTGACGCTCCTCCTGTCATTGGACGCCTCCGTGGTGAGGTACGCCTCGTCTCCGTCGGTTCCCTCCACCCTCAGGAAACAGTTGGTGGTGTGACCGATGCCGCTGGGCAACACGCGCTCCCTCAGCATGGCGTTGATCACCGTACTCTTACCGTTACTGGTCCTGAAGCACAGACACACCTCATTCATCATCATCATCGTCATCATCATTACATCTTCTACATTATCCTCATCATCATTATCCTCATCATCATTATTATCATCGTCGTCGTCGTCGTCGTCATCAGCAGCATCATCATCAGCTTATTATATTATGTTTCATTATGTTTCATTATGTTGTATTATATTTCATTATGTTTCATTATGTTGTATTATGTTTCATTATGTTGTATTATGTTTCATTATGTTGTATTATGTTTCATTATGTTTCATTATGTTATATTATGTTTCATTATGTTTCATTATGTTATATTATGTTTCATTATGTTGTATTATGTTTCATTATGTTTCATTATGTTGTTGTATTATGTTTCATTATGTTTCATTATGTTATATTATGTTTCATTACGTTTCATTACGTTTCATTTTGTTTCATTATGTTTCATTATGTTGTATTATGTTGTATTATGTTTCATTATGTTTCATTATGTTATATTATGTTTCATTACGTTTCATTACATTTCATTTTGTTTCATTATGTTTCATTATGTTGTATTATGTTGTATTATGTTTCATTATGTTTCATTATGTTGTATTATGTTGTATTATGTTTCATTATGTTGTATTATGTTTCATTATGTTTCATTATGTTGTATTATGTTGCATTATGTTGCATTATGTTTCATTATGTTGTATTATGTTTCATTATGTTTCATTATGTTATATTATGTTTCATTATGTTTCATTATGTTATATTATGTTTCATTATGTTGTATTATGTTTCATTATGTTTCATTATGTTGTTGTATTATGTTTCATTATGTTTCATTATGTTATATTATGTTTCATTACGTTTCATTACGTTTCATTTTGTTTCATTATGTTTCATTATGTTGTATTATGTTGTATTATGTTTCATTATGTTTCATTATGTTATATTATGTTTCATTACGTTTCATTACATTTCATTTTGTTTCATTATGTTTCATTATGTTGTATTATGTTGTATTATGTTTCATTATGTTTCATTATGTTGTATTATGTTGTATTATGTTTCATTATGTTGTATTATGTTTCATTATGTTTCATTATGTTGTATTATGTTGCATTATGTTGCATTATGTTTCATTATGTTTCATTATGTTATATTATGTTTCATTATGTTTCATTATGTTGTATTGTTTCATTATGTTGTATTATGTTGTATTATGTTTCATTATGTTGTATTATGTTGTATTATGTTGTATTATGTTTCATTATGTTGTATTATGTTGTATTATGTTTCATTATGTTGTATTATGTTGTATTATGTTGTATTATGTTTCATTATGTTGTATTATGTTGTATTATGTTGTATTATGTTTCATTATGTTGTATTATGTTTCATTATGTTGTATTATGTTGTATTATGTTTCATTATGTTGTATTATGTTGCATTATGTTTCATTATGTTTCATTATGTTATATTATGTTTCATTATGTTGTATTGTTTCATTATGTTGTATTATGTTGTATTATGTTGCATTATGTTTCATTATGTTTCATTATGTTGTATTATGTTTCATTATGTTTCATTATGTTGTATTATGTTTCATTATGTTGCATTATGTTGCATTATGTTGCATTATGTTTCATTATGTTTCATTATGTTGTATTATGTTGCATTATGTTTCATTATGTTTCATTATGTTATATTATGTTTCATTATGTTGTATTGTTTCATTGTGTTGTATTATGTTGTATTATGTTGCATTATGTTTCATTATGTTGTATTATGTTTCATTATGTTGTATTATGTTATATTATGTTTCATTATGTTGTATTGTTTCATTGTGTTGTATTATGTTGTATTATGTTGCATTATGTTTCATTATGTTGCATTATGTTGCATTATGTTTCATTATGTTATATTATGTTTCATTATGTTGTATTGTTTCATTATGTTGTATTGTTTCATTATGTTGTATTATGTTGCATTATGTTTCATTATGTTTCATTATGTTGTATTATGTTTCATTATGTTTCATTATGTTGTATTATTTACAACATATTTACAACATTTATTGTTTAAATGTTGAGATGCGCAGCAGCTGTTAACCTTCATAAATAAATTAAATGAGAATAAAATCAACAGAATGTGTGAATTATTTTAATTCACGTTTTTAGTTTCTCTTCCTGGTGAGTTATTACATCATCAGTTTCTACAGAAACAAGTCTGTTATCACAGGCATCTCCCCCTCCTCCCCCTCCCCCTACTCCTCCTCCCCCCCCCCCCTCCCCCTCCTCCTCCCCCCCCCCCCTCCCCCTCCTCCTCCTCCTCCCCCCTCCCCCTCCTCCTCCTCCTCCTCCTCCTCCTCCTGTCGTCAGTTCACATTGTGAGTGTTTCAGTTTGTGAAGAGAGATAAAAGTTTATCTGAGTCGACAGTTATTTTCTCAGCAGCTCCACTAAACTGCTGTTAGAGAATACTTCTATGTACTACTCTGTACTTTGTTTTTACTTCTCTGTACTTTATATCATTATTATTATTATTATTATTATTATTACTGTGAACAAACATCGACTTTAAACTCATTGAATAAACAAACTGCGCAGCATTCAAACGATGATGATGATGATGATGATGATGATGATGATGAAGATGATGAAGATGATGATGATGATGATGATGGAAGCTTCTTCCTCTGATGTACATTGTTGTTGTCGTATCCACGGTTACCATCTCTCCATAAACAACCACGTGTCACATGACCCTGTAATGAAGCGTCTCTCCACCAGGTGGAGTCCTACCTGCCGAAGAAGGCCACCTTCATGTGTCTCCGGACCAGAACCTCCCTGATGGTCCGCAGTTTGGTGGCACAGCTCTGAAGCTCCAGACTCTGATCCTCTACGGCCACCTGACCCGGGTCGTCTCCTCGCCACGCCTCTGACATCACAACAACAAACAACAACAACAACACCATCAGCTGTTGACCAACAGACTGAAGCAGCGCGTCACTAAGCTTAAACAACCCTAAAGGTGAATATAGTACTTTATACTGTACTACACCTCAGAGGTACATGTACTTTATGCTGTACTACATCTCAGAGGTACATGTACTTTATACTGTACTACACCTCAGAGGTACATGTACTTTATGCTGTACTACATCTCAGAGGTACATGTAGTACT
>CM051700.1:26932723-26940223 GCA_028022725.1 Lycodopsis pacificus | reverse complement strand
TTGAATGAGAGCTGTTCAAATGAGGGTGGACTTTCAATGTTAGTCAGGCTGGTTTTGATGTGTTGGCGGTGAAGAGCGGCCATCGGGGCGTGGTTTATCCAGGTACTGAGATCCAGTTGGGTGGTTTGATTGAGTGCGTAGTAATCCAGGTGTTTCAAAGTTTCAGTGAGACAGAGGATATCAAGTTTGTTGTCAGTGACGAATTCATTGATGATTGGGCTTTTGTTGCTTCGTGACTGGGTGTGTTTTGTGATTGGTTGTGAGGTTTTGGGGAGGGTTCTGAGGCTGCATTCACCTCATTGATTTAATTGACACACTTAAATCCTGATTGGAATGGTTAAACAGAAGAGATCAAAGGGCCGAGATGAGACGATATAATGTGGGTTAAATGCTGTGGTCCAAATAAAATGACTTCAGTTTTAATGCCATTGAGTTACAGAAAGTATGACTATCTGAACCAGTCTCAGTGTAGTCCTGATCCTCTATATGAACCAGTCTCAGTGACGATTGGCCAGATTAACCACATCTGTAGACTCGTGTACTTGCAGAGAGTGAAACTCTTCTTTACGCGACCGACTAATGTAGCCAGGATGTCTTCGGACAAAGCATCGATGCGGCGACACACTGTTGTTGGACGCGGGATCACGTCCAACTTGTTTGCTTCTCTCTCCAATCATACATTCCAGCATCTCTTTAACATTTTTTTCCCTCTCCACCACCGCCTCTCCTTCTCTCCGCCTCTCCTCCTCTCCAACCCTAACCCATCCACGCACGGGAACAACACGAGTTGTAATATAAACCTCCATAACACCCGCCACTCTGGGCTCATACCTCCCCAGCAGCGAGGCACATCACCCGGTCACAATACCTCCAGAATGTCCCCCGGGTGAAATCCGGGACTTGGTTCTATGGTTCCGAGTGGCGCCGCTCACCCGTTGGCGCTGGGACGCGAGGTCTCCAGCCGCCCCGCCGCGAGGCACCGACCGTCAGGTCTTCAGCCCTCGGAACAGACCGCGGGGCAACAACTGGTGGGTGGCGGGTCGAGGCGAGGCAGATCACAGAAACATAATAAAGACGAGAGTACAGCAAAGATATGTTGATGAGAAACGTGTTTAATACGTCAAACACAAACGTGATCAGGGAGAAAATACGTTCATGGTCAAACGTGATTGAGAATGCATTTTAGTTTTGGGGGAACGTCATGTTGAGGAGACAGGACTGCACCATGAGACCTGAGACCACCATCTCTCCTCTCACGCCCCCTAGAGGCAGCCCACTTTGGGAATCCCTGCTCTATATGAATATATGAACCAGTCTCAGTTAGTCCTGATCCTCTATAAAGGAGCAGGACTAACTGAGACTGTGTCTGTGTGTCTGACTGTCCAACGAAGAGACTTAAAACTGTCCAATGTGTGTGTGTGTGTGTGTGTGTGTGTGTGTGTGTGTGTGTGTGTGTGTGTGCGTCTCTATCAGCTTCAGTCAGATTCAGAGGAAACGGTCGCTGCTGTTTGATCAACATCCAAACTAACTTTCATCATCCTGTCAGACTGAAGACCACGCCCACCTTATCTACAGGGTGTGTGTGCGTGAGTGTGTGTGAGTGTGTGTGTGTGTGTGTGTGGGTGTGTGTGTGTGTGTGTGTGTGTGTGAGTCACTATGAAGCCATGAAAACGTCCGTTCTTTGCTGCATTTTGAAATAAATGTAAATGCCATGGAGACACAAATAATGAAACCTGGAGAGGAGGAGCAGGAGGAATAGAAGAAGGAGGAGCAGGAGGAAGAGAAGAAGGAGGAGCAGGAGGAAGAGAAGAAGGAGGAGCAGGAGGAAGAGAAGAAGGAGGAGGAGGAGGAAGAGAAGAAGGAGGAGGAGGAGGAAGAGAAGAAGGAGGAGCAGGAGGAAGAGAAGAAGGAGGAGGAGGAGGAAGAGAAGAAGGAGGAGGAGGACGAGGAAGAGGACGAAGAGGTGGAAGAGGGGAATAATGACAAGACAAATGACAGGGGAAGAGAGTAGAGAGAGACTGACGGACTCTGAGGAGACATTTAAAAACAGACTGTAGACAGACGAAGTGACAGCTTCAGATCCACAGACAGATAGAGGAGGAGGAGGAGGAGGAGGAGGAGGAGGAGTCAGGAGGGAGATTAAAAACAGACTCAGCAGGGCAGAGGCGTCCAAACAGAGGAGGATCAGAGAAGAAGAACGCCGTCACTCGTCTGCAGAGTAAACGACTGAGAGACGAGAGAAGAGGAGGAGGAGGTGGAAAAAGAGGAGGAGGCGGCAGCGAACCACCCACAGAGAGAGAGTTTCCTCACACACACACACACACACACACACACACACACACACACACACACTGTTTTATGTTGGTGTTCACAGAAGCTTCAACTCACTGACAACAGAAAGTACCTCCTGAAACAAACGACAGAGGAAGAAGAAGAAGAAGAAGAAGAAGAAGAAGAAGAAGAAGAAGAAGAAGAAGAAGAAGAAGAAGTAGAAGAAGTAGAATACTTTAAAAGTCACAGGAAGAAACTGACTGAAAACTGACTTTCCTCCAAACTTACCTAAAGAGGAGCAGACTCACCAGAGTGCATCATGGGAACGTCTTGAATCCTCTGAAGACCTGAACACTGTCCTCCTCTGGTTCCACCTCCCCCCACAGCATGCTGGCCAGGCCGACCCAGGGACGGAGGGCTCAAGGTGGGGCAGGAGGGCTGGCGACGATGATGACGATGACGTTGATGGTGATGATGATGATGATGGTGGGGGTGATGGAGGCGGCGAGCGTTGAGGAGGTAGAGAGCGAGGAGAGCGAGGAGGTGCTGGAGGAGGACGAGGTCGTCAGTGCTGAGATCCTGGTGAGAAACAACAACCAATCAATGAGCTGCTTTCCTCAGTCACATGCTGCCTGATCCCTACTGGGCATGTGCAGCTGTCAACGGAGACACAGGGCACTCGTTAGATATACTTCCTTATGATGGTGAGAGCTGCACATGCTCAGTAGAGACCTGGCAGGTGTGTTAGCCAGAGCTAGCTAAACATCAGTGATGTAATATTTCCACTGTTAAATAATAACTATAATAATAATATTATAATGAAAATAATAATAATAACAGCAACAATAATAATTATTATTATCATAATAATTATAATTATAACAATAATAACAATAATAATAATAGTACAAATAATAATAATTATGATCACAATGATGATAATAATAATGACAACTATAACAATATGAATACACAGGTTCTTCATAAATAAAAGATTGTGTCATAATAATTAATGTCATAATAAATAGTCACATAGTGTCGACCAGGACTTCAGCATCACCGCTAACAGCTACAGATGCATTATGTCAAGAAACACATTCACATCACACTCAAACAGAAAACACAAAGATCTGCTCTGAATATTTATTTTCATGTCATTATGCTGCTACACAGAGGACTGGACACACATTCATTCATATGAAAGAGGCTCAGTGGAGTATGAAGCAAATACAGTATAAGATCCCCACATCTTCTTCTGATCTTCTTCATCACTGGGCCCACTGAGCATGCTCACTAGCATTTCCTTTAGCCCCGCCCCCCAGCCCTCAGTCAAGCCTCATTCTCATTCACATGAACGCAGGAAGAAAATACCTCTGGATTGAGCAACTTTTAGTTTAGTTTTGTTGCCTCAACCTAACAAAGTAGTTTAGTTGTCTAAACCTAACTCAATAGTTTAGTTGTCTGAACCTAACTCAGTAGTTTAGTTGTCTGAACCTAACTAAGTAGTTTTGTCTAAACCTAACGAAGTAGTTTAGTTGTCTAAACCTAACTCAATAGTTTAGTTGTCTGAACCTAACTAAGTCGTTTAGTTGTCTGAACCTAACTCAGTAGTTTAGTTGTCTAAACCTAACTAAGTAGTTTTGTTGGCTAAACCTAACTCAGTAGTTTTGTTGTCTAAACCTAACTAAGTAGTTTAGTCGTCTAAACCTAACTCCGTAGTTTAGTTGTCTATACCTAACTCAATAGTTTAGTTGTCTACACCTAACTCAGTAGTTTAGTTGTCTGAACCTAACTCAGTAGTTTAGTTGTCTAAACCTAACTTAGTAGTTTAGTTGTCTAAACCTAACTAAGTTGTTTTGTTGCCTACACCTAACTAAGTGGTTTAGTTGTCTAAACCTAACTAAGTGGTTTAGTTGTCTAAACCTAACAAAGTCGTTTTGTTGCCAAAACCTAACTCAGTAGTTTTGTTGTCCAAACCTAACTAAGTAGTTTAGTTGTCTAAATCTAACTAAGTCGTTTTGTTGCCTAAACCTAACTCAGTAGTTTTGTTGTCTGAACCTAACTACGTAGTTTAGTTGTCTGAACCTAACTCAGTAGTGTTGTTGCCTAAACCTAACTCAGTAGTTTAGTTGTCTGAACCTAACTAAGTGGTTTAGTTGTCTGAACCTAAGTAAGTGGTTTAGTTGTCTAAACCTAACTAAGTGGTTTAGTTGTCTGACCCTAACTAAGTAGTTTAGTTGTCTAAACCTAACTAAGTAGTTTTGTTGTCTGAACCTAACTAAGTAGTTTAGTTGTCTAAACCTAACTAAGTAGTTTAGTTGTCTGAACCTAACTCAGTAGTTTAGTTGTCTGAACCTAACTAAGTAGTTTTGTCTAAACCTAACGAAGTAGTTTAGTTGTCTAAACCTAACTCAATAGTTTAGTTGTCTAAACCTAACTCAATAGTTTAGTTGTCTGAACCTAACTAAGTCGTTTAGTTGTCTGAACCTAACTCAGTAGTTTAGTTGTCTAAACCTAACTAAGTAGTTTTGTTGGCTAAACCTAACTCAGTAGTTTTGTTGTCTAAACCTAACTAAGTAGTTTAGTCGTCTAAACCTAACTCCGTAGTTTAGTTGTCTATACCTAACTCAATAGTTTAGTTGTCTACACCTAACTCAGTAGTTTAGTTGTCTGAACCTAACTCAGTAGTTTAGTTGTCTAAACCTAACTTAGTAGTTTAGTTGTCTAAACCTAACTAAGTTGTTTTGTTGCCTACACCTAACTAAGTGGTTTAGTTGTCTAAACCTAACTAAGTGGTTTAGTTGTCTAAACCTAACAAAGTCGTTTTGTTGCCAAAACCTAACTCAGTAGTTTTGTTGTCCAAACCTAACTAAGTAGTTTAGTTGTCTAAATCTAACTAAGTCGTTTTGTTGCCTAAACCTAACTCAGTAGTTTTGTTGTCTGAACCTAACTCAGTAGTGTTGTTGCCTAAACCTAACTCAGTAGTTTAGTTGTCTGAACCTAACTAAGTGGTTTAGTTGTCTGAACCTAAGTAAGTGGTTTAGTTGTCTAAACCTAACTAAGTGGTTTAGTTGTCTGACCCTAACTAAGTAGTTTAGTTGTCTAAACCTAACTAAGTAGTTTTGTTGTCTGAACCTAACTAAGTAGTTTAGTTGTCTAAACCTAACTAAGTAGTTTAGTTGTCTGAACCTAACTAAGTGGTTTCATTGTCTAAACCTAACTAAGTAGTTTAGTTGTCTGAACATAACTAAGTGGTTTTTTGTCTAAACCTAAATAAGTAGTTTAGTTGTCTAAACCTAATTAAGTGGTTTAGTTGTCTGAACCGAACTAAGTAGTTTAGTTGTCTAAACCTAACTAAGTAGTTTTGTTGTCTGAACCTAACTAAGTAGTTTAGTTGTCTGAACCTAACTCAGTAGTGTTGTTTGAACTTAACTTGGTAATTTAGTTGTCTGAACCTAACTAAGTAGTTTTCTTGTCTGAACCTAACTCAGTAGTTTAGTTGTCTAAACCTAACTAAGTAGTTTTGTTGCCTAAACCTAACTCAGTAGTTTAGTTGTCTAAACCTAACTCAGTAGTTTAGTTGTCTAAACCTAACTAAGTAATTTAGTTGTTTAAACCTAACTAAGTAGTTTAGTTGTCTAAACCTAACTAAGTCGTTTTGTTGCCTAAACCTAACTCAGTAGTTTTGTTGTCTAAACCTAACTAAGTCGTTTTGTTGCCTAAACCTAACTCAGTAGTTTAGTTGTCTGAACCTAACTCAGTAGTGTTGTTGTCTGAACTTAACTTGGTAATTTAGTTGTCTCAACCTAACTCAGTAGTTTAGTTGTCTAATAATCTTAATTTGTAGTGAAGTTGATTAACGTGAAACTTAACTTGACATCAAATTTATGTTGTGGCTGGTGTCCTCCAGGAGCCGCTGTCCTCAGATCTGTCCAGAGTGTCTCCTCTCAGCTCCTGGCTCATCTTCAGAAGAAACTCCAACAAAGGGGACAACCGGAGAACCAAAGGGACCAGGAGAACCTCCAAGGTCTGAGAACAAGCAGATAAGATGTGATGAAACACACAGCAGGTCACATGATGTCCACTGGATTCATATCAGAGAATGAGGACAGAATGTCCTCTGGTCCGACCCCCCAGTCCTGTTAGAATGTTTAATTCTACACGGCTATGGAAGAGGGCGGGGCTAATGTGTAGGGGCGGGGCTAGGAGGCATGTAAATGTTCTCAAGTCTGAGAACTGTGGAGCAGATTGGACGAAGCACGCCGAAGTACAATGTTGAAAAGACAAATGTTTGATAACTTTTTATCGCAAAGTGTCTTTAGTTTTTGACGCCAATCTGATTAAATCTGTAGGAGCTCGATTAAGAGCAGCGTCTGTAAAAAGCTAAAAAAATGGGCTGAAATTACACCTTAAATTCAAAATGGCTGACTTCCTGTTGGTTTTTGGAAAAACCTCCAAAAGGATTTTTTGTGCGTCTCCATATTTGACACCTGCCTGTTAAATATCATACACGTAGGTGAAACCTCATCGAGGGGCTCAAGTTTAACAACTAGAACGTCATCGAGTAATTCATCGTATTCTGAAATTTGAGTCAGTTTGAGTTTGTTATTTTGATTTCAGACGACATTATTTATCTCCATATGTGATTTCATCCTGATATGATTCCACTGAAAGACAATCACTTATCATATTGATGAATCAATCAGCCTTGATAATACCAGACCGTATTTCATGTCTCTAACAGTCCACGTGTCTCTGCAGCATGGTCCATCAGGACCTCCTGGACCTCCGGGACCCAGGGGGCCTCCCGGCCCCCCTGCCCCCCTCCTGCCCCAGCAGCAGGAGCTCCTCCAGGAGCTGCAGCTCAAACTGAGAGGTGAGAGCTTCATACTCTGTGTGACTCTAAATGGACCACTAAATGAACATCATGCTGTATTGAAGAAGACTTGAAACTAGAGATTGAGACATAAACTCATGTTTACAATGTTTACTGAGGGAATAAATCAAGAGAGAAGTAGAGTCATTTTCTATAGACTTCTATACAACCAGAGGAGTCGCCCCCTGGTGGACACTAGAGAGAATGCAGCTTTAACACGTGACGCTTTGAAGCTTAAAGAACTAGAAATTGTCTCCTGGTTGAATATTTTGCCAAAACTAGGATCTAAGGAGAACATTCACGTTAGCGTTCAGTGTGTTTACTTACTACAGACACACTGTTCACTCTCACTC
>CM051700.1:26682723-26927723 GCA_028022725.1 Lycodopsis pacificus | reverse complement strand
GCTAACAGTGCCAACGGTGCTAACGGTGCTAACGGTATTAACAGTGCTAACCTAAAGTGAACTGGAGGTTTTGTCTCCTCCGTCCTTGGAGCTGTTGGAAGGTGGATTGTTTTGGGCTAGCTGTTGCCAATGCTAACATTTTGAATGCTGATGATGTATTCCTTCAAAAAGCGGACATTTAATTTAGCATTTAACTAGCTGCTGAGTGCTACACTTTGAGCTAACTAAGTAATAGCATAAAGCTAATCTTTAGTTAGCTGGTTAATGGTAACTATAATCTTACTAAGCTAACGGGGTAAAGTCTCGGTTTTTAGCCTGAGCTAACGCTAAACCAGGGATTCCCAAAGTGTGGTGCTGCCTCTAGGGGGTGCGCGAGAGAAAAAATGTAATGGCGGTGCAGCCCCGTCTCCTAAAAATTACGTTCCCCCAAAACTAAAATGCATTCTCAATCACGTTTGACCATGAACGTATTTTCTCCCTGATCACGTTTGTGTTTGACGTATTAAACACGTTTCTCATCAACATATCTTTGCTGTACTCTCGTCTTTATTATGTTTCTGTGATCTGCCTCGCCTCGACCCGCCACCCACCAGTTGTTGCCCCGCGGTCTGTTCCGAGGGCTGAAGACCTGACGGTCGGTGCCTCGCGGCGGGGCGGCTGGAGACCTCGCGTCCCAGCGCCAACGGGTGAGCGCCGCCACTCGGAACCATAGAACCAAGTCCCGGATTTCACCCGGGGGACATTCTGGAGGTATTGTGACCGGGTGATGTGCCTCGCTGCTGGGGAGGTATGAGCCCAGAGTGGCGGGTGTTATGGAGGTTTATATTACAACTCGTGCTGTTCCCGTGCGTGGATGAGCGCGTTGCTGCCGGAGACAGGCGGCGTGTTGTGGTAGTATTCTGACCGCGTAACAGGGAGAAGGAGAGGCGGTGGTGGAGAGGGAAAAAAATGTTAAAGAGATGCTGGAATGTATGATTGGAGAGAGAAGCAAACAAGTTGGACGTGATCCCGCGTCCAACAACAGTGTGTCGCCGCATCGATGCTTTGTCCGAAGACATCCTGGCTACATTAGTCGGTCGCGTAAAGAAGAGTTTCACTCTCTGCAAGTAGACGAGTCTACAGATGTGACCAATCTGGCCACATCTGGTGAACGT
The DNA here is from genome assembly GCA_028022725.1 of Lycodopsis pacificus. NCBI lineage: Eukaryota > Metazoa > Chordata > Actinopteri > Perciformes > Zoarcidae > Lycodopsis > Lycodopsis pacificus. The sequence continues at coordinate 26,926,569 of CM051700.1, read as the reverse complement.
CCGTTACCTTTTCGAAGGCACGGTGCAGGAAGAGCTTTTTGTGTTTTTTATCTTGTAAACAAACGCCACGCGCGAGCAAACTGTTCTCTCATTGGTCCGATTTTTATGCGGCTATAAAGGCTCTATAGGCTCTGTTGCTTTTTTTTTTTAAGGTGTGTGTGTGGGGGGGGGGGGATTGGGGGTGAACCCCGGTCTGTGAACAGTCTCTGGTGGTTACACTGTTATCATTAATTAAATGCTGACAAATGCTTCGGAGTTGTTGGAGGGTGGATGTTTTCTCTTTTCCCCCTGCTTCCACTATTTGTGCTAAGCTAGGCTAGCAGTTTCCCCCTGCTTACAGTATTTGTGCTAAGCTAGGCTAGCAGTTTCCCCCTGCTTACAGTATTTGTGCTAAGCTAGGCTAGTGGATTCCCCCTGCTTCCATTCTTTGTGCTGAGCTAAGTTAGCAGTTTCCCCCTGCTTACAGTCTTTGTGCTAAGCTAAGCTAGTCCTGATCCTTTCTGTGTCGAATCAGAGACTAAAAATAAAAGAAGTTTCCTGAAATGTGGGACATTAAAATCAACAACAGAAGTAAAAACTAAACAAATGATTAAACAAAAGTTACATTTAATGTTCCTGGATATATTTCTGTCGATAATGTGAAGTATTGGACAGTTTACAGTTTAAAGACTGAGGATTTCAGTCTAAATATATCAAAGCTTTTGTGTTTTCGTGTATCAGAAGTCACAGATTTAGGATTACTGAAACATTGAGTTGTGGTCTACGTCTACACCTCTACCTCCACCTGAAGCCCTCGTCCAATCAGACGAGGGCTTATATCCAGCGTCAGAGAGGAGACGATCAGACGGTCCGCGGTCGGTAGCGGAAGCGTACGTCCTTGGCCGGCGGCAGGATCCCTAGACCAGCTCTGCTGGAGTCCAGCGTGGCTCCGGGCTGACCCTCCACCAGCTGCAGGTCCACGTAGAGAAGCAGGACGCACAGGAACTGTTTGATCTCGTTGACGGCGAAGTGTCGGCCGGGACACCTGGAGGAGCCGGAGCCGAACGGCATCAGGTAATACCGGAGCCTCTGACCGGCTTTGTAGAAGTCCGTCTTCTCTCCGCCGTCCTGCAGGAAGCGGTCGACACGGAACGACTGACGGAAACAAGAGAGACGGTTTGTTCAACATTTTATTATGAATATTATACGTCAGATATTTAGTTATTGTTCAGATATTCAACAGGTTTACCAGATGTGGGACACATGAATGGATTATAGATAAAAACCCTCAAACTGTGCAGAATAAAATGTCAGTTAAAGGAGCACTGTGCAGGATTTAGTATCAGAAATATATAATATTCATAACTATGTTTTCATCAGTGAAAGTACGAATCGTTATCATATCACAGAGTCCTCCGTGTTTCTACAGCAGCCCAGAAGAGTTTTCGTTGTTACGGTACCTGAAGGCATCGTGGTTCAGCTTCACCACTAGAGGGCACTAAACGCTCACGTTCAGTGAGGTTAGAGTTAGACAATGGATTATGATACAATATATTGTGACTTTTTTATGGATTATCAGCACAGGTTTGTGGCTTTTGAAGATCTTAAATTCTCACCTCAAAATGAAAAATGGTCCCGTTATGAACTGAAATGACGGCTTTTATGTTAAACCTCGAAAAGGTCTTTGAACTATGTAGATACCTGATGACACACACATATAAAGGTCAGACTCAGGTGAAGGTCTTCGTACCTGTGGGTCCTCGTAGATCTCGGGGTCCATGTGCATGGTCTGAGGATAGAGGACGATGAAGTCTCCTCTCCTGACGGACACCGAGCGCTCGGCGTTCAGCCGCAGACTGAAGTCCTCCTGAGCGACGCGGACGTTCATGGCGGCCGAGGACAGACGGAGGCTCTCGTTGATGGCGCTCTCTGTGGACGAAGGTCAGGTGTTCATGAACAAAACCTCACTGCATCGTATCTGAACAGAGATGAAGTTAAATCAAACGGACGAACCCAGACACACGAGCTTCGCCAGCTGCTCTCTGCCGAGCCTCACGTCCTGGTCCCGGCTGAACTGAACTCCACTCAGACTCAGGACGGACTGGATCTCCTGGCGGACCACCTGCAGAGCCTCTGGGTGACTCACCAGGTAGTACATGGCCCAGAAGGAGGCGGGGATGGTGTTCCCCACGGACGCCCAGAAGATGGCCAGGTGATGAGCTGGGGGGGATATTAATATTTCAGTGTGGAAGTTAAAGAGAAACGGTCATCACAGGACGTGTGTACCATTACTTGTGGTCGAGGTATCAGGACTCTTTGTCTACCTCCTTTGTCGACGTCCCTCAGAGTCTCGTACTGCTCAAACAGTTCCGATCGCGTCCTGATGAACAGCGAGGTGTCGGACCAGGACGACGTCTTGTGCGGCAGGAAGTAGTCGATGAGCTTTTCTCGGGTGGCCTTGGTCCGTCCCAGCAGCCAGATGGGGATCTGAGCAATGAGCAGCGGGAACATGTTGTCGAACTGGACAAAGTCCCGCCTCAGCCGGTCCATGTCGCCGTGGCGGCTGGCGAATGCCGGCCTGCCGTACACGGTGAGGAAGGTGGCCTCGAACATCACCGAGTGGCAGAACTCGTACATACCGCCGCTCCTCCAGCCGCCGCCCTCCTCCTCCAGGTGGTCCTGACGGAACACCAGCATGAGGTTACCCATCATGCTCTCTGTCAGGGTCGAGAGGCCGTCTCCCTGGAGGAGTTGGAAGGTGCGACTGATCTGCTCCGGCAGGCCGGGGAACTCCCCACTGCGGACGGGCCGGTAGCCGAAGGTGACGGGCGCCACCTTGTCGGAGAACTCGTGGAAGTCCAGCTGTCGGCCGTGTCGGATGACGTTGGGATACAGCAACGGGTCCATGATGAAGGTCATGTATTTACCTGCAGGTGAAGGACAGACATGAACCTCGTCAGTGCAATCGATCGGCTCCATCTGTGGTTGTATTTGAGGTTCACAGGTTAAATACCAACCTGCTATCTGAACTGTGAAGACGTCCCCAAACTTCGTCTTGTGTTCTTCCAGAAACTTGTGGGCGTCTCGTCCGAACTCCAGAGCTTTACCGAGGAACGGAATCCAGCCTCTGATGAGCGGAGGTTCACCATCTCGTCTGTAGCGGAAACAAGACACACCGTTTATCCAGAGGGGCATACCCGTCTGTCTGTCCACCTACCCAATTGTCTGTCCACCTGCCTGTCCTTCTACCTACCTGTCTGTATATTTACCTACCTTCCTGTCTACCTGCCTATCTGTCTGTTAGGGGGTGTGTCTTTGGTCAGAGACTTCCTCTCTAGATTTAGGATCTCGTGCTGCTTCCTAAAGTCTCTGCAGAAGCTTTTAGTCTGTTTGTTGGGGGGCGGAGTTATAAAAGGGGCGTGTTGACTTTCACCTGTTTCTTGGGGGGCGGAGTTATAAAAGGGGCGTGTTGACTTTCACCTGTTTCTTGGGGGGCGGGGTTATAAAAAGGGGGCGTTAGTAGTTAACGTGACCTGACCAGAGAGTTCCTCAGACAGCAAACACTCCACCTGAGTAACTAAGTAAACATTCCGGGTACATTTAGTTTCCATGGTGGGTATTGAGCGATCAAATATCAGGTCAGATGTTTGAAGAACTCTCTGTTCAGACCAGCTGAGCATTCATCACAGAACAGAAGGTGTTCTGTATCCAGATGATCCACAGGTAGAGACTAAGATGATGCCGTGTGTTTGAACTACAGACCCTGATAAGAGCCGTGAGCTTTGCTCTGACAATGATAAAGGAACTTCTCTAGTTCTGGTAATAAGTAACTGCTCCTGTTGTATTTATGTAGTGTACAGAGTACCTGAACAGGTAGAGAACAGAGTACCTGAACAGGTAGAGTACAGAGTACCTCCCCCGTGAGTTTACTTCATTCATACTGGTCGTATTTACACTTTAGACGTGTTACACCACAATCAGCAGGTCCTATCACACCTCTGACCCCGTCATGGGCCATCGGATTCCTGTTGACAGGCCGATAAGTAGTATAAAGTAGCAGTATAAAGTACTGTGTTTACAGTGAGATGGAGTATAAAGTAGCAGTATAAAGTACTGTGTTTACAGTGAGATGGAGTATAAAGTAGCAGTATAAAGTACTGTGTTTACAGTGAGATGGAGTATAAAGTAGCAGTATAAAGTACTATGTTTACAGTGAGATGGAGTATAAAGTAGCAGTATAAAGTACTGTTCACAGTGAGATGGAGTATAAAGTAGCAGTATAAAGTACTGTGTTTACAGTGAGATGGAGTATAAAGTAGCAGTATAAAGTACTGTGTTTACAGTGAGATGGAGTATAAAGTAGCAGTATAAAGTACTATATTTACAGTGAGATGGAGTATAAAGTAGCAGTATAAAGTACTATGTTTACAGTGAGATGGAGTATAAAGTAGCAGTATAAAGTACAGTGTTTACAGTGAGATGGAGTATAAAGTAGCAGTATAAAGTACTATGTTTACAGTGAGATGGAGTATAAAGTAGCAGTATAAAGTACTATGTTTACAGTGAGATGGAGTATAAAGTAGCAGTATAAAGTACTGTGTTTACAGTGAGATGGAGTATAAAGTAGCAGTATAAAGTACTATATTTACAGTGAGATGGAGTATAAAGTAGCAGTATAAAGTACTATGTTTACAGTGAGATGGAGTATAAAGTAGCAGTATAAAGTACTATGTTTACAGTGAGATGGAGTATAAAGTAGCAGTATAAAGTACTGTGTTTACAGTGAGATGGAGTATAAAGTAGCAGTATAAAGTACTGTGTTTACAGTGAGATGGAGTATAAAGTAGCAGTATAAAGTACTATGTTTACAGTGAGATGGAGTATAAAGTAGCAGTATAAAGTACTGTGTTTACAGTGAGATGGAGTATAAAGTAGCAGTATAAAGTACTGTGTTTACAGTGAGATGGAGTATAAAGTAGCAGTATAAAGTACTGTGTTTACAGTGAGATGGAGTATAAAGTAGCAGTATAAAGTACTGTGTTTACAGTGAGATGGAGTATAAAGTAGCAGTATAAAGTACTATATTTACAGTGAGATGGAGTATAAAGTAGCAGTATAAAGTACTATGTTTACAGTGAGATGGAGTATAAAGTAGCAGTATAAAGTACAGTGTTTACAGTGAGATGGAGTATAAAGTAGCAGTATAAAGTACTATATTTACAGTGAGATGGAGTATAAAGTAGCAGTATAAAGTACTATGTTTACAGTGAGATGGAGTATAAAGTAGCAGTATAAAGTACTGTGTTTACAGTGAGATGGAGTATAAAGTAGCAGTATAAAGTACTGTGTTTACAGTGAGATGGAGTATAAAGTAGCAGTATAAAGTACTGTGTTTACAGTGAGATGGAGTATAAAGTAGCAGTATAAAGTACTATATTTACAGTGAGATGGAGTATAAAGTAGCAGTATAAAGTACTATGTTTACAGTGAGATGGAGTATAAAGTAGCAGTATAAAGTACAGTGTTTACAGTGAGATGGAGTATAAAGTAGCAGTATAAAGTACTATATTTACAGTGAGATGGAGTATAAAGTAGCAGTATAAAGTACTATGTTCACAGTTAGATGGAGTGAGTATAAAGTACTACAGTGTGTAAAGTAAAGCAGTATAAAGTACTATGTTTACAGTGATATGGAGTATAAAGTAGCAGTATAAAGTACTATGTTTACAGTGAGATGGAGTGAGTATAAAGTACTACAGTGTGTAAAGTAAAGCAGTATAAAGTACTATGTTTACAGTGAGATGGAGTATAAAGTAGCAGTATAAAGTACTGTTCACAGTGAGATGGAGTATAAAGTAGCAGTATAAAGTACTATGTTCACAGTTAGATGGAGTGAGTATAAAGTACTACAGTGTGTAAAGTAAAGCAGTATAAAGTACTATGTTTACAGTGATATGGAGTATAAAGTAGCAGTATAAAGTACTATGTTTACAGTGAGATGGAGTGAGTATAAAGTACTACAGTGTGTAAAGTAAAGCAGTATAAAGTACTATGTTTACAGTGAGATGGAGTGAGTATAAAGTACTACAGTGTGTAAAGTAAAGCAGTATAAAGTACCTCTTCCTGACGCGGAGGGCACCGAGCAGCAGCAGCAGCAGCAGGAGGCCGAGCAGCAGCAGCAGCAGCGGGGACATGTTGCTGTTTCTGTCCGGAGAGACAACCGAACACTGGTTGCGCAACTCCATCAAGTTATCCACAATCACACACACCACATCCGGTCAGGACCTTCAAAATAAAACTCCTGCTTATGCCCTAAAACAGCACTTTTAGTTTGATGAAAATATGAACCACTAAAGTTCAACATTAACTGAGACAAATGTAATGTTCAAACATCCGGGTTATTTTTGGATTAGATTTCACTCACAGAAACGATCCACTGGATTAAATATCAATAAAATAAACATTTATGTTTCTAAACAGAATCTTTGAAACATGTGATTGTTTATGAATAAAGTTTTGGCAGTGGTGGGCCGTCAGGGCCTGCAAGGCCTTCTCTGCTGGCCTAAACAGAATCACTAAGTTATCTATTTCATAATTTAATAATTTTTCATAAATACATGTGTTATAAATATTTCATAAATACATGTATTATAAATATTTCATAAATACATGTATTATAAATATTTTCCCCATTATCTTATGTTCTCATTGCACAGCTCCTGTCTTCCTCAGCTGCTCTGCTTCCAGTGCAGCTTGTTTTAAGTAGAGCTTTTATCCAATCAGATCTCACCTCTGTGTCTCTAGGTAGAACAGAGCCAGAGGCCTGCAGACTCTCACCTGCATCATGTGCACTTTAAGTGAATGGGAATATTGTTGAGTGTCATAGTGTTCAACCAATCAGATCTTTAGTTTGACATGTTGGGCGTATTCTTTGACGTGTCAGAGCTGCTAGCTGGCCTACAGGTACGTGATTGGTCGGTGGGCTAGCCTGACGTGTTGGGCGGTGACAATCCCAAAATCTGCTCCTCTGTGAGCGGACATCTTCAGCAGGATAGAGTCAGAGGTCAGAGGTCAAACAATGACAGTGGTGTGAGTAGTGCGTGGAGAGCAGCTCCCTCTCCTTCCAGTCCTTCCACTGGACTAATGCTGCTGACAGCTGATGACCTCATTGTGATGTCACCAGCACCACGTGCTCTTCAGAGTGACAGGCCGTACCTGCTGCACACCGAGCATCCCACCGTCTCTGCACCGTCATGACGTCATCAGAGGCTTTAATGATCTGCATATTGTTGTTTATCTTATTATTTCAGTATAACAATAACATTACAATGATAATATAATAAATAACAATATTAACAATTTTAATTATAATATTTTATTCATGAAGTTCATCAGAAAACAAAGAATAAAAGTAAATAAAATCCATAACACAAGATTAAAAATGTAAGTAATAAAAATAAACTTCAAACAGAACTTGTTTATGATGTGTGTGTCTGAGTTCATTATATTAAATATTAATATAATAACGTGTTCACTTCACAATGCTTCTCTTCAAGTAGCAGCAGGTCTCATCGCTGAGTTATGGCTCCGCCCACATTCTGAGGACAGGAAGTCATGTGACCCGATTCATGTTGGAACAGCTGGTTTACATGATGAACATTTACTGGAACTACCCCCCCCCCCCCCCACACACACACACACACACACACACACACACACACACACACAGAGACACAGACACACACACACACACACACACACACACACACAGAGACACAGACACACACACACACACACACACGTGCACACACACACACACACACACACGCAGACACACAGAGACACAGACACACACACAGACACACACAGAGACACAGACACACACACAGTCACACACACACACACTCACACACACACACACACACAGAGACACACACACACACTCACACACACACACACACAGACAGACACACACACGTGCACACACACGTGCACACACGCACACAGACACACACACGTGCACACACACACACGCACACAGACAGACAGACACACACACACACATGTACACACACGCACACACACACGCACACACACGCACACAGACACACACACGTGCACACACACACACGCACACAGACAGACAGACACACACACACACGTGCACACACACGCACACACACACGCACACACACGCACACAGACACACACACGTGCACACACACACACGCACACAGACAGACAGACACACACACACACGTGCACACACACGCACACACAGACAGACACACACACACGCACACACACAGACAGACAGACACACACACACACACACACGCACACACACTGTAAAGAAGCAGTTGAGTCACGATGACATCAGACGTCTCAGATTAATAAACTCAATAATTCAGATTCACACAAAGTTCTGTAGTTTCCTGACAAAATACCAGAACGTCTGAGATTCAAATCTTAAACACACTTTAAGTTCAGATGAACTTTAAATATTTATATGAATCAGCTGTAAATGTATTTTAAACAAACGTCTTTCTCTTTGTAATGGTTTTAAAACTACGTTCATATTTAATGTTTGTTAAATCAGATTATTGAGAACTTTCATACTAATTCATTTCTTCTGATATTAAACTATAAGTTAATGACATTCTGTGCAACTTAAGTTTGAGTTTAAAATGATGCAATAAAATAAAGAAACATCTTAAAGAGTAAAGTTTAAACTTCTAAGTCTTTTATTGTGATATTATTGTTATTGTGTGTAACAATGGCTTCATTTATTAACGGTTTGTGTCTTTAATAAGTGGTTTATGTTTATTGTGATTTCACGGTTAACATTCATATTTAAAACATGTGAAGTTGTAGAAACAGACTTAAAGTATCAAACTGTAAACATTCATGTTTTTATTCTCAACAAGGAATCATCACAACAATAAAATCAGGATTTCAATAGAAATCAAATAATTATAATAAAAATAAAATTCCACTTGAATAAAACCTGAGTTCAGATCAGTTCATAGTGAAGGAGTGACACATAATAAATCAGACTTTAATAATGGAACAGAACAGTTACAGCGACACCAATGTCAGACGGCCATCTTTGATTCTAGAGTTTGTATTTAATTTCAATAAAGTTACAAATGTTTCATAAAGAAGGTTTGTTTGTTCAGAAGAGAACTTTAAACGTTGTTTATTCTCGTTGCTCCGGTTCAAACAATCAGTCGTCTGATATTCGGGACAATAACGTCTGACAGCCGGCTCCTACAATGTGATTGGACTGCGTGTGGTGTGGGCGGAGCTATGAGCACACCTGGAACACGAGCACAGGTGGACAAACAGCAGCATCGTGTGAGGACAGTAGACATCTGTACCGTCAAAGATCATTTTAACCTCTTCAGAGGAAACACCGCTGCAATAAAATAACATAGAAGAAGAAATCAGAGGAAACACCGCTGCAATAAAATAACATAGAAGAAGAAATCAGAGGAAACACCGCTGCAATAAAATAACATAGAAGAAGAAATCAGAGGAAACACCGCTGCAATAAAATAACAGAAGAAGAAATCAGAGGAAACACCGCTGCAATAAAATAACAGAAGAAGAAATCAGAGGAAACACCGCTGCAATAAAATAACAGAAGAAACTTGTGTGAAATAAATAACATCAACCGGTTTCTTTTGTCTTTAAGAAGGCATCAAAAGAAGATTGTTTGTTTGTCCGATAACATGCTTTAACAAAGATACAAAAATGGAAATAAATATTTTCATAATAAATAAGTCCGTTCAGACCGTCAGCTGTTCTCTATTTAAAAACAACCTCAGATAAAACTGTGCAAAACGCTCACAAACCGTCAGCTGTTCACCTTCTGACATCAAGACAAAGAGAGGAAGCTCATGTTGGTTCAGAGTCAGACGTTCAGTCGGACAGACCGACACAGAGCGTTGACCCGTTAGTGGCCGAGCTCAGCGTTATTACTCTCCTTTCCCTCCTCAATAACTTCCCATTACACAAACGGCAGCAGGCTGTAAGGAGAACCGTGGGGACTAGATCGAGAACATCTCCGGGAGCTCAGTAACGAGTTAGCGGTTAGCCGTTAGCTACCGTAGATGTCCACTTGTTGAGCCACGACACTTAAAAGATATGTTACGTCACCGTTTAGTGGTAAAAGATGAATGTTTGTTTCTACTGGCTGAGGCCATGAAACCTCAGTCTGAAGAGTGTTGGGCATTATTCATCATAAGTTAACGACTGAACGATGAGAATACTGAATTATAGAACCAGCAGCTGGTTGCAGCCTCAGAGGAGGTGAAGGCACCGCTGACTGAAATCTGAATCAAGCTGCAGGTCAAATAAATAACGAGACAAAGGCCGAAGGAAGGCAGGGACGTCCTGTACAGGATGTACACTTCCTGTCTCTTAAGACAACTTGGTTTAGAGCAGATGGACCCGTTTTCCAGAGAGAACGTGGTCTCACAGAAACCTCAAACTGAAACCACAATCCTGTTATTTCTTTGATCAGCTGTAACAGCGTTTCTACACTCACTGTTAAGAGGATCGGTCTCAGTCTTTCATCTCCCCGGCTGAGATGGACAGCGGTGAAATTTGGCAGCTGGTAGATTTTGGTTCTTAGACAAAAGGCGGGGGGGGGGGGGGGGGGGGTTTAACGGAGAGGGTCACCAATAGAAGGAACGGGACAGGAAGTTGGTGGCAGCACCCAGCCAGCTGTTCCCGTCCTGGTCCGAACCCACTCGAGTCACCGCCTTGTCGGGCTCCTGAGATGGACTCTCTTCCTCCGGCAGGTAGTCCGGCAGGTCCACGTTCTGCTCCACCTCCGTTGAACCGTCCTCCGCCAACGGGATCAAAACCTGGACACGACAACTTCAGTTGAACTTGTGTGATCCTGTGAATGATCTATTTGCTTCTGGAGTCCCACAGGGTAGTCTGTTGGGTCCTCTAGATGTGTGTTATAAACCATTTATTAAGTGCTAAGATACACTGATTATAAAGAGTTAAAGTCTTTAAGGAGTCTTTAAGGAGCTTCATCAACATAAATAAAGTCTGACCTCCTCTCCGTTCTCTGCTTTCACCACCTGCTGAGCCTTCATCACCTGAGAGGACGCGATTGCAGACGCCAGAGCCTGAAAAATAAAATATCAGTCATAAATAATAACCTGGTCTGTAAAACCTGGGAGCTCTGCCAGCATTTTACTGCACTACTTTAATTTAAGTAGAGTTTGTGGAGAATTTGTTTCTGCTTTATCTAAATCATGATTTATTGAATCAGATAAGTATGTATATGATCTATTATATTAGTTGTATCTTATCTATTATATTAGTTGTATATTCTCTATTATATTATATTCCATTAGTAGAAGTCTTAAAGTCAACATTTATTCAAAACATAGATGTAGAGCAGGCGTCACCAACCTTTGTTAAACTGAGAGCTCCTTCACGGGTACCGAGCGGTACGAAGGGCTACTTGTTTGATACAAACTTCCTGAATAACAAAGTTGCACAGATCACCTTTAATAATAATAATAATAAAAATAATAATAATAATATTATATGTGAAGAGACTGTCTGATCACATGTCTGTTAATTATTCCTCTCAATAATGATTAACAATGATTGCCACAACATGATGGGAGGAATCAGATATATTGAAACATGTATTTCTGTTCTTCTGTTCCCACATTTGAAGGGCAGAGGTTTCACAGCTCTGATATTTAGTAAATATCTTTGACACTTTTGTATGAATAAGCACATTTGTAGCATTTGGTTCAAAATCACAGCCGTTATATTTTTGTACAAATGATCACTTCTAACATTTCCTATGAAATCATTAACTGTCACATCTTCACATCACGTCTCGTTGGTAATAACCACCACTTTGATAACAGTGTTGAACAAATCCGCTCTGTCCCATGTTTATACAGATCATCAGTTATGAATATCCCGTGTTGTTTGGCTTTGGAGCGGATGCCGTTTATGATCTTCACGACAGGAGTCACGTGATCAGAGCCGCGTGCTGCTGCACACAGCGCCTGCTGCTGAACGATGCAGTGATGCAGACATGTTGGGAAGTCTGGTCACCTTTGCATTGCTGATGAAGCCTGCATGCCGGCCCGTCATGGCGGGAGCCCCGTCTGTCGTCACGACACCATTTCTAAAGGAACCTTTTCTCCACCAAGAAACATCTCCGCCCAGTGTGTGGGCAGAGCCGTCCGAGGCAAGACCGACTACGGACTCATGATCATGAAGGTTGAGTGATGACTTACTATCCAACTACCCACTACCCACTACCCACTACCCCGCGGGAAGGATGGAGTGGTGGTCGCGGAGATGGGTAAAAAGTCTCGTCTGCAGCCGAGCGGGGCTCCACGCCGCCGAGGCAGCGAGTGTCTTCGGCGCCCGCGTTCAGACCTCTAGTCTGGGCCTTTCGGTCGGATTGCGTTGCCTCTACCCCGCCCCCCCTGAGTTGTTGCCCCGCGGCCTGTTCGAGGACTGACGGACCTGACGACGGGGTGCGCTCGCGGCGCCAACGGGAAGCGCCGCCATTCAGAACCTGAAAACCTAGTGCGGTGCGGCGCCTCGTCCTGGCTGTCCGCCGTTCAATGTTCAATGTATATTTGTTGGCGTTCAGCCTTTAAACATCATTTTCTCTCCAGCACCACAACAACAATCTATTGTTTCCTTTAGTCGCGGGTGATGATGTCATTAAATATGACGACAGACATTCAGAGCTTCTTAAAGAAACATCAACAGAATCTTTTAAAGCTGTCGCCTCACCTCGGCCTTCAGGTCCGATCGGATCCTGACGATGCATCTCTTCTCGGTCATCTGGAAGGTGAAGCTGATGACTCCTCTGACCTTCAGCAGAGCCTCCTCACACTGACTCCTGCGGCTCTGAGAGGAGAGGAGGAGAAGGAGTAAATCTAGAGGTGGACTACGTGTTGAAGGCCTGATCATCTCTTTCTCTTTGTGCTCACGTAGTCGTCCAGCCCGTCGATGTGGAGGACCACGGTCTTGGCCCTCTTGTTGCTGGCCCCCATGAAGAACTGGGCTCTCCGCCGGCTGCTGACGGACTCCTCCGCCGGACCAGAGTCGCTGCTGCCGGACGCCTGCAGGAGCTCGTAGATCTCAGACGACAGCAACTTCGTCTCTCCGGGAGTCGTGGATCTGAACGACAGAACCAGAGGAACGGATCCTCGTTGAGCTCCAGGTTCACTCTACTTTAGACCGGTTCAGTTGGTTCCCTGTACTCTAACCTCATATCAATGTGACTCACTTCTGCATGACGTTCTGGAGGCTCAGCAGCATCCCCAGCTCCGCCTTCAGCTTCTCCTGGTTGGCTCTGCATTCTGCCAGGTACCGGACCGCCTGGGGACCAACAACCAATCACAGGTCAGCCCGACACCACATCCACCAAACGAACACAACTCCTCATCAGCCTCATCAGTGTGTGGGCTCACCAGCAGGGCGGAGTAGACCACCTGAGGGTTTGGGTTGTCCAGGAACAGGATGAGACCCGGCAGGAGGCCCTGGTCCTGAACGATGGCCCTGCGGTTCATGGGGTCCGCCGCCAGGTCCCTCAGCTGGTTGACCACGACCAGGGCGTCCGGCTCCGCGCTCATGGCCGACGTTTCACTCGCCCATAAAAGAAACCAGCTGCAGGACGGTCTGCAACACACCAGCTGAGTCAGAGTCTGAGGATCGGACAGGTTCAGGGTCTACGCATATGAGACTTTATAGTTTGTTCCCGTGTTTCCATATATACATAATAAATATAGATTGTCACAGAAATAAGTGTGATACAATGATACTGATATAATAATAATATAAAAGCATTTTAATACAAGTAAACTCTTTCAAAGGGCAATTAACTCTGAATTCTTCAGAAAAATCAATTATTGAAATGTGGAAAAAATATTTAAATATCCTAATTAAATAAATCATAAACAAAATGTAAAAAGAAAAAAACAACAAAGCTTCGGTGTGACAACAAAACACCGTCACGAGCTACCGGAAGCGGGCGTGGTCACCGTGCTAGTCCGGGTCTCAGGCGGTGTATTTCGGGTTAGAACAGCTGGGAGATCCGCGAGCTCTGGAGGAATAATGCTAATGCTAATGCTAATGCTAAACAGCGCTCACCTCTTGGCAGTCACCGGCACCGCGCTAACGGAGCTAACAGCTAGCGTTAGCTGTCCGGTTAGCTTCTCCTCCGTCAGATACCCGGATGCACACTTTAACCGCGCGCGACAATTCACGCGCTGGACACGGCAGCTGGAGGAGGAGTCAAGGGTTAATTTATGCTGTTATTAAAAAAGTAAACATTTATGTTCAGTGACGGTAAACAAATTGTGGAGACTTCCTGCTGAAGAGCAGACCTGCGCGACCACGTGTCAACATGGAGGGATGTGATTGGATGGCCAGCCGCCGCCTGATCCTGTTGACCAATGAGATGCTTTGTTCTACGAGTTAAAGGTCCAACGCCCTGTAAGAGCTTCATAGAAAGGCTGTGTACTTTTACTATACTAACGTTACATCTCAGAGGTACATATTGTACTTTTACTATACTAACGTTACATCTCAGAGGTACATATTGTACTTTTACTATACTGACGTTACATCTCAGAGGTACATATTGTACTTTTACTATACTAACGTTACATCTCAGAGGTACATATTGTACTTTTACTATACTAACGTTACATCTCAGAGGTACATATTGTACTTTTACTATACTAACGTTCCATCTCAGAGGTACATATTGTACTTTTACTATACTAACGTTACATCTCAGAGGTACATATTGTACTTTTACTATACTAACGTTACATCTCAGAGGTACATATTGTACTTTTACTATACTAACGTTACATCTCAGAGGTACATATTGTACTTTTACTATACTAACGTTACATCTCAGAGGTACATATTGTACTTTTACTATACTAACGTTACATCTCAGAGGTATATATTGTACTTTTACTATACTAACGTTACATCTCAGAGGTACATATTGTACTTTTACTATACTAACGTTACATCTCAGAGGTATATATTGTACTTTTACTATACTAACGTTACATCTCAGAGGTACATATTGTACTTTTACTATACTAACGTTACATCTCAGAGGTATATATTGTACTTTTACCATACATCTCAGAGGTACATATTGTACTTTGTACTGTACTATGCAGAGATGGGCAAAGATACATCAAAATGTATTTTGATACAAAATACAAAATACCCCTCAAATAAATGTATCAAAATAAAATACTGGTGCCAGAAAATGTAACAAAATACAATACATGTATTTTGTATTTAAAATATAGGAAATACTTTTTTCTGGATTTTCCGTTTTCTCACAATGTGGTATAGCAGAGCATTCAGGTTTGGGCTCTATAACATAATATAATTATATGTAATTATATATAATATAATTATATATAATGTACACAAAGCTCTGGTGAAGCCCACAAAGAGGAGGAACAGTCACAGGACGTCAGTGTAATGAAGCACATCTGTGCTGGTTGTTGGTTCTTCTTGAACATCAGCTTGCTGAGACATGTCGTCCACCTGGCCAACTGTAGAATGTATGAAGTAATAAAACTAAGAATACTTTCATAATATGCCTTTTAAATAAAATTAATTGGATATTTAATGTTTTTGTTTTTTTAACAAATGGACATCTACAGCCTGGCTAACTGTGAACTATATTATCGGCCAGTAATTGAAATGGCATTATGACATTCACATTGAGAAGATGCAGCATAACTTGTGATTCAGTGAGATTAGATGGTCAGACGTCTCCTGATGAGGTTATCATGAACATACAAGCTCCCAATCTCCCTCTTCTGTAGCGAGCTACTCCACTGATCAGTTAACTTGCGAAACACTGGCCATGCACTAGCCTAGACAGCATGCTAGCATCATTAGCATGTTAGCATCGATCGCTAGCTTGATATTATAACCATCACCATGTAGATACAATAGGCTATGTAGCCAGACCCAGACATCAATTATACATCAAGCTAGTTGACATCTGTCACTCAGATACAATATTTACTTTGACAGACAATCATTGAACTGGAAGATCTGAAGACTGAACTCATGAACTGTCTTTTGATTGGTGGAGAAAGTATTTTGACTATTTTAAATACAAAATGACTCCACTCTGAAGTATTTTGTTACAATTACGTTAGATTTTTTATCGGCCCTATCAAATACAAATTACAAAATACTCAAAGTAAAATAAATATGTATTTCAAATACAAGTAATAGAAATACTGCCCATCTCTGGTACTACGTCACTAGTAGTACTTGTGTACTATGTCTCAGTGTTGTCCAGCAGAGGGCAGCAGAGACAAGCAGCCACGATAAGAGGTGGGAGGAGCTTCTCCTTTTTCAATCACAGTGATCACAGACACCCTTTCACAATAAAACTGTTACTCTGTCCTACAACTCTCTGAGACGAGACACAAGCTTCTCTTGTAGACCGACTGGATAAAAACATCTGCAGATCTCCTCTGTACTACTGTGTACTACTGTGTACTACTGTGTACGGCTGTGTACGGCTGTGTACTACTGTGTACGGCTGTGTACTGCTGTGTACTACTGTATACTACTGTGTACTGCTGTGTACTAATGTGTACTGCTGTGTACTGCTGTGTACTACTGTATACTACTGTGTACTACTGTGTACGGCTGTGTACTACTGTGCTGTGAGGCCCACAGTGACAGGAAACACCAAAACTCTGTACAAAAACCTTTGGAGCAAAGACAACACAATACTGTACAACATCCACTAGAGGGAGTCTCACTCTGTTTAACTTCATAGTATGTGATGACACAGTCTGGACTCTTTTCACTCCTGAGACACAGTTGCCATGAAGGACTATGGAAATGACAGTAACTTGACATGAGTCTCCTCCTACTGACTGCAGAGGTGGCTTCATGGCAGAGAACTCTTTGATTCCAGCTGTGAACATCAGACCAAACAACTCACAAAACGTGTTCATACTGAACACTCAGTTACAACATTCCACCTCTGAACATGGAAAAACTTGCTGCAGTTCTGTTCTTTTCAACCCTCGTAGGTACGTATGTTTTTGACAACAGAACCTGAAATGTAACTTCAGAAGTTAACATTTTAAGGACACAAATCTAGATGTCATCACTTCATCACTAATAACTGATTCATACACAGTTAACAGCAGCATTTGTTTTCACTTACACATTGTCATAGAGTGATGGTTTTCAAATGAAGGATCTCTGACTTTGGAACAGATCTCTAAATATAACATGTGGTCTTCCTCACTAGGCAACACCTTGGAAGATGATATTACTGCCAGCAGAGCTGAAGTGTTTTCATCAGAGGGCTTCAGTGTTTCTCTGTCCTGCAGCTATTCAGTTAAAGCTCAAAATCTCCAGTGGTATCGACAGGATCCTGGATCACCTCCTCAGTTCCTTCTCCTGATCACTGATACTAACCAGCCTTCAGTGGTGGAAGCAAAACCTCCAAACCCTCGACTGACTGCTAAACTGAATGAGGAGAGAAATCAAGTCCATCTCCACTCTGAGTGGAGTCCACTCTGGACTCTTCGTAGAGGTGATACAAACAAGAGAAATGAAGCACTAAAGACAAAACAGACCGAGATCTAAAAGAGAAAATAATAAACATTGTTGGTCAATTCTCTGTCACACTCACTTATGTTCTCAACAGCCTAAATCTGAAACTATTTTAATAGCAAAAGTATATTTGAGTAAAATATTTGACAACAGAAAAATGTTCTGATCACATGTAATAGTGTGTCAATATATTTACCGTTATTTTCAAATCCACTTTTGACAAATGACACAATTTCATTAAAGTATCTCAATGAACTGGTTGTCATCACAGACTCAGGGTTTGATTGATTTTGTTCTTTTCTTCATAAAAGCAGTTTCTCTGTTGTTCTGTCAGGGTGTGAAATCTTGTGGTGTTCCACAGGGTTCAATCATAGGTCCTCTCATTTTATATTTACATGTTGTCTTTGGATCAAATTATGTTGAAACACAGCATCAGTTTCCATTGTGTTGCTGATGATATGTGATCATAGATTCCATTAAATTACACTAATTGTGGAAGCTTGTTTATTGCATGTGAAGTGCTGGTGATCCAGACCTTCCGACAATTACTGTAAGTGAGTCTAGAGCAGAGATCTCAACTTGCTCCTATAATTCTGTGAACTACATGAAAATACATCTTGTTAAAGTGTTTGATGATGTTAAGCTTACTGCTCGTAGTCTGGAGATATTAATGATGATTAATAATCATCAGAGGTCTCTACTTTAGGATTATTAATTAAGTCTTTCTGGTGTTTGCAGATCCTGAAAAGATAATCCATTTTTCATAGCTACTTTATTGTAACTCCTGTTATTAAGTAAACACCAAAAACTGAAAAAGTTTGCACCTCCAGAAAGTACAAAATGCTGCTACGAGTCTGCTGAGATTTTTTTCATGAAAAGTGCGTTACAAATAAAATGCATTATTATTATTATTATTTAGCAGATTATTCCAGACATCCCTCTAAAAAAGCAACATTTTCAGATAACCCTGAGGACCCCAGAGGTGTTCTCAGGCTGCACGATATATATAATGTCTCCAGTGAGTTCTAGGTCTACCCCGATGTCTCCTCCCAGAAACCATCTAAAGGGACACATCCAGGAGGATCCTGATCAGATGATGAACCACCTCAGCTGGCCCCTTTCAACGTGAAGGAGCAGCATTGAAGGTTCAAAATCAGCTAAAGCTCATTCTCTGGCCACGCCCACTGACATTTAACTCAACCAATGAGAACAGTTCTGTCTCCAGAGCAGAAATGTTGGAGGAACTAAAATCACAATCAGCTTGATGTTGAGCAGAAGGGCTGCGCAGCAGAGACTGTTTAGTTGTTTCATTCTACTGCAGTGGAAGAACTTTGCTCATCTGCTGTCTGTTTGGCTTTAATAACTCCAAAGACATGTTGCTTTACTTCTTCTTACCTTTCTTTCACCTCATAGGTGAGTGTTAGAACAGAGATCACAGTAACCTGCTGCATTAACCAGATAGAAGTTGATCTGCGGAAGGTAACTCTTGAGATTAGGAAAGGAAAGTCAAGAACCTGTGTTGAGTCTCTCCATGTTACAATCTCTTGCAGACTAACTGACATGAATAACACTCATTTTGCAGCCCTGGGTTCCATGAACAGCATAAGACCAGAAAGTACTGAAGAACATGTTGCAGAGGGCAGAAGCATCAAGCTGACCTGTACATATGAGGGTGCTATCTCCAGTATCCAGTGGTACTGTAGGGAATTTGAGCGTAGAACTGTCTGTTATTTGGTAATAATAAGTGTTTCATATTTCATAATTAATAATTCATATTTAGGCATAATCATAAGGGTTTTGGAAATGCATAATTAAGATAAGCATAAAGTGTTGTAAGATTAGTAGCTAAAAGTAAAATTAAGGACATAAAGCTTGTGTCTAGGATACAGAAGCGTAGCTTTATATTGAAGGGAGATTTATGTTTCAAACAGGAAGTGGGTGGTTTATTTTGAAAGTCTTTTTCTTACTCTGGGGGAAGCCAACTGGTTGTGGCTCTCTCTGTTCTGGCTCTCAGCCAGAAGGCTGTGTTTTTTTACCTGAGAGCGGAGTAAGTTTCTTGCAAGGGGTTTTATTGTTTTAATATTTCATGGAATGATGTACTTCAGTGTATAATCGTATTCTTACTGTTGGGATTAAATTCCTTATAATTGTAAATCAGTCTTGGTAGAGTTATTATTAGAGCAGCGTGTCGACTGTAAACACAGCAGCTGACCATGTGCTCCGGTCTCCTTGGTGGGTTGTGATTCAGCCCCCAACAATTTGGAAACCACGAAAGGGACACACTCGCCTGGCTCGAGCAATATGGGCTGGTGGCGGCGTTGGTCAATCACTTATCCTGGGCCCAACCATCGGTACATACAGAACCGTTTCATGAATCTGTAAGTTAGCTTTAAGACATTTAGGGGAGGAGTGTTTGACTGGCGTTGCTAACAGTTAGCGTTGCTGGGTGCCGGTGAGGAGCGGCCCTGAGGAGACCACGTTCAGCTGAGGTGAGCTGCGATTTTACAGTGAAGTATTATTATTTGCATGGTACACTTAACAGACCGGTCTAGAGAATACAAAGGATCCAGAGAAGATAAGAAATGAATGAAACAGACAGCGCTGTAAGAATATTCATCACATTGGTATCAAGAACCGTTATCTGCTAAGCAGACTGGCTTTGCGTATTCTGAGAGACTCCTGGGCTTAGAGTGAGCATTTGCTGGGTCTTGCTGATAACGTGTTTAAAAGCAGTTTTTGTGGCTTGGCAAACTGAAATATCGTGGTTTTGAGGGGCTGGGGTGTGCAAACCTCGGTAGGCTTGGTCCACGGTTTTCGGGCCGAGTCCGCAGCTAGCTGTTTAGAAGTAGCTAAGGCTAGCGGGAGTTAGCTTATGAGATAGCGTATCACATGTGGTGATAAATCGATCTACAGGGCTCTCCCGTGTGCTTTTGCCGTGAATTAAATTAGCGATCGCGTGGATGATACGAAGGAATAAGTAGAATAATGAGCGTTTAGTGGAACTTGGCGGACTGATGTGAGTATTTGCTCAACTGCTAGAAGTAGATAACTCGTAGAAACGCAATTACGATGAGCGTTGGGTCTCGGGGAGCTAAATAGCCCGTTAAACCACAGGATTTAAGGTGAAATAAAACAATAAGTCCATTAATACGTGTAACTAGTCTGTGTTTTAACAGAGTGGAAATGCGTTTAAAGGGTGATTAAACATTGCATGAGCTGTTGCTGCGTGTGTGAAGCTAGCGTTAGCTACGACGTAGCTCCGGGCTTTGCGGTACTGTATGTATGTAAAATAAAGCTGTTTACAAAGAAAATAACCGGTGGCGTGTGAGAGGAGACAGAAGGCGTATGAGTGGAATTAAAGTGTGGGATTTTGGTGAAACGTGTGTGTGTGTATATGTTACAAAATAAGCTCAGTTTTTGCCGTTAGCACAGCTGTAGCATATCTGTGAACCAAAACATCCGGTTGTAGAGACGTAACTTCCTGTCGGCAAAAGTTGCACAAGGGACAAAAAAAAAAAAAAGCCAGGAGAGCAACTAGCGCGAGGAGGTGTAACTCCTAGTGTTTAGAACCAGTGATTTATAGAGACACATTCATTGTCTATGATCTTCAAGCTTACAGCCTGACTTTAGTTTTAATTAAGCATTATAACTTTAGTTGTTGACTTTGGTTTTAATTCAGCATTCTAACAAATATTAATGGTTTCAGTTGTGCTTCTTCAATTCTTGAACTTAATTGAGATTTATTATTGTGCAGAGTGGATTGTAATTGTAGTTCAACAGTTTGACTTGCATTGGTATTTCTGATTGAATATTTGTGAATACAGTTATCGATGTTTGAATTTGATTTAAATTGAATTGATTAGTTATTAATGAATTTCGATTTTAAACCTTTTGAGTTCTGATTTGAACCTTTTGAGTTGTGATTTGATTTTGATTTAGATGTTGAGTTTGATTTAAGAGTTCTAACTTTAATTTTGGTTCAAGATTTCTTCACATATCCTGTATTGACTAATTTTGGTACAATTTGTGTATTTTACACAAGAATCAATTTTGACGCGAACGGCGCTAAAATAGATGAGAGATTGTTGATCTCTCACACACTACAGACGTATGCTAACATTTACTGCTGAACTTTGAGCAGGTTTGTGTTTGTTTTAGTCAAGGTGGTCGAGTGAATTCAGATCTGGGAAGGCGCAGTGGATCCCAGTTTTTGACTCAAAGACCGCCCACGATACAGCACAGAGGGTAAGTTGACTTCATGAGATGACAAGCATGTACATTTAATACATACATTTGAATACTCCTAGGCTGCATAATGTTTACATTAAAGAGGCAGAGAAGGGAAGTAGAAGAATTAGTAGGAAAACTAAAATGTGAGAGAAGGGAAGTAGGAGAACTAGTAGGGAAACTAAAATGTGAATTAAGTGAAGTAGAACGCATCAGAAAAGATTTGCAACAGCAGATAGAGGAAAGACGAAGAGAAAGTAAAGAAGATGAAGATATAATGAGAATGCAACGGCGCTTGCTGAAGCTTCAAGTAGCAGAGGTTGACAGAGAATTAACTAGAAAACATCTGGCCAAGAAGCAGATGACAGTAGCAGATGCTCAGCCTCCAATAGCAGCACCTCCCGCTCCATGTCAACAAACTCCAGTAGTACCAGCTCCCATGGTGGTGTCCCACCAGCCTCCACCACAGTACAGAGGCAGAGGTGGTGCATCTGACAGAAGACGTGCACGAGCATCCAACAGAGGGGGAGGTAACTATGAAGTCGGGCATGAAGGTCTTGTAAGTAGAGGAGAGTGCTACGTATGTGGGAGAGAAGGACATTGGGCGAGAGACTGCCCTCATTAAAGAACAGGACCGTTCAGCGCAGCACCACAACATGCTCCATTCCCACCACAACATCAACAGATGCCCATGTGGTCACAAGGACCATGGGAAGGTTCAGTGTATAGCCAAGATACATAGATGATTGCAACGTGATCTCTTATAGCAGAGATAACGTGGTAACGTGTATTTTAACTCTGTTCACTGAGGAAGCTTTGCCCCTTCATCACACTTGTCAGGGGTTACACTGGGATTATCCACCAGTAGAATATAATACTCCACCTCTGTTCAAGGTTTCAGAGGGTCCATTTGATTGTATAGTCTCAGATACAGCTAAGGGACCCAATGTAGGCAGTATTATTGAAGCAAATTGTAGCAACACTCACAATGCTAATGACTGTCTATATAACAGCGTGTTAAGACAGACAACACCCAGAGCTGATTTATGGTGGTGGTGTGGAGGAAGAATCATATTTCCAATTCTGCCTAGAGATTGGACAGGTAGATGCGCATTAGTGCAACTTATCTTGCCATTCTATATCTTGCCTGTCAATGACGCAACTTATAAGGAACTCATTTCTCCACACACACATGCCAACAGAAGAACCAAAAGAGGTGCCGACAGCCCAAAGGGAGCTTTTGATGACCAAGTGTATTTAGATGCCATGGGGGTCCCAAGGGGGGTCCCGAATGAATTCAAAGCAAGAAACCAATTGGCAGCCGGTTTTGAATCAGCATTTTTCTGGTGGGTAACAATTAATAAAAATGTCGATTGGATCAACTACATTTACTATAACCAACAGCATTTTGTAAACTTCACCAGGGATGCCATATCAGGACTGCATGCACAGCTGGCGAAGACTAGTTTAATGGCCTTGCAGACCAGAATAGCATTAGATATGATATTAGCAGAGAAAGGTGGCGTTTGCCAGATGTTTGGGTCTGCTTGCTGTACATTCATTCCAAATAACACAGCTCCTGATGGTTCGGTGTCCATGGCGATGGCAGGATTGACAGCACTCCGCCAAGAGTTAGCAGAGAACTCTGGTGTCACTAATTCATTCACCGACTGGTTGGAAAGTATGTTTGGCAATTGGAAAAATACATTTTTGTCAGTCGTAATTACTGTGTGTTGTCGTTGTAGGCCTCGTGGCAGTTTGTGGATGTGGGTTCCGTTGCATCCAACTGGTTGTGGCTCTCTCTGTTCTGGCTCTCAGCCAGAAGGCTGTGTTTTTTTACCTGAGAGCGGAGTAAGTTTCTTGCAAGGGGTTTTATTGTTTTAATATTTCATGGAAATGGTGTACTTCAGTGTATAATCGTATGCTTACTGTTGGGATTAAATTCCTTATAATTGTAAATCAGTCTTGGTAGAGTTATTATTAGAGCAGCGTGTCGACTGTAAACACAGCAGCTGACCATGTGCTCCAGTCTCCTCGGTGGGTTGTGATTCAGCCCCCAACAGTACCAACAACACCAGAGATCCAGACCAGAGTTCCTGATCTACATCACAGAGGGAGGATTGATTCATTCAACTGCTTCTGATTTCTCAGCTCACATTAACAAAGAAGAGAAACGTGTTGATCTGAACATCTCCTCTGCTGCAGTGACAGACTCTGCTGTGTACTACTGTGCTGTGCAGCCCACAGTGACAGGAAACACCAAAACTCTGTACAAAAACCTTTGGAGCAAAGACAACACAATACTGTAGAACATCCACTCGAGGGAGTCTCACTCTGTTTAACTTCAATAGTATGTGATGAGACAGTGTGGACTCACTTTACTGACAGGATTGTGATGTCGAACTTTAGAAATGAAACTACGGGTCTATTCACTCTACAAGCTTGGGTTTACAGCCTCCCCCACCATCTGATCTAACTCACCACCAGGTGGTGCTCATCGACAGCTCTGCTCCTCTCTTCACCCAAGTTTCCAAGACATCGGGCCACAGATCTGATGAAAGGACCACAAAGTGGATCACAGAACTTTGGCCGAGGATGTTCTGCTACCATGGGCACTCATGGATCGCCCGACTGTTGGAACATGGTGTTTCTTACAGACAATCCAAGACTAGCACAGAAGTCCAACAACAATGCACCACTTGGGTCAAGATGTGGCAGTCCGATCCTCAAAATCCCAGAGTCGGCCCGAGTCAAGACCCTCTCCAGGAGTTTGGTTGCAGAACCAGTGCTATGCATGGAGGTGAGCCCAACTCTATTAAGTTTGTAGCGCTCCATCTACTTTACAAGCTCCGGTTTCTTTCCTACCAGAGAGGTGACATTCTATGACCCTGGAGCTAGTCTGTGGTGCCAGTGGTCAGAGGACCTTGGTCCTCGCCTGCCGCCCAGCTCACATTGCACCTGACCCCAATGCCTACTGTGGTAAGTGGTGGGCCCACAGGGCGGAGGATCAATGAAGATTTGTGAGCTGTGCCCGACCATGCCCCATTGATAGCTACCTTTTTGTAACTCCTGTTATTAAGTAACCACCAAAAACTGAAAAAGTTTGCACCTCCAGAAAGTACAAAATGCTGCTATGAGTCTGTTAACCAGGAGGAAGAGTAACTGAGAGAAGTGAAGATACAGATCGAAGAGGAGACGGAGAGATTCAGGGAGGAGCTAAGATGTTACTGGAACTTGTTGAACATCAGCTAGTTTCTCCTGTTGATCTAAAGCTTGTTGTAGAGATGGAACATTGGCTGTGGATTGTTCTTGCTGCTCTGTTCTCTGGTAAGATAGAAAGAACATGTTTTTAACATTGTCTAAAGATTGATATGAACTAGAGTTCAGTCTACATGTTCCACTGTCTTCTCCTCTCAGCCTCATGAACACTGTTAGTCTAACAGCTTCATCTTCTCTACTTTTTCCAGGACTAACAGCTGGAGACACAATCTCTCCTGGAGAAGATGAAGTGAGTAAAAGAGAAGGAGAATCTGTCTCACTCAGATGTGACTATGAGACAACATCAAACTCTGTTTACCTGTATTGGTACAAACATTCTGACCTTCAGGCTCTTCAGTTTATTCTCCGGAAAGGAGCAAAAAGTAACACAAACCAATATATTCCTGATGAACGATATGAATCTCAAACAAGTAGAAACTCAGCTGCACTGACCATAAGGAGACTGGCCCTGACAGACACAGCTCTCTACTACTGTGCTCTAGAAACACAGTGATCCAAAGTGTACAAGAGGCTGTACAAAAAGCTGAACACACATATGTGACTACTCTTCAAAGAGGAGGGAAGTGGTATTCAAACCACAGCTTCATATCAGATGGATTCTGAGGATTCCTGTTGGATCAGAGTCTCTGTGGTTACAGCTGCTAATGAAAGACTGTGGGAGGATCCACATGAGCAGCAGATCCACATCCAACAAACCACCTGTATGATGGTTCAGACACAAGACACCAGGACCACATATAAGTGGACACGGACTTACTGACTGCATCCTCACTAGAACACAATGAGCTCCTTCCATTGTTCACTATTCTCTGATATCTTGAGATGCTGTCCACACAGACACTGAAACACCAACCATTACAGCTCTAAGATAAACAGTAATGTATATCTGTAGAAAGGAAATAAAATAAACTCAGAATCACATTTTAACAGCTAAAATCTTTTACCAGGTTAAGATTTGAATCTTTCACGAACGCAGAAGACAAAAACATACTGAAGTGTCTGTTTACACTGAAGAGAACAAACATTCTGAAAAGAGCATAAAAAGTTACATGTTGTTCAAATGTTTGTTGACTTTCAATCTTTCTGATCAGAAATATGAATATCCATTTGTTCTGGTATAAAGGAGTAAAGTCATCAGTAGAGGAATAACACAGGGCTGTAAATGAGCCCGTCACTGTGATCAGGTTCCTCCTTCTAATCCACCAACCTAGTGTTGATGAAGACTCACCAGAGAGATCACTGCCTTCTTTATACCTGCTGGAGTTCTCAGATACTCAGCACTGCACACATGACGCCTCTGTTCATCTCAGTGCTGCTGGCTGCTGTGAGCCTTGGTATGAACACAACTTGGTGTCCTTGATATGGATCCAACACTGAGATGATTCTTTAACACACTGATACTGTTTGTTTCTGTTTCTCAGAATGCAGAGCACAAACAGACAACGTGCTGCAGCCAAAAGGAGATGTGACGGCTACTGAAGGAGAGGCAGTAACACTTGGCTGTCAATACATCAGCTCTTCATCAAATTATTATCTCTTCTGGTACAAACAGGATGGAAACAACAGCCCCAAATTCATCCTGAGCCGCTTTAAGGTTGGCTCTGGGAAAACAGAGGACGAGGACAAATTTTCATCTACACTGAATTCCACGTCAAGATCAGTTCCTCTGAAGATCCAGAAGCTTCTTCTGTCAGACTCTGCTGTGTACTACTGTGCTCTGCAGCCCACAGTGACAGGAAACACCAAAACTCTGTACAAAAACCTTTGGAGCAAAGACAACACAATACTGTACAACATCCACTAGAGGGAGTCTCACTCTGTTTAACTTCAATAGTATGTGATGACACAGTCTGGACTCTTTGTAGAGGTGATACAAACAAGAGACATTAAGCACTAAAGACAAAACAGACCGAGATCTAAAAGAGCAAATAATAAACATTGTTGGTCAATTCTCTGTCACACTCACTTATGTTCTCAACAGCCTAAATCTGAAACTATTTTAATAGCAAAAGTATATTTGAGTAAAATATTTGACAACAGAAAAATGTGTGTCAATATATTTACCGTTATTTTCAAATCCACTTTTGACAAATGACACAATTTCAATAAAGTACTCAATGAACTGGTTTTCATCACAGACTCAGGGTTTGATTGATTTTGTTCTTTTCTTCATAAAAGCAGTTTCTCTGTTGTTCTGTCAGGGTGTGAAATCTTGTGGTGTTCCACAGGGTTCAATCATAGGTCCTCTCATTTTATATTTACATGTTGTCTTTGGATCAAATTATGTTGAAACACAACATCAGTTTCCATTGTGTTGCTGATGATATTTGTTGAAAGTGTTGGGACTTCATCATGTGGTTGGAACAAAGGGAGTTGGGCCTACAGGGTAGTCAACAGCCTGATTTGAGTTAAGATCACACCAAACCCCACGAGACATTAAATCTCACCTGGGTCTGATTTTTGGTCCAAACTCAACACTGGGGTCTCATTGGACGATGGCCACATGCACCACAGGGGGCTGCCTATGCTGCAGCCCTGCTGTCCCTGAGACTGTAAAACTCTGCTTTACCTCCAGCTCTGTGCCATCCCGTCCAACTCGACTTGGATGAAAGGAGGCACAAACAACTTTGTTGCTTTTAAGGAAACCTAGAACGAGTTCTACATTCACTGGACGAACAACAGACCTCCTGAAGAAGAGAAGCGGACAACTTGCCTGCAGAAGGAAGAAAACGCATTCTTCAGAGGAAGAGAAGGACACATTCTCTTTCCAATCAAGTCGACATTTGCCGGTTGAAAGGACGAGAATTCCCTTAACTTCAGAGGAATCTCCGCTGATATACGGAGGACTTATCACCGCGCAGCTTGAAGCTCCGGATCCAGAGTTTAACCAAGAAACTCGAAGAATCACATCGACCGCTATGAAGTCGTCTCACAGTAAGAGGCTTGTGTCTGGGCAGAGAATAGGTCACAGTGTGTTTATTACCTTGTTTTGTTTTGTTTAAGTTTACTGTATTGTTAACGTGCTGTTGTATATGTTTACGGACCGCTGACTTCCGTTAGTGCTCTGTAGAAATGACTGTTGTATTCCAATCTACTGTAATAGTGTTGTGTGTAGATCAGTCACAGCGAGTGAGGTTAGGAACTGTAACTATCAGTTAAAAGATCAGAACCACGGCTGGCAGCATCTGAGTTTGCCAGTTTCTGGTCCCTGATCTCAGGGTGGTGCCCCTTTGTAAAAATTTGTTAAAATTCTTAATAATTTTCTGAAGATCAATCATTTAGTTTTAAACTTGCTGAGAATCAAACACGCTCCTGCTGAATCCCAACAAGAGTCCAATAAAATCCAGTAATTATTGAAGCTGGTTTGTTTCATGTGAAGTGCTGTGTGAGATTCAGGGAGGAGCTAAGATGTTCCTGAACTATAGAAGAGAGAGGAACTTCTATATTCAACAGAGTTCAACACACAAACCATCAACATTACCTTCATTCAACATGCTGTCATCACTGATGTTTCTCCTGATTCTAAAAGGTTTGTTAGATTCTGCATTGAGGAAATGTTTCATTCCATTATTTCCTGAATGTTTTCGTCAATGACTTTTGTAAAATGGTATAACAGAGTTATCTCTTCCTTTAGGTGTCAGCTGTGAAGAACTCACTCCAGTCAAGAAAGAAGAGAACAGTTTAGAAAACACAACTGTTACTCTGTCCTACAAGTACTCCAAACTTTCATCTGGTGATTATTTATTCTGGTATCGACAACATCCAGGAAAACCACCAGAGTTCATCATCTCTCATTTAGCATCAGGAGGAAGCTTGAAGAGTCCAATCTCTGGATTGAAGTTCAGAGTGGGTCCAGACCGAATCCATCTGGAGATCTCCTCTGCTGCAGTGTCAGACTCTGCTGTGTACTACTGTGCTCTGAGGCCCACAGTGACAGGAAACACCAAAAATCTGTACAAAAACCTTTGGAGCAAAGACAACACAATACTGTACAACATCCACTAGAGGGAGTCTCACTCTGTTTAACTTCAACAGTATGTGATGACACAGTCTGGACTCTTTGTAGAGGTGATACAAACAAGAGAAATGAAGCACTAAAGACAAAACAGACTGAGGGAAAGTGTTATTTTATTCAACATGAAATGATGACGATGATAAGGTGCTGTGGGATAATATTTCAATTCTTCATCATAATCAAGTATCAATACAAATCCTCAGAAATCTAATGGAGCTGAAATTGATTTGAGTAAGTCAGTTGTTTTTGTGAGGAACTCAAAATTATAAACCATTTCAACAATTCAAATAATACATGTTTCAGCATATTATTTCATATCTGAAACACATGGTGATCATATGTAACGGTGTGTCAATACATTTACTGTTATATGTAAATCCACTCATGAAACATTTCTTGTGGTGTTCCACAGGGTTCAATCATAGGTCCTCTCATTTTATATTTACATGTTGTCTTTGGATCAAATTATGTTCAAACTAGTGCTGGGCAACGATTACAGTTTCGAATCGCGATTAATCGCATGATTTTCTGCGATTAATCGCATTATGCGCAAAATTCAATAATGTATATATTCAACAGTATGTGATGACACATATATGAAAAACTCTGTGTTTTGTGATAATATTCAATAATCCTTAAACTTGCCTATCATCTTAACACAATGGCTTCTTTTTAAGCTTCAGAATAAAGACAACAAACTGTCCTTTAAATAGTAAATGCATTTACAGAACACTCTTTCATAGTGAACCTCTCGATCACCCAATCAGACACTCATTCACATCGATGGCAGTGGAGCTGCCAAGAGAGGTTCAGTTGCTAATGGACACTTCATAGGGTACATCCCAAGTCCCTTAACTGCATCCTCGTTTCCCTCACTTGGGTCCTTTCCTTGCGTCTTAGTCCCTCCCACCAGGGATGCATGGAGGAAACCATGCAAGGAGAGAGGAACGAGGAAATATGTTTTAGGAGACATGAGACGTCCTTTCCTCTGAAGCGTCACGTGAAGCAACGTCTGTTTCTGATGACGGAGGATCAGCTGATCACAGCTGGATCAGCTGTCAGTCAGCTTTAACAGCTGGAGAGACTTTTGATAAGTTTGTGTCTGTTCACATGATCACTGTACTTAATAACAGTAACTAATAACACTAATAACTAATAAAGACACACAGTGACCACTGTACCTAATAACAGTAACTAATAACACTAATAACTAATAAAGACACACAGTGATCACCACTGTACTTAATAACAGTAACTAATAACACTAATAACTAATAAAGACACACAGTGATCACCACTGTTGAGAGTTTCTCTCTGTAGTCTGTTAAACTGTGTCCTGTGTTCTGTTTATAAGATCAGGATCCATTTCTACCGGTGGAATGCGATCGTCTTATTGATGAATTATTTGTGTCTGTACGTTTTGAAATTGTGACTGTGACGTCATTATTAAATAACCCAGAATATGATTATTGTTTCTCTTAAATGATAAAACTCAAACACTCAAGAATGATGTAAAACGTGTTTAGTCTCTCAGCTCTCTCTCTCTCTATATATATATATATATATATATATATATATATATATATATATTTGCTATATATCACTTTCTCGCCGTTCTCTATATTTTATAGAAGTTGGCTGAATGAACTGTCAGGAAGCATGAGATAATGTGGGCCATGTAATTTTTCTTATTACTTTGAAATAATTAGGATACAAACATGTGCTATGTATTTCATTGAAGTCAAAGATAAACAATTATTCTTCATCCAATATGAGTGAAACATGATATATATGATGGTGACTGCAGATCAGAGTCATTTCCAGACTTGAAGATACTGAGAGAAGTGAAGATACAGATCTAAGAGGAGACGGAGCGATTCAGGGAGGAGCTAAGATGTTCCTGAACTATAGAAGAGAGAGGAACTTCTATATTCAACAGAGTTCAACACACAAACCATCAACATTACCTTCATTCAACATGCTGTCATCACTGATGTTTCTTCTGATTCTAAAAGGTTTGTTAGATTCTGCATTGAGGAAATGTTTCATTCCATTATTTCCTGAATGTTTCAGTCAATGACTTTTGTAAAATGGTATAACAGAGTTATCTCTTCCTTTAGGTGTCAGCTGTGAAGAACTCACTCCAGTCAAGAAAGAAGAGAACAGTTTAGAAAACACAACTGTTACTCTGTCCTACAACTACTCCAAACAAGCAACTGGTAGTGATGAGTTTTACTGGTACCGACAACATCCAGGGAAACCACCAGAGTTCCTCATCTTTCACTTGGGAACACAAAATGCAACAAACTCTGGACTGTCTGTTAAAGTGAGTGATGATAAAACCAGAATGGATCTGCAGATCTCCTCTGCTGCAGTGACAGACTCTGCTGTGTACTACTGTGCTGTGAGGCCCACAGTGACAACAAACCCACAGTCTCCGTACAAAAACACAAGCTGACACACTGACACGCTGCTGGAAGCTTTTGTTCCACTCTGTTGGACTGAACCTCTTACCTCCACTAGAGGGTGACATCATCAAGTAGGCAGTGCACGACTTCTGCACTGTGTTCAACCATTCAGTGAATAATAAGTGCTGCTGTGAAGAGAACAATTCTCAGGCTGGATGTTGAACATCAGCTCGTTTCTCCTGTTGATCTAAAGCTTGTTGTAGAGATGGAACATTGGCTGTGGATTGTTCTTGCTGCTCTGTTCTCTGGTAAGATAGAAAGAACAACATGTTCCTCTCTCAACACTTTTCACCACAAACTCAGCTGTGAGTGTTTTTAATGTTCATATAGAGAAAATCAAAAGATAACTTCTGTTGGTATCTAGTAGCTTCTGAAGAACTCGTTCTATGGTTCAATCTGACATCAGACAGCACTCAGTGAAACCCAGACTAGTGTAAATGTCTATGTGTCTGACTCTCTGGCTAGGTAACTCTTTAACCCTACTGATGGTTCTGCTTTCATCAATCATCTGTATTGATTCATCTCTTCTTCTGCATGTTCTCTTCTTCCTCAGAGTGTAAAGGAGACGACGGAGTGATGCAGTCAACAGGAGATGTCACCGCTACTGCAGGACAGACAGTTACGCTTGACTGTACATTTAAGACAACAAACAAAGTTCCCACTTTGTTCTGGTACAAACAAGAAGCCAATGATTTCCCAAAGTACATGCTGAAAAGTTTCTCAAACAAAGTAGAAAAAGCTCCAGAGTTCCAGAAAGACAGATTTGATGCTACAATCAACAAGACATCAGTTCCTCTGAAGATCCAGAAGCTTCTTCTGTCAGACTCTGCTGTGTACTACTGTGCTCTGAGGCCCACAGTGACAGGAAACACCAAAACTCTGTACAAAAACCTTTGGAGCAAAGACAACACAATACTGTACAACATCCACTAGAGGGAGTCTCACTCTGTTTAACTTCAACAGTATGTGATGACACAGTCTGGACTCTTTGTAGAGGTGATACAAACAAGAGAAATGAAGCACTAAAGACAAAACAGACCGAGATCTAAAAGAGCAAATCATAAACATTGTTGGTCAATTCTCTGTCACACTCACTTATGTTCTCAACAGCTTAAATCTGAAACTATTTTAATAGCAAAAGTATATTTGAGTAAAATATTTGACAACAGAAAAATGTTCTGATCACATGTAATAGTGTATCAATATATTTACTGTTATTTTCAAATCCACTTTTGACAAATGACACAATTTCATGAAAGTACTCAATGAACTGGTTGTCATCACAGACTCAGGGTTTGATTCATTTTGTTCTTTTCTTTATAAAAGCAGTTTCTCTGTTGTTCTGTCGGGGTGTGAAATCTTGTGGTGTTCCACAGGGTTCAATCATAGGTCCTCTCATTTTATATTTACATGTTGTCTTTGGATCAAATTATGTTGAAACAACATCAGTTTCCATTGTGTTGCTGATGATATTTGATGAAAGAGTGTTGGGACTTCATCATGTGGTTGGAACAAAGGGAGTTGGGCCTACAGGGTAGTCAACAGCCTGATTTGAGTTAAGATCACACCAAACCCCACGAGATGTTAAATCTCACCTGGGTGTGATTTTTGGTCCAAACTCAACACTGGGGTCTCATTGGACGATGGCCACAGGCACCACAGGGGGCTGCCTATGCTGCAGCCCTGCTCTCCCTGAGACTGTAAAACTCTGCTTTACCTCCAGCTCTGTGCCATCCCGTCCAACTCGACTTGGATGAAAGGAGGCACAAACAACTTTGTTGCTTTTAAGAAAACCTAGAACGAGTTCTACATTCACTGGACGAACAACAGACCTCCTGAAGAAGAGAAGTGGACAACTTGCCTGCAGAAGGAAGAAAACGCATTCTTCAGAGGAAGAGAAGGACACATTCTCTTTCCAATCAAGTCGACATTTGCCGGTTGAAAGGACGAGAATTCCCTTAACTTCCGAGGAATCTCCGCTGATATACGGAGGACTTATCACCGCGCAGCTTGAAGCTCCGGATCCAGAGTTTAACCAAGAAACTCGAAGAATCACATCGACCGCTATGAAGTCGTCTCACAGTAAGAGGCTTGTGTCTGGGCAGAGAATAGGTCACAGTGTGTTTATTACCTTGTTTTGTTTTGTTTAAGTTTACTGTATTGTTAACGTGTTGTTGTATATGTTTACGGACCGCTGACTTCCGTGAGTGCTCTGTAGAAATGACTGTTGTATTCCAATCTACTGTAATAGTGTTGTGTGTAGATCAGTCACAGCGAGTGAGGTTAGGAACTGTAACTATCAGTTAAAAGATCAGAACCACGGCTGGCAGCATCTGAGTTTGCCAGTCAGGTTTCTGTGTGATAGAGAAACAGTTCCTGTATTGTACTGCGGCGGTGAGGATCTGCCTAGTTTTGAGTTTTCCTTTTTACTCTTTGCCTTTTTGTTTGACTAACCCGCAAACACACCCACATGCCACCATCTTGTAGTACGAGACTACACCCGCCATTTTGGTAGTTTCTTCACTTCCTTCACTCCCCCCCCCCCCACACACACACACACACACACACACACACACACACACACACACACTCACCAAATATTGTCTGTTGATGTTGTAATGGGAAAATATGTCATAGTCTTACTTTCAGGGGTAAAGAATGTAAGCCTTTACATTGCAGGCACAAAACACTGTTCTCTGGTTTAGTTATCCTTAGACTAACAGCGTCTGCTGTATCATAAAGTTTGAACTTAAGATAAAGAACTACATATTTGCATCGTAAACCTTTATTTGAACCTAGAACATTATTGGTTGTGGTCCAGGGGGTCTTGCTCTTTGCGATCCTGTGCAAATGGTTTCTGTTCTCTTCATCCCTTTGTTGAGTACGCGAAGGAGAGACATGGCTTCCTTCTGACACATGCTAAGTCGAGACAGTCTAGGGGTAATGAGCCCCCACATGCTGTGACTTAAACTCCTCAACCAGGTCACAGGGACAGTAAAGAAAGCATCTGTTTGAGTGTATGCATGGTTCATGGAGAGACAGACTGAATACAAAGGAATTGTATAACACTTTTGTTTTATCATGAGAACAGGACGCTAGGCTTCAAAGGAGAACCATCTGTAATTACGTTTATCTTGATCTGTCCTTTTGTCATTCTTGTTTACGAAGGAACATTCCAGCATGCTGGCTGGAGCATAAAAGTCCATGCATTTGACTGTGAATTTAGGGCATTCCTCACTAGACTTGGTTTTACGTGTCTGTTGAGAACTGTTTCTCGTTTTTGCTTGCAAGCAAATAAATTGACTATCTTTGATCTTTCATCAAGACTCTGTTTCATTTGACATTGATTTGATAACACTTTGCAACTCTTCTCCCGAACAGTTTAAGAAATATTCCTTCACAATGTTAGATAGTAGCCTCGTAATTGTACAGCAGTTGTTAGTTTAAGATAATATTTGACTTGATCAATATTATTGGAATGTAATAAACTCTGTTACACTTTAAGAGCAGCTTTCTGTGATTACTTTGTGTATTGTGATAGTAGCTGGATATGTGGTCTGTGCTCATATTCAAACCTTCACTGTTCACTCTGAATGTAGAATAGTACTTTGACTATTGACATTGTGAGTGAACACTAATTGAGACTTAATTAATCGTTTGGTTATTGTTAACTGATCTCAGCCCCGTTGTTAACATTTGTTAAAATTCTTAATTTTATGAAGGTCAATCATTTAGTTTTAAACTTGCTGAGAACCAAACACGCTCCTGCCGAATCCCAACAAGAGTCCAATAAAATCCAGTAATTATTGAAGCTGGTTTGTTTCATGTGAAGTGCTGTGTGAGATTCAGGGAGGAGCTAAGATGTTCCTGAACTATAGAAGAGAGAGGAACTTCTATATTCAACAGAGTTCAACACACAAACCATCAACATTACCTTCATTCAACATGCTGTCTTCACTGATGTTTCTACTGATTCTAAAAGGTTTGTTAGATTCTGCATTGAGGAAATGTTTCATTCCATTATTTCCTGACTGTTTTAGTTTTGAGCTGTTTTGTAGTTTTGAGTTGTTTTTGTTCTGACTTTTGTAAAATGGTATAACAGAGTTATCTCTTCCTTTAGGTGTCAGCTGTGAAGAACTCACTCCAGTCAAGAAAGAAGAGAACAGTTTAGAAAACACAACTGTAACTCTGTCCTACAAGTACTCCAAACTTTCATCTGGTGATTATTTATTCTGGTATCGACAACATCCAGGAAAACCACCAGAGTTCATCATCTCTCACTCTGCTTCAGGAAAAGTAATAAATGAACAAATCTCTGGATTGAAGATCAGTGTGGATCAAAACCAAATCAGTATGAACATCTCCTCTGCTGCAGTGTCAGACTCTGCTGTGTACTACTGTGCTGTGAGGCCCACAGTGACAGGAAACACCAAAACTCTGTACAAAAACCTTTGGAGCAAAGACAACACAATACTGTACAACATCCACTCGAGGGAGTCTCACTCTGTTTAACTTCATAGTATGTGATGACACAGTCTGGACTCTTTTCACTCCTGAGACACAGTTGCCATGAAGGACTATAGAAATGACAGTAACTTGACATGAGTCTCCTCCTACTGACTGCAGAGGTGGCTTCATGGCAGAGAACTCTTTGATTCCAGCTGTGAACATCAGACCAAACAACTCACAAAACGTGTTCATACTGAACACTCAGTTACAACATTCCACCTCTGAACATGGAAAAACTTGCTGCAGTTTTGTTCTTTTCAACCCTCGTAGGTACGTATGTTTTTGACAACAGAACCTGAAATGTAACTTCAGAAGTTAACATTTTAAGGACACAAATCTAGATGTCATCACTTCATCACTAATAACTGATTCATACACAGTTAACAGCAGCATTTGTTTTCACTTACACATTGTCATAGAGTGATGGTTTTCAAATGAAGGATCTCTGACTTTGGAACAGATCTCTAAATATAACATGTGGTCTTCCTCACTAGGCAACACCTTGGAAGATGATATTACTGCCAGCAG
This sequence comes from Lycodopsis pacificus, assembly GCA_028022725.1. Lineage (NCBI taxonomy): Eukaryota > Metazoa > Chordata > Actinopteri > Perciformes > Zoarcidae > Lycodopsis > Lycodopsis pacificus. The sequence continues at coordinate 26,889,918 of CM051700.1, read as the reverse complement.
AGCTGAAGTGTTTTCATCAGAGGGCTTCAGTGTTACTCTGTCCTGCAGCTATTCAGTTAAAGCTGATAATCTCCAGTGGTATCGACAGGATCCTGGATCAGCTCCTCAGTTCCTTCTCCTGATCACTGATACTAACCAGCCTTCAGTGGTGGAAGCAAAACCTCCAATCCCTCGACTGACTGCGAAACTGAATGAGGAGAGAAATCAAGTCCATCTGGAGATCTCCTCTGCTGCAGTGTCAGACTCTGCTGTGTACTACTGTGCTCTGAGGCCCACAGTGACAGGAAACACCAAAACTCTGTACAAAATCCTTTGGAGCAAAGACAACACAATACTGTACAACATCCACTAGAGGGAGTCTCACTCTGTTTAACTTCAATAGTATGTGATGACACAGTCTGGACTCTTTGTAGAGGTGATACAAACAAGAGAAATGAAGCACTAAAGACAAAACAGACTGAGATCTAAAAGAGAAAATAATAAACATTGTTGGTCAATTCTCTGTCACACTCACTTATGTTCTCAACAGCTTAAATCTGAAACTATTTTAAAAGCAAAAGTATATTTGAGTAAAATATTTGACAACAGAAAAATGTTCTGATCACATGTAATAGTATGTCAATATATTTACTGTTATTTTCAAATCCACTTTTGACAAATGACACAATTTCATGAAAGTACCCAATGAACTGGTTGTCATCACAGACTCAGGGTTTGATTGATTTTGTTCTTTTCTTTATAAAAGCAGTTTCTCTGTTGTTCTGTCAGGGTGTGAAATATTGTGGTGTTCCACAGGGTTCAATCATAGGTCCTCTCATGTTAAATTTACATGTTGTCTTTGGATCAAATTATGTTGAAACACAACATCAGTTTCCATTGTGTTGCTGATGATATTTGATGAAAGTGTTGGGACTTCATCATGTGGTTGGAACAAAGGGAGTTGGGCCTACAGGGTAGTCAACAGCCTGATTTGAGTTAAGATCACACCAAACCCCACGAGATGTTAAATCTCACCTGGGTCTGATTTTCGGTCCAAACTCAACACTGGGGTCTCATTGGACGATGGCCACAGGCACCACAGGGGGCTGCCTATGCTGCAGCCCTGCTGTCCCCGAGACTGTAAAACTCTGCTTTACCTCCAGCTCTGTGCCATCCCGTCCAACTCGACTTGGATGAAAGGAGGCACAAACAACTTTGTTGCTTTTAAGGAAACCTAGAACGAGTTCTACATTCACTGGACGAACAACAGACCTCCTGAAGAAGAGAAGCGGACAACTTGCCTGCAGAAGGAAGAAAACGCATTCTTCAGAGGAAGAGAAGGACACATTCTCTTTCCAATCAAGTCGACATTTGCCGGTTGAAAGGACGAGAATTCCCTTAACTTCAGAGGAATCTCCGCTGATATACGGAGGACTTATCACCGCGCAGCTTGAAGCTCCGGATCCAGAGTTTAACCAAGAAACTCGAAGAATCACATCGACCGCTATGAAGTCGTCTCACAGTAAGAGGCTTGTGTCTGGGCAGAGAATAGGTCACAGTGTGTTTATTACCTTGTTTTGTTTTGTTTAAGTTTACTGTATTGTTAACGTGTTGTTGTATACGTTTACGGACCGCTGACTTCCGTTAGTGCTCTGTAGAAATGACTGTTGTATTCCAATCTACTGTAATAGTGTTGTGTGTAGATCAGTCACAGCGAGTGAGGTTAGGAACTGTAACTATCAGTTAAAAGATCAGAACCACGGCTGGCAGCATCTGAGTTTGCCAGTCAGATTTCTGTGTGATAGAGAAACAGTTCCTGTATTGTACTGCGGCGGTGAGGATCTGCCTAGTTTTGAGTTTTCCTTTTTACTCTTTGCCTTTTTGTTTGACTAACCCGCAAACACACCCACATGCCACCATCTTGTAGTACGAGACTACACCCGCCATTTTGGTAGTTTCTTCACTTCCTTCACTCCCCCCCCCCCCCACACACACACTCACCAAATATTGTCTGTTGATGTTAGATAGTAGCCTCGTAATTGTACAGCAGTTGTTAGTTTTAGACAATATTTGACTTGATCAATATTCTTGGAATGTAATAAACTCTGTTACACTTTAAGAGCAGCTTTCTGTGATTACTTTGTGTATTGTGATAGTAGCTGGATATGTGGTCTGTGCTCATATTCCAACCTTCACTGTTCACTCTGAATGTAGAATAGTACTTTGACTATTGACATTGTGAGTGAACACTAATTATGAGACTTAATTAATAGTTTGGTTATTGTTAACTGATCTCAGCCCCGTTGTTAACATTTGTTAAAATTCTTAATAATTTTCTGAAGGTCAATCATTTAGTTTTAAACTTGCTGAGAACCAAACATGCTCCTGCTGAATCCCAACAAGAGTCCAATAAAATCCAGTAATTATTGAAGCTGGTTTGTTTCATGTGAAGTGCTGTGTGAGATTCAGGGAGGAGCTAAGATGTTCCTGAACTATAGAAGAGAGAGGAACTTCTATATTCAACAGAGTTCAACACACAAACCATCAACATCACCTTCATTCAACATGCTGTCATCACTGATGTTTCTACTGATTCTAAAAGGTTTGTTAGATTCTGCATTGAGGAAATGTTTCATTCCATTATTTCCTGAATGTTTTAGTAAATGAGTTTTGTAAAATGGTATAACAGAGTTATCTCTTCCTTTAGGTGTCAGCTGTGAAGAACTCACTCCAGTCAAGAAAGAAGAGAACAGTTTAGAAAACACAACTGTTACTCTGTCCTACAAGTACTCCAAACTTTCATCTGGTGATTATTTATTCTGGTATCGACAACATCCAGGAAAACCACCAGAGTTCATCATCTCTCACTCTGCTTCAGGAACAGTAGGAAATAAACAAATCTCTGGACTGAAGATCAGTGTGGATCAAAACCAAATCAGTATGAACATCTCCTCTGCTGCAGTGTCAGACTCTGCTGTGTACTACTGTGCTCTGAGGCCCACAGTGACAGGAAACACCAAAACTCTGTACAAAAACCTTTGGAGCAAAGACAACACAATACTGTACAACATCCACTAGAGGGAGTCTCACTCTGTTTAACTTCATAGTATGTGGTGACACAGTCTGGACTCTTTTCACTCCTGAGACACAGTTGCCATGAAGGACTATAGAAATGACAGTAACTTGACATGAGTCTCCTCCTACTGACTGCAGAGGTGGCTTCATGGCAGAGAACTCTTTGATTCCAGCTGTGAACATCAGACCAAACAACTCACAAAACGTGTTCATACTGAACACTCAGTTACAACATTCCACCTCTGAACATGGAAAAACTTGCTGCAGTTCTGTTCTTTTCAACCCTCGTAGGTACGTATGTTTTTGACAACAGAACCTGAAATGTAACTTCAGAAGTTAACATTTTAAGGACACAAATCTAGATGTCATCACTTCATCACTAATAACTGATTCATACACAGTTAACAGCAGCATTTGTTTTCACTTACACATTGTCATAGAGTGATGGTTTTCAAATGAAGGATCTCTGACTTTGGAACAGATCTCTAAATATAACATGTGGTCTTCCTCACTAGGTAACACCTTGGAAGATGATATTACTGCCAGCAGAGCTGAAGTGTTTTCATCAGAGGGCTTCAGTGTTTCTCTGTCCTGCAGCTATTCAGTTAAAGCTAATAATCTCCAGTGGTATCGACAGGATCCTGGATCAGCTCCTCAGTTCCTTCTCCTGATCACTGATACTAACCAGCCTTCAGTGGTGGAAGCAACACCTCCAATCCCTCGACTGACTGCTAAACTGAATGAGGAGAGAAATCAAGTCCATCTGGAGATCTCCTCTGCTGCAGTGTCAGACTCTGCTGTGTACTACTGTGCTCTGCAGCCCACAGTGACAGGAAACACCAAAACTCTGTACAAAAACCTTTGGAGCAAAGACAACACAATACTGTACAACATCCACTAGAGGGAGTCTCACTCTGTTTAACTTCAACAGTATGTGATGACACAGTCTGGACTCTTTGTAGAGGTGATACAAACAAGAGAAATGAAGCACTAAAGACAAAACAGACTGAGGGAAAGTGTTATTTTATTCAACATTAAATGACGATGATAAGGTGCTGTTGGATAATATTTCAATACTTCATCATAATCAAGTATCAATACAAATCCTCAAATCTAATGGAGCTGAAATTTAATTGAGTAAGTCAGTTGTTTTTGTGAGGAACTCAAAATTATAAACCATTTCAACAATTCAAATAATACATGTTTCAGCATATTATTTCATATCTGAAACACATGGTGATCATATGTAACGGTGTGTCAATACATTTACTGTTATATGTAAATCCACTCATGAAACATTTCTTGTGGTGTTCCACAGGGTTCAATCATAGGTCCTCTCATTTTATATTTACATGTTGTCTTTGGATCAAATTATGTTCAAGCTAGTGCTGGGCAACGATTACAGTTTCTAATCGCGATTAATCGCATGATTTTCTGCGATTAATCGCATTATGCGCAAAATTCAATAATGTATATATTCAACAGTATGTGATGACACACATATGAAAAACTCTGTTTTGTGATAATATTCAATAATCCTTAAACTTGCCTATCATCTTAACACAATGGCTTCTTTTTAAGCTTCAGAATAAAGACAACAAACTGTCCTTTAAATAGTAAATGCATTTACAGAAAACTCTTTCATAGTGAACCTCTCGATCACCCAATCAGACACTCATTCACATCGATGGCAGTGGAGCTGCCAAGAGAGGTTCAGTTGCTAATGGACACTTCATAGGGTACATCCCAAGTCCCTTAACTGCATCCCCGTTTCCCTCACTTGGGTCCTTTCCTTGCGTCTTAGTCCCTCCCACCAGGGATGCATGGAGGAAACCATGCAAGGAGAGAGGAACGAGGAAATATGTTTTCGGAGACATGAGACGTCCTTTCCTCTGAAGCGTCACGTGAAGCAACGTCTGTTTCTGATGACGGAGGATCAGCTGATCACAGCTGTCAGTCAGCTTTAACAGCTGGAGAGACTTTTGAGAAGTTAGTGTGTGTTCACGTGATCACTGTACTTAATAACAGTAACTAATAACACTAATAACTAATAAAGACACACAGTGATCACCACTGTACCTAATAACAGTAACTAATAACACTAATAACTAACAAAGACACAGTGATCACCACTGTACTTAATAACAGTAACTAATAATACTAATAACTAATAAAGACACACAGTGATCACCACTGTAGAGAGTTTCTCTCTGTAGTCTGTTAAACTGTGTCCTGTGTTCTGTTTATCAGCTCAGGATCCATTTCTACCGGCGGAATGCGATCGTCTTATTGATGAATTATTTGCGTCTGTACGTTTTGAAATTGTGACTGTTATTAAATAACCCAGAACATGATTATTGTTTCTCTTAAGTGATAAAACTCATCAAACACTCAGGAATGATGTAAAACGTGTTTAGTCTCTTAGCTCTCTCTCTATATATATATATATATATATATATATATATATATATATATATATATATATATATATATATATATATATATATATATATATATATATATATATATATATATATATATATATATATATATATATATATATATAGTAAGTCTTTCATCTCTCAGCACTCTCTGACTTTATTTGTATTCATAATAAAGTTATTGGGGGAAACATCAGATCATGAAAACACAAATCTTTCTAATAAATGAAGAAAGTTGTTTGTGGTCCTTTTGTTGTTCAGACTACAATGAACATTTATTTAAACCAGATGTTGAATCAGAAACCTGATCAAATATAAACTAGAGTTTAATCTCTGATCCGTCTTCACTCTGGCGTTAAACTCAGTCAGTCAGTCCGATCGGCTGCAGCGTCCAATCACATGACTGATGACCAATGAGGGGGCGTGTCGGCCAGTAAAAGACTTCCTGGAAGTCTGTTCTCGTGGGTCCTCGCTCACGGCTCCTCCTCCCTCCTCCGCGCTCCTCCCTCCTCCGAGCTAAATAAGAGCTTTGGGACGGCCGTCAATATGGCGGGGCAGAAACAACTTCCGGTTCAAGCGAGGATCGTGGAGCGAGGAAATGACATTTAAGAGACTTGAGAAGTACCCGTAGACAGCAGGAGCTGGGGATTGAACCAGAGACCCTTTGACCTCCTCTACTTCCTTTAGCCACAGCTGCACAAAGCTGACCTTCAGATGAACTTCCTTTGGTTCTGTACCGGTGTGAAGAACTGATACTTGACTAAGTTTACTGACCCTTTCCTACTCATATTGGTCTCATTCTGAGCCTATGATTCAATACAAACCAAATGTATTCATAAAGCATATTTAAAAACAACAGTAGACCAAAGTGTTGTGAAATCAAAACATGGCAAACACTATAAAGCACAGTAAAAAGACAAACGGCAAGTTTAAAAGACAATACACAATAATATAGAAATACACCTCACATACTGAGTTAAAAGCCAGAGAATCTGTCACAGCTCTGCCCCTCCTGTCACTTTATCTCTCACTCACCTGTCAGCTCATTCAGTGCACCTGTTAGCCTCCCTCATCATCAGCCTAACTCCCTTCATCTGCCTCTGTTCACTAATCAAGTACTCCCTCCTCATCAGCACAACTCCCCTCACCTGCCTCTATATAATCCCCTGCCTCTCAGTCACTCTTTGCCAGATCTACCCGCCCGGTTGGCTCGTCCTGTTCCCGATTTCCCCAGTCTCTCTGCCCTTCCTTGTCCTGCTGAATTTCCCCCTCGTTTCTTGTCTAGACCGTGGCTCACTGGGTTAAGAGTTTTGTCTGGGAACCGGAAGGTCAACGGTTCGATCCCAGACTGGGACGTGTGATGTGTCGAAGTGTACCTGAGCAATACACTGAACCTCCGGCTCCCCGGGCGCCGATCAATGGCAGCCCACTGCTCACTATATACAGGGATGGGTCAAATGCAGTAGTCAAATTTTGTGTATGTGTAAATGTATATGACAATAAAAATGGTTTCTGTCTCGTCCTTGGATTTCCTGTTGTTCCGGTAAAGATTCCTGTTTTGTTCGTACCTCATTAAAACCCGTTTCTCACTGCATCTGACTTTGTCTGCTTTTGAGTCCTCCACCACACCCCGTGACAGAATGATCTGGCCCGAAATGGACTCAGCAGACCCCCGTTTGGTGCGTTTTCCCCCCGAATGGTATGGGCAGTTTGCAGGAACCCGTCTGGCCTTTGGTCGGCCTCGGAGTATCCAGAAGACCAACCGTGAGTGGATGGAAGGCCTTCCCAACTCTCGAAGGGCAGACCACCGCTTTTACCCAGAATGGAAGGACCAGTTTGCAGGAACCCGTCTGGCCTTTGGTCGGCCTCGGAGTATCCAGAAAACCAACCGTAAGTGGATGGAAGGCCTTCCCAACTCTTGAAGGAAGCAGAAGAAGGGTCATGATCCCGTCTCCGCAGGGCCGCAGCGATCCCCCGTCTCTGCAGGGCCGCAGCGAGCCCCTGATTCCGCCTCCGCGGGGCCACAGATGACTTCAGTTCCCTGTGTCCTGTCGGCAGTCCGACCGACTCCAGCTGTCGCCGCCAAGCCGCAGCGACCTCCAGTTCCTGCCGCCTCAGTCTGAAGCCTGTTCCCCTCCCGACTCCTAGTCCGTAGAGTCCCGACCGCCCGACCGTAGAGTCCCGACCCCCCGACCGTAGAGTCCCGAATGCCCGAGCGTAGAGTCCCGACCCCCCGAGCGTAGAGTCCCGACCCCCCCGACCGTAGAGTCCCGACCGCCCGACTGTAGAGTCCCGACCCCCCGAGCGTAGAGTCCCGACCCCCCCGACTGTAGAGTCCCGACCCCCCCGACTGTAGAGTCCCGACCTCCCGACCGTAGAGTCCCGACCCCCCGACCGTAGAGTCCTGACAATTCCCTGTTGTGTTCCGGTAAAGATTCCTGTTTTGTTCGTACCTCATTAAAACCCGTTTCTCACTGTATCTGACTTTGTCCGCTTTTGAGTCCTCCACCACACCCCGTGACAGAATCACTTTATTTATAAGCTTGTGCAATTTAAAATCACTGTCCATTATCAAACCCAGATTTTTAACAGCAGATTTTACAGATGGTTCCAGGGAACACAGGTCCATATGTGGGGCATCACAGGCTCTTGGTTCACATGTCAGGACTTCAGTTTTACATTCATTCAAGTTTAGAAAATGTAATTCAACCTAAGGTTTGTCTTCTAGTCCATCCAACTGCTTTTACAGTGTTGGCATCATTCCGTTTTATAGGCAGATACAATTGTATGTCGTCTGCATAACAGTAGAATGAGATGCCATAGTTTCTAAGAAAGGACCCTGAGGGGAGCATATAAAGGGAAAAAAGCATTGGCCGAGAATAGAACCCTGAGGAACTCCACAAGGAAGGTGCTGAGGAGGATACGGAGTCCCCAAGGCTGGCAGAAAAACTTCTGGAAGTCAAGTATGATCTAAACTAGTGATTATGAAAGTGGGGTCCATGGCACTCTGCAAAGGGGTCCTTAAAATAAGAGAAAAGAGCAAAAACCCAAACTTACATCACAAGGACACTGATGCACCATTTCAGTAGGATTGGACGGAGTCTTGCTACTGTTCAATATGAGCTTTTAAGATCAATTACTTGAAAAGTATACATCCTGTCAAGTTGAGTCCAAATGCAACTTGAATAAAATGAGCTTCTGCTAAAAAGTATGTAAGTAAAGAAAATGTTTCTGTTGATCACGATGAAACCAGTCTTAGTATTTAGTTTAATTTAAGTATTTAAGTTGAAATGTTTTAGAATACAAATAGTTCCAATGTCATCTAAGAATACAAATAGTAGTAAGCGTATGTTTAATCCATGCTATGATTATGGGATGGCCGTGGCTAAGTGGAGAGCAGGGCCGTCCTTCAATCAGAGGATCGGCGGTTCGATCCCCGGCACCTGCTCCGCTAGTCTCACTTTCTCCCTGTTCTCTATATTTTATAGAAGTTGGCTGAATGAACTGTCAGGAAGCATGAGATAATGTGGGCCATGTAATTTTTCTTATTACTTTGAAATAATTAGGATACAAACATGTGCTATGTATCTCATTGAAGTCAAAGATAAACAATTATTCTTCATCCAATATGAGTGAAACATGATATATATGATGGTGACTGCAGATCAGAGTCATTTCCAGACTTGAAGATACTGAGAGAAGTGAAGATACAGATCTAAGAGGAGACGGAGCGATTCAGGGAGGAGCTAAGATGTTCCTGAACTATAGAAGAGAGAGGAACTTCTATATTCAACAGAGTTCAACACACAAACCATCAACATTACCTTCACTCAACATGCTGTCATCACTGATGTTTCTACTGATTCTAAAAGGTTTGTTAGATTCTGCATTGAGGAAATGTTTCATTCCATTATTTCCTGAATGTTTTAGTTTTGAGTTGTTTTCATTCTGAGTTTTGTAAAATGGTATAACAGAGTTATCTCTTCCTTTAGGTGTCAGCTGTGAAGAACTCACTGCAGTCAAGAAAGAAGAGAACAGTTTAGAAAACACAACTGTTACTCTGTCCTACAAGTACTCCAAACTTACATCTCGTGATTATTTCTTCTGGTATCGACAACATCCAGGAAAACCACCAGAGTTCATCATCTCTCAATTAGGAACAGCAAGCATCTTGAGGAGTTCAATCTCTGGATTGAAGATCAAAGTGGATCAAAACCAAATCAGTATGAACATCTCCTCTGCTGCAGTGACAGACTCTGCTGTGTACTACTGTGCTCTGCAGCCCACAGTGACAGGAAACACCAAAACTCTGTACAAAAGCCTTTGGAGCAAAGACAACACAATACTTTACAACATCCACTAGAGGGAGTCTCACTCTGTTTAACTTCAATAGTATGTGATGACACAGTCTGGACTCACTTTACTGACAGGATTGTGATGTCGAACTTTAGAAATGAAACTACGGGTCTCTTCGCTCTACAAGCTTGGGTTTACAGCCTCCCCCACCATCTGATCTAACTCACCACCAGGTGGTGCTCATCGACAGCTCTGCTCCTCTCTTCACCCAAGTTTCTAAGACATAGGGCCACAGATCTGATGAAAGGACCACAAAGTGGATCACAGAACTTTGGCCGAGGATGTTCTGCTACCATGGGCACTCATGGATCGCCCGACTGTTGGAACATGGTGTTTCTTACAGACAATCCAAGACTCGCACAGAAGTCCAACAACAATGCACCACTTGGGTCAAGATGTGGCAGTCCGATCCTCAAAATCCCCGAGTCGGCCCGAGTCAAGACCCTCTCCAGGAGTTTGGTTGCAGAACCAGTGCTATGCATGGAGGTGAGCCCAACTCTATTAAGTTTGTAGCGCTCCATCTCCTTTACAAGCTCCGGTTTCTTTCCTACCAGAGAGGTGACATTCTATGACCCTGGAGCTAGTCTGTGGTGACAGTGGTCAGAGGGCCTTGGTCCTCGCCTGCCGCCCAGCTCACATTGCACCTGACCCCAGTGCCTACTGTGGTAAGTGGTGGGCCCACAGGGCGGAGGATCAATGAAGATTTGTGAGTTGTGCCCGACCATGCCCCATTGATAGCTACCTTTTTGTAACTCCTGTTATTAAGTAAACACCAAAAACTGAAAAAGTTTGCACCTCCAGAAAGTACAAAATGCTGCTACGAGTCTGTTAACCAGGAGGAAGAGTAACTGAGAGAAGTGAAGATACAGATCGAAGAGGAGACGGAGAGATTCAGGGAGGAGCTAAGATGTTGCTGGAACTTGTTGAACATCAGCTCGTTTCTCCTGTTGATCTAAAGCTTGTTGTAGAGATGGAACATTGGCTGTGGATTGTTCTTGCTGCTCTGTTCTCTGGTAAGATAGAAAGAACATGTTTTTAATATTGTCTAAAGATTGATATGAACCAGAGTTCAGTCTACATGTTCCACTGTCTTCTCCTCTCAGCCTCATGAACACTGTTAGTCTAACAGCTTCATCTTCTCTACTTTTTCCAGGACTAACAGCTGGAGACACAATCTCTCCTGGAGAAGATGAAGTGAGTAAAAGAGAAGGAGAATCTGTCTCACTCAGATGTGACTATGAGACAACATCAGACTATGTTTACCTGTATTGGTACAAACATTCTGACCTTCAGGCTCCTCAGTTTATTCTCTGGAAAGATGCAAAAAGTAACACAAACCAATATATTCCTGATGAACGATATGAATCTCAAACAAGTAGAAACTCAGCTGCACTGACCATAAGGAGACTGGCCCTGACAGACACAGCTCTCTACTACTGTGCTCTAGAAACACAGTGATCCAAAGTGTACAAGAGGCTGTACAAAAAGCTGAACACACATATGTGACTACTCTTCAAAGAGGAGGGAAGTGGCATTCAAACCACAGCTTCATATCAGATGGATTCTGAGGATTCCTGTTGGATCAGAGTCTCTGTGGTTACAGCTGCTAATGAAAGACTGTGGGAGGATCCACATGAGCAGCAGATCCACATCCAACAAACCACCTGTATGATGGTTCAGACACAAGACACCAGGACCACATATAAGTGGACACGGACTTACTGACTGCATCCTCACTAGAACACAATGAGCTCCTTCCATTGTTCACTATTCTCTGATATCTTGAGATGCTGTCCACACAGACACTGAAACATCAACCATTACACCTCTAAAAATGAACTTCAATGACAAACCACCTGTATGATAGTGAACACAAGACCATTTTACAGACGAAACGTTCAGGCCTCAATCACCGACATGTTGTCAGGAGGAGTCTGCTTCAATCACATGGTTCCATCCGTTCAGTTAGAATCTCTAGAAAGTTGTTTCTCTGCAGATTAACTTTTCTGCAGATTCCTCCTTCAGTGTGACCTTCTTGGATGAAGATGATGATGATGATGATGATGATGGGTGCCGCATCACTGTCATGTCTAAAAGTTCCATCATTCTGAATGTAAACAGACCACAGTAGGAGGAGGAGCTGAGGTTTCATGTTGGAACTGAAGAGCTGCTGTGTTCTCTCTATTGTTCACTCAGAACAAGTGAAGATAATGCAGCTCTGTTTAGTTTGCTTGATGATGTTCATGTTTCAAACTGGTAAGTCAACTTTAACAAGAGATCTTGGACATGATTCATGAGACATTTCAGAATTCAGGAACCTTTTTCTGCCATTGAACTCAGTTTTAAGAAACATGAATGGTGAAATATATCTTTGTTCTTTTCAGGGTCCTCTGAGGATTTAGTGAAACCGTTGAAAGATGTAATGGTGGCTTTGGAAGGAGACAATGTGACTCTCTCCTGCAACTATTCAGGATCTGTACAAAACCTCTACTGGTATCAGCAGAAGTCCAGTTCATCTCCACAGCTTCACATCACGGAACATTCAGAGAAAATAGCAGGGTTATCTTTTAAACATGACAAAACATCGAAAGAGTTTCATCTGGAGATCTCCTCTGCTGCAGTGACAGACTCTGCTGTGTACTACTGTGCTGTGAGGCCCACAGTGACAGGAAACACCAAAACTCTGTACAAAAACCTTTGGAGCAAAGACAACACAATACTGTACAACATCCACTAGAGGGAGTCTCACTCTGTTTAACTTCAACAGTATGTGATGTCACAGTCTGGACTCTTCGTAGAGGTGATACAAACAAGAGAAATGAAGCACTAAAGACAAAACAGACCGAGATCTAAAAGAGAAAATAATAAACATTGTTGGTCAATTCTCTGTCACACTCACTTATGTTCTCAACAGCCTAAATCTGAAACTATTTTAATAGCAAAAGTATATTTGAGTAAAATATTTGACAACAGAAAAATGTTTTGATCACATGTAATAGTGTGTCAATATATTTACCGTTATTTTCAAATCCACTTTTGACAAATGACACAATTTCATGAAAGTACCCAATGAACTGGTTGTCATCACAGACTCAGGGTTTGATTGATTTTGTTCTTTTCTTCATAAAAGCAGTTTCTCTGTTGTTCTGTCAGGGTGTGAAATCTTGTGGTGTTCCACAGGGTTCAATCATAGGTCCTCTCATTTTATATTTACATGTTGTCTTTGGATCAAATTATGTTGAAACACAGCATCAGTTTCCATTGTGTTGCTGATGATATGTGATCATAGATTCCATTAAATTACACTAATTGTGGAAGCTTGTTTATTGCATGTGAAGTGCTGGTGATCCAGACCTTCCTACAGTTACTGTAAGTGAGTCTAGAGCAGAGATCTCAACTTGCTCCTATAATTCTGTGAACTACATGAAAATACATCTTGTTAAAGTGTTTGATGATGTTAAGCTTACTGCTCGTAGTCTGGAGATATTAATGATGATTAATAATCATCAGAGGTCTCTACTTTAGGATTATTAATTAAGTCTTTCTGGTGTTTGCAGATCCTGAAAAGACAATCCATTTTTCATAGCTACTTTATTGTAACTCCTGTTATTAAGTAAACACCAAAAAATTAAAAAGTTTGCACCTCCAGAAAGTACAAAATGTTGCTACGAGTCTGCTGAGATTTCTTTCATGAAAAGTGCGTTACAAATAAAATGCATTATTATTATTATTATTTAGCAGATTATTCCAGACATCCCTCTAAAAAAGCAACATTTTCAGATAACCCTGAGGACCCCAGAGGTGTTCTCAGGCTGCACGATATATATAATGTCTCCAGTGAGTTCTAGGTCTACCCCGATGTCTCCTCCCAGAAACCATCGAAAGGGACACATCCAGGAGGATCCTGATCAGATGATGAACCACCTCAGCTGGCCCCTTTCAACGTGAAGGAGCAGCATTGAAGGTTCAAAATCAGCTAAAGCTGATTCTCTGGCCACGCCCACTGACATTTAACTCAACCAATGAGAACAGTTCTGTCTCCAGAGCAGAAATGTTGGAGGAACTAAAATCACAATCAGCTTGATGTTGAGCAGAAGGGCTGCGCAGCAGAGACTGTTTAGTCATTTCATTCTACTGCAGTGGAAGAACTTTGCTCATCTGCTGTCTGTTTGGCTTTAATAACTCCAAAGACATGTTGCTTTACTTCTTCTTACCTTTCTTTCACCTCATAGGTGAGTGTTAGAACAGAGATCACAGTAACCTGCTGCATTAACCAGATAGAAGTTGATCTGCGGAAGGTAACTCTTGAGATTAGGAAAGGAAAGTCAAGAACCTGTGTTGAGTCTCTCCATGTTACAATCTCTTGCAGACTAACTGACATGAATAACACTCATTTTGCAGCCCTGGGTTCCATGAACAGCATAAGACCAGAAAGTACTGAAGAACATGTTGCAGAGGGCAGAAGCATCAAGCTGACCTGTACATATGAGGGTGCTATCTCCAGTATCCAGTGGTACTGTAGGGAATTTGAGCGTAGAACTGTCTGTTATTTGGTAATAATAAGTGTTTCATATTTCATAATTAATAATTCATATTTAGGCATAATCATAAGGGTTTTGGAAATGCATAATTAAGATAAGCATAAAGTGTTGTAAGATTAGTAGCTAAAAGTAAAATTAAGGACATAAAGCTTGTGTCTAGGATACAGAAGCTTAGCTTTATATTGAAGGGAGATTAATGTTTCAAACAGGAAGTGGGTGGTTTATTTTGAAAGTCTTTTTCTTACTCTGGGGGAAGCCAACTGGTTGTGGCTCTCTCTGTTCTGGCTCTCAGCCAGAAGGCTGTGTTTTTTTACCTGAGAGCGGAGTAAGTTTCTTGCAAGGGGTTTTATTGTTTTAATATTTCATGGAAATGGTGTACTTCAGTGTATAATCGTATGCTTACTGTTGGGATTAAATTCCTTATAATTGTAAATCAGTCTTGGTAGAGTTATTATTAGAGCAGCGTGTCGACTGTAAACACAGCAGCTGACCATGTGCTCCGGTCTCCTTGGTGGGTTGTGATTCAGCCCCCAACAATTTGGAAACCACGAAAGGGACACACTCGCCTGGCTCGAGCAATATGGGCTGGTGGCGGCGTTGGTCAATCACTTATCCCGGGCCCAACCATCGGTACATACAGAACCGTTTCATGAATCTGTAAGTTAGCTTTAAGACATTTAGGGGAGGAGTGTTTGACTGGCGTTGCTAACAGTTAGCGTTGCTGGGTGCCGGTGAGGAGCGGCCCTGAGGAGACCACGTTCAGCTGAGGTGAGCTGCGATTTTACAGTGAAGTATTATTATTTGCATGGTACACTTAACAGACCGGTCTAGAGAATACAAAGGATCCAGAGAAGATAAGAAATGAATGAAACAGACAGCGCTGTAAGAATATTCATCACATTGGTATCAAGAACCGTTATCTGCTAAGCAGACTGGCTTTGCGTATTCTGAGAGACTCCTGGGCTTAGAGTGAGCATTTGCTGGGTCTTGCTGATAACGTGTTTAAAAGCAGTTTTTGTGGCTTGGCAAACTGAAATATCGTGGTTTTGAGGGGCTGGGGTGTGCAAACCTCGGTAGGCTTGGTCCACGGTTTTCGGGCCGAGTCCGCAGCTAGCTGTTTAGAAGTAGCTAAGGCTAGCGGGAGTTAGCTTATGAGATAGCGTATCACATGTGGTGATAAATCGATCTACAGGGCTCTCCCGTGTGCTTTTGCCGTGAATTAAATTAGCGATCGCGTGGATGATACGAAGGAATAAGTAGAATAATGAGCGTTTAGTGGAACTTGGCGGACTGATGTGAGTATTTGCTCAACTGCTAGAAGTAGATAACTCGTAGAAACGCAATTACGATGAGCGTTGGGTCTCGGGGAGCTAAATAGCCCGTTAAACCACAGGATTTAAGGTGAAATAAAACAATAAGTCCATTAATACGTGTAACTAGTCTGTGTTTTAACAGAGTGGAAATGCGTTTAAAGGGTGATTAAACATTGCATGAGCTGTTGCTGCGTGTGTGAAGCTAGCGTTAGCTACGACGTAGCTCCGGGCTTTGCGGTACTGTATGTATGTAAAATAAAGCTGTTTACAAAGAAAATAACCGGTGGCGTGTGAGAGGAGACAGAAGGCGTATGAGTGGAATTAAAGTGTGGGATTTTGGTGAAACGTGTGTGTGTATATGTTACAAAATAAGCTCAGTTTTTGCCGTTAGCACAGCTGTAGCATATCTGTGAACCAAAACATCCGGTTGTAGAGACGTAACTTCCTGTCTGCAAAAGTTGTACAAGGGACAAAAAAAAAAAAAAGCCAGGAGAGCAACTAGCGCGAGGAGGTGTAACTCCTAGTGTTTAGAACCAGTGATTTATAGAGACACATTCATTGTCTATGATCTTCAAGCTTACAGCCTGACTTTAGTTTTAATTAAGCATTATAACTTTAGTTGTTGACTTTGGTTTTAATTCAGCATTCTAACAAATATTAATGGTTTCAGTTGTGCTTCTTCAATTCTTGAACTTAATTGAGATTTATTATTGTGCAGAGTGGATTGTAATTGTAGTTCAACAGTTTGACTTGCATTGGTATTTCTGATTGAATATTTGTGAATACAGTTATCGATGTTTGAATTTGATTTAAATTGAATTGATTAGTTATTAATGAATTTCGATTTTAAACCTTTTGAGTTCTGATTTGAACCTTTTGAGTTGTGATTTGATTTTGATTTAGATGTTGAGTTTGATTTAAGAGTTCTAACTTCAATTTTGGTTCAAGATTTCTTCACATATCCTGTATTGACTAATTTTGGTACAATTTGTGTATTTTACACAAGAATCAATTTTGACGCGAACGGCGCTAAAATAGATGAGAGATTGTTGATCTCTCACACACTACAGACGTATGCTAACATTTACTGCTGAACTTTGAGCAGGTTTGTGTTTGTTTTAGTCAAGGTGGTCGAGTGAATTCAGATCTGGGAAGGCGCAGTGGATCCCAGTTTTTGACTCAAAGACCGCCCACGATACAGCACAGAGGGTAAGTTGACTTCATGAGATGACAAGCATGTACATTTAATACATACATTTGAATACTCCTAGGCTGCATAATGTTTACATTAAAGAGGCAGAGAAGGGAAGTAGAAGAATTAGTAGGAAAACTAAAATGTGAGAGAAGGGAAGTAGGAGAACTAGTAGGGAAACTAAAATGTGAATTAAGTGAAGTAGAACGCATCAGAAAAGATTTGCAACAGCAGATAGAGGAAAGACGAAGAGAAAGTAAAGAAGATGAAGATATAATGAGAATGCAACGGCGCTTGCTGAAGCTTCAAGTAGCAGAGGTTGACAGAGAATTAACTAGAAAACATCTGGCCAAGAAGCAGATGACAGTAGCAGATGCTCAGCCTCCAATAGCAGCACCTCCCGCTCCATGTCAACAAACTCCAGTAGTACCAGCTCCCATGGTGGTGTCCCACCAGCCTCCACCACAGTACAGAGGCAGAGGTGGTGCATCTGACAGAAGACGTGCACGAGCATCCAACAGAGGGGGAGGTAACTATGAAGTCGGGCATGAAGGTCTTGTAAGTAGAGGAGAGTGCTACGTATGTGGGAGAGAAGGACATTGGGCGAGAGACTGCCCTCATTAAAGAACAGGACCGTTCAGCGCAGCACCACAACATGCTCCATTCCCACCACAACATCAACAGATGCCCATGTGGTCACAAGGACAATGGGAAGGTTCAGTGTATAGCCAAGATACATAGATGATTGCAACGTGATCTCTTATAGCAGAGATAACGTGGCAAAGGGGGGAAATGGTAATGGGGTAATAAAAGATTTTGTAGATCCACATTTAGAACAGTTTTCAGTATAGGTGCTACTCACAATTTTTGAGATTTAATAACGTCATGATAAACCACAACTTTTGAATTTAAATACAGCAAAATCCAAGTCTTCTAACTCAGTGATAGGTTCTAGTCTAGACTTGTTAACCTAGAAATTGAGGAATATACGAGAGCTCTAAATAACATGAGCCGAGTTTTGTTTTCTCAGGTGACAAACGCAGAAGCAGCAGCTGACGAAAGGAAGCAGGCTCCTGTCGTGTCACCAGGCAGTCTGGTGTGGATCGAAGTCCACAAACGCAAGTGAAGTGAACCAAGGTGGACAGGTCAATGGGAGGTAGTATTGGTAACCTCACATGCAGTAAAGGTAAAAGGTAAACCAGGAGCTACTTGGCACCACCTCACTCACTGTGCAGCAGCGAAGGTAACTAGTAAGACACTAGCAGAGACAGGATTGAATATCAAACAGGAAAAATTTGAAGCTAAAGATATCCCAAAGGGGGGGCTAGACAGTACTGACAATGATGTTTCCCCCACAGTTTAAGCGATGGCTTCCATTAGGGGACTCTAGGTTCAGCCAGTTAAGGAAGTCTGTAATTATTTTCTTCCTGATTTCAGTAGTTTCCCTCTTAGTATGGGGAATTTAACACAGACAGGAACCAGAACAGGTGCATGACTACATCAAGATTCGAAATTTAGTCTCAGTAACTAAACAAACTGACCCCAGACCACGTAGAGAGGCTTCTCTGACGACACTCACCTATGAAAATGTAACTCTCACTCTTGCGTTCAAAGAAGGTACAACATCAACGGTCCAGTTCGACTTCTGTGAAGTAGTTTCCTGTCCCAAGTATGAATACACTTACGGTTGGATGACTAAAACCTTGTGCATCATAACTGACCAATGTGGGCCCGCCACAAATAGGTATGGTAAGCTGGTATCATATTATAACTGTGATTGTGAAGATTGGGGATGGGCAACGTTTCACACAGAAGGCGAGGGTTTAGGAAAAGACCCCAACCCAGGCCTTAAAGACCGACTGAAGATGTTAAATGCCCCAGCTTCTTATCATATGTGTAGAAAGGGGGTGGGTAGGTGTAATCCTTTAAGACTGACCTTAACGGACCCAAAATTGACTGACGGAGGACTTTACGTAGTACAGGGTAAGGCAACTACTGTCAGTCCCGCCCCACAAGGGCTCATTAGGATTATTGTTAAGCCTGCAAAAAAGATCATGGATGATCAGGTTCGACATACGACTGACTCAGGGAATGAGGTACCGGGGGTAGACACAGAGATGACGGATGGGAATTTATGGCTTAGGTGGGTACAATATACAGCTTCAAGTCAGAGGAGTACAGATTGTATTGTGTGTTCAGGACCTAAACCTCTAGCAACACCAGTTCCTTCCAGATTTAGACCCTTAAGCCCTGAATTTAGTTGTATTTTAACTCTGTTCACTGAGGAAGCTTTGCCCCTTCATCACACTTGTCAGGGGTTACACTGGGATTATCCACCAGTAGAATATAATACTCCACCTCTGTTCAAGGTTTCAGAGGGTCCATTTGATTGTATAGTCTCAGATACAGCTAAGGGACCCAATGTAGGCAGTATTATTGAAGCAAATTGTAGCAACACTCACAATGCTAATGACTATCTATATAACAGCGTGTTAAGACAGACAACACCCAGAGCTGATTTATGGTGGTGGTGTGGAGGAAGAATCATATTTCCAATTCTGCCTAGAGATTGGACAGGTAGATGCGCATTAGTGCAACTTATCTTGCCATTCTATATCTTGCCTGTCAATGACGCAACTTATAAGGAACTCATTTCTCCACACACACATGCCAACAGAAGAACCAAAAGAGGTGCCGACAGCCCAAAGGGAGCTTTTGATGACCAAGTGTATTTAGATGCCATGGGGGTCCCAAGGGGGGTCCCGAATGAATTCAAAGCAAGAAACCAATTGGCAGCCGGTTTTGAATCAGCATTTTTCTGGTGGGTAACGATTAATAAAAATGTCGATTGGATCAACTACATTTACTATAACCAACAGCGTTTTGTAAACTTCACCAGGGATGCCATATCAGGACTGCATGCACAGCTGGCGAAGACTAGTTTAATGGCCTTGCAGAACAGAATAGCATTAGATATGATATTAGCAGAGAAAGGTGGCGTTTGCCAGATGTTTGGGTCTGCTTGCTGTACATTCATTCCAAATAACACAGCTCCTGATGGTTCGGTGTCCATGGCGATGGCAGGATTGACAGCACTCCGCCAAGAGTTAGCAGAGAACTCTGGTGTCACTAATTCATTCGCCGACTGGTTGGAAAGTATGTTTGGCAATTGGAAAAATACATTTTTGTCAGTCGTAATTACTGTGTGTTGTCGTTGTAGGCCTCGTGGCAGTTTGTGGATGTGGGTTCCGTTGCATCCAACTGGTTGTGGCTCTCTCTGTTCTGGCTCTCAGCCAGAAGGCTGTGTTTTTTTACCTGAGAGCGGAGTAAGTTTCTTGCAAGGGGTTTTATTGTTTTAATATTTCATGGAAATGGTGTACTTCAGTGTATAATCGTATGCTTACTGTTGGGATTAAATTCCTTATAATTGTAAATCAGTCTTGGTAGAGTTATTATTAGAGCAGCGTGTCGACTGTAAACACAGCAGCTGACCATGTGCTCCGGTCTCCTCGGTGGGTTGTGATTCAGCCCCCAACAGTACCAACAACACCAGAGATCCAGACCAGAGTTCCTGATCTACATCACAGAGGGAGGATTGATTCATTCAACTGCTTCTGATTTCTCAGCTCACATTAACAAAGAAGAGAAACGTGTTGATCTGAACATCTCCTCTGCTGCAGTGACAGACTCTGCTGTGTACTACTGTGCTGTGCAGCCCACAGTGACAGGAAACACCAAAACTCTGTACAAAAACCTTTGGAGCAAAGACAACACAATACTGTAGAACATCCACGAGAGGGAGTCTCACTCTGTTTAACTTCAATAGTATGTGATGACACAGTCTGGACTCACTTTACTGACAGGATTGTGATGTCGAACTTTAGAAATGAAACTACGGGTCTATTCACTCTACAAGCTTGGGTTTACAGCCTCCCCCACCATCTGATCTAACTCACCACCAGGTGGTGCTCATCGACAGCTCTGCTCCTCTCTTCACCCAAGTTTCCAAGACATCGGGCCACAGATCTGATGAAAGGACCACAAAGTGGATCACAGAACTTTGGCCGAGGATGTTCTGCTACCATGGGCACTCATGGATCGCCCGACTGTTGGAACATGGTGTTTCTTACAGACAATCCAAGACGAGCACAGAAGTCCAACAACAATGCACCACTTGGGTCAAGATGTGGCAGTCCGATCCTCAAAATCCCAGAGTCGGCCTGAGTCAAGACCCTCTCCAGGAGTTTGGTTGCGGAACCAGTGCTATGCATGGAGGTGAGCCCAACTCTATTAAGTTTGTAGCGCTCCATCTACTTTAAAAGCTCCGGTTTCTTTCCTACCAGAGAGGTGACATTCTATGACCCTGGAGCTAGTCTGTGGTGACAGTGGTCAGAGGGCCTTGGTCCTCGCCTGCCGCCCAGCTCACATTGCACCTGACCCCAATGCCTACTGTGGTAAGTGGTGGGCCCACAGGGCGGAGGATCAATGAAGATTTGTGAGCTGTGCCCGACCATGCCCCATTGATAGCTACCTTTTTGTAACTCCTGTTATTAAGTAAACACCAAAAACTGAAAAAGTTTGCACCTCCAGAAAGTACAAAATGCTGCTACGAGTCTGTTAACCAGGAGGAAGAGTAACTGAGAGAAGTGAAGATACAGATCGAAGAGGAGACGGAGAGATTCAGGGAGGAGCTAAGATGTTGCTGGAACTTGTTGAACATCAGCTCGTTTCTCCTGTTGATCTAAAGCTTGTTGTAGAGATGGAACATTGGCTGTGGATTGTTCTTGCTGCTCTGTTCTCTGGTAAGATAGAAAGAACATGTTTTTAATATTGTCTAAAGATTGATATGAACTAGAGTTCAGTCTACATGTTCCACTGTCTTCTCCTCTCAGCCTCATGAACACTGTCAGTCTAACAGCTTCATCTTCTCTACTTTTTCCAGGACTAACAGCTGGAGACACAATCTCTCCTGGAGAAGATGAAGTGAGTAAAAGAGAAGGAGAATCTGTCTCACTCAGATGTGACTATGAGACAACATCAAACTCTGTTTACCTGTATTGGTACAAACATTCTGACCTTCAGGCTCCTCAGTTTATTCTCCGGAAAGGAGCAAAAAGTAACACAAACCAATATATTCCTGATGAACGATATGAATCTCAAACAAGTAGAAACTCAGCTGCACTGACCATAAGGAGACTGGCCCTGACAGACACAGCTCTCTACTACTGTGCTCTAGAAACACAGTGATCCAAAGTGTTGTCAAAAAGAGTTGAGATCCCAGAGAAAGCTGCCTTAATTGCCACATACAGATCAGAAGGGAAGGTTAGAAAAAGGAAGGCATAAAGAATATACTCAGAAATCAATAGATAAAATGTAACCAAACGATAAAGTTTATAATCATGATTAATAACAAATGTTTAATGCATAGAGTGATTTAACAAATGTAAAACTGATTATAACAATGAACTGTGGTGAACTGTGTTGAGAAGTAACAAGGGTATGTGTTAGGACATGTTTTAGGGAAATGAGATCATATAGGAGTTGTCCGGGAAATGAGATCAGCACCAGATGTTCGGGCGGGGATCCGCGATGCTTCGGACTCTGTTGCAAGAACAAGGGGCGAAGGGAAATAAGGTTCTTTCCAAGCATACGCACTCACCCAGAGGGGTGGGGGCCCAAGACTGAAGGGAGATCTGGTACTTTTCCAGGCACTAGCGCACACCCAAAAGGGTGGGATAAAGATCATGTGTTCAGAATAGGAGGAGGGGGGAACAGATAGCCCAAATCGACAATATAAGGAGACGTCTGCGATACGCAGGCTGGGATTCTACGCGGGAGCCGACCAAGCGCTCCGAGGAAGAAGATACGGACGACTGCGCTACAGAAGTATTTGAGGACTCCGTCTCTGCTCACGAAAAGAAAAGATAACCGTTCGTGGACAAGGATTACAAGACGGAGAGTTGCCCTCTCCCCACTGCTTGACTTTACCAACTGAACAACGGAAGAACACGGCAGCCCTAGAAAGACTTTGTACTGAGCCTTGAGGGTTGCTGATCGAACTCCGCTGTGCGAGCAGGAGGAATCCGAGGGTCCGGCCGGACCTTCGTTCCTAACACCTCCAAAAGAACTTTTCCATCGGACCTTTGAAATCCAGCTCCGACCGAGACGACTCGTCAACCTAACCCAATGAGTATAATCTAAAGAAGAAAATTAAATTACGAATCAAGTGTAGTAACTATTTTTATTATGTGAGCTGTAGCCTGAATCCCTGCTAACAAAATATATATACACATCCTGCAATAAATATCTAATCTGCATTTAAAGTAAAACTCTCAAGTGCATTCATTTGCTTAAAGTGGTAAATGTTCCTCGTGGCAAGTAAAAAGTTAAGTCTATTGTATGTCTTACAACTGAGTTCTGAAAGGTTATCCTAGTGACTGAATCCACTTAACAACCCCTTACGGTTTTAGAAGTGATCCTAGCCGTTAAAACCAAACCTGGCAATTTACCAAGAGCACGGATCCATAAGAGGAAAGCTGCCATAACCGACGCGACTGGTGGGAGCGCCCGGGGCCTGGGTGGTCCCTCGGCCGAGCGCGCACCGACCGGAGGAAGCAGGGTAGACGTCGGGAGTAACGGCAGTTAGCGGAAGCCAGGCGAGTTTCCTCGCAAGAACACCAGCTCGGAAATCTTTTAATAGAGAGCTGAGTCAGTAGGTAGCCCCGTATCGGGCCAGAGAACCCCAGGATCTAACACGTGGCGCCCAACGTGGGGCTCGACGGAAAAGGAGTACGTTGAGTCCAAAAGGAAGAACCCCGGCGGCCAAAGAGAGGCTGCCGTTCGTGTACGAAAGACCTGAGAAGGAGGCGAGTATTGGGTAGGAAGTAACGCTGCCCAAGCCTCAAAGAAGTCCGATTGCGAGACATCCACGAATCGAAGCTGTGTGTGGTATTTACAAGCCAGCACAGGAGAACTGCAGGCGACGGAGAAGCATCGACCAGAAGAATCCGACCTGTAGAGGGGCCAGAGCCTGACCCCATCCCTTCCTCAACGCGCGACGAGAGGCTTTGGGAGGAAGGCGACTCGAGACAACAAAGAACAAAGACAAAGTCCAAGATGGAGGAGCAGCAAAGCGGACCCGATGACGCCGGAGGCAGCCCGACGGCGACGACTCAGCAGGACGTGCCAGGGACACCGACCCAGGGATCGCCAGCGGACGGCAGCGAGGACCAGAAGGTGAACCCAGGGGCCAGCGGAGCGGCATCGGCGAGATCGCCAACAGATCTAGGCAAAGGAGGCAACGTACGACACCAGGTCATCCTGAAAGGCAGAGGATGGGCCACATGGGACATTTCCGTCCAACAACACCTACTCGACCTGCATCTAGACGAAGACAAGGCGGCGGTGGGAGAAGAAGTAGAACGATTGTGCCAGCAGAAGGGGGGTTATCTCGCTCCACTCACCCTCGAGAGAGGGATGGTGGTGGCGGTGGTAGGATGTCCAAACCCCCCGAGAGGCAAGAAGCAAGTGGGAGAGTGGCTACACTGGTGGCTCGTGGTAATGGAAACCATTAAAGGAAAAATAGTCACCGTGATCAGCCCATCAAAAGAGTATGATGCGGTTGTAAAGATGCTGGCCGCAGAAATAGGAGCGGGGCCAGTGACTGTCGGGGCTACAGTAAAGGCCACTTCCCGCTACAAAGAAAACCAAGAAGAGCGAGAAGACATAGCAAAATACATGGCCGAAGAGCCATGTTATGCCGACGACACCAGCGAAGATCGGGTCAGCAACTTGGGGACCGAGGGCTCAGCAGGCTCGCGGTCAGAGTCCTCCGGGTCAGACAAAGAAGACGAGGGAAGAAGCGGGGCCAAGGAGGACGAGGAGGAAGAGGAGGAGGGGGGCGACACAGGGCTGAGTGGAAGCATGGGTTACCAACTGCTCCCGCCTTCCTTCTCATCAGCGACGCCTGCGGCCGTGAAAAAGGCCCTGAAGGACTTCAAGGACCCAGAACCGGAGCGGCACAAAAAGGCTCAACAAAAGACGAGACACGGCCGCTCCCAGAACAACGAAGATTACCTCCCAGACTTACGGAGAATGCCAGAAGGCACCCGAAAGCACGCGAACCAGACAGGGTTAACAGCCTACAACCACTTCGGAGAGCCCTGGGACATAGACAGCCATGGACTGGTGGTCTTAACTAACTCACATCTGAGGCCTCATAACTCCCGGTTCCGAAAGAGACTAGCCAAGGAAGCAGGCGAAGGCTACCAAAAAGAGTGCGAAGAACGCCTCAAGAAGTATAGGGAGAACAAGCCATCAGTAATGGTTACAAGTGGCGGAGACTCAGGTCACTTCGCGGTGATACATGTACCTATCGGAAAATATCAGGACGGCCAGGATCAAGACGAATATCGGGACGAGATAGAGGCGGCATTAGAGAAAGGTGTCACCCGCGCAAGCGAGATGGCCTTCAAAAGAGTCGTGATATGCAATGACGGGGCCAGGTCCGGCAACCTACCATGGGAGGTGGCGGAAGAAGCAGCCATGAGGATTATGCGCCTCCTGATGAAAACTGCCCATGGCTGGAGCCATATCCAAGAATTGGTGATAGTCACCTCGGTGGCCCAGTTCCATGAACGAAAAGAGAAAGTTTTGAGACCCCTCTACCAAACTGAGGGGCCAAACAACTGGAGGGCAGGACAGCCCAAATTTGAGCAAGAAGAAGCCCAAATCGTGAGAGCAATTCTGCCCCGGCTCCCGTCATCAGCAGGTTTGAAGAAGGAAGCGGCAGAACAGAAGGGATATCAGGAATCAACACCTGGGCCTTCGAGGCGAAACGAGCAATATCCACCAGCCAGCTCGAGCCAGGAAAGACGCCCGAAGAACAAAGAAACCCCAGTTGCCTCCCCACGAGGAGTAGCGGTGCAGACCGATATGGAGACTCCCGGGCCAAGAAGGTCAGAAACCAGGGTCACAAGTCCAACTGAGTCCCTCGGCCTGCAGAGAATGCGCTACGAAGGAGGAGGAGAAGGGTCCATAAGGTTCCTAAGTCCAGACCGGAGTCGGGCAAGTCCAAGAACTCCGAAAACAACACCAGAACCAGCTCAGCCGGCACAGCAGTTCCAAGAACCAGAGAGGGAAGGAGATGTGGACACCGCGGCTGAAAGTTCAGAAGAAGAAGACACGGTGCCCAGCCTGACTTCGATCGAATACGAGGCTCCGGGAGGAGTGAAGGACCTGAAGCAGGGAAGCAGGAAAGGCAAAAAGAACGCACTACCCCTGCTCTCAGTGTACACGGCTTCGCAGAGGATAGCCAGAGAGGACCAGTATGGGCCCATGATCACCAAGGACGGGAGAAAGGCCTATGTACCAGAGGTTGGCCAAACCAGTTATGATATTCCGGAGACGTGGTTGCATGATCTCGAGGGAATGAAAGGAACGGTGGTCTACGCCACAAAAGGAGAATGGGCAAATTTTCTGATGACCCCGACCTACGGCTCCCTCGCAAAAGCCACGGAGCTGACGGGTAATTTCCGCACGGGCTTTGTGGCAATAGTATACGATGTCATGCTACGGCGCCTGAAGAAAGCAGCCTACAAGCTGGCAAAGGAAGAAGACAAGGCGCTAAGGCAGGACATCTCAGACAGCGAGGACGAACAGCCAAGGTCAGGGCCAGACCTCGCGCGGGGCAGCAGCCTCATCGCAGGGGACGAAAATGACGGCTTAACCAAGATGCAAGCCTCCACCCAGAGCTTTTGCGAGTTCAAAAAGATCAGGGCGATGGTAGCGAACAAAGACCCAAAAGAATCGGTGCAGGAATATCTGACGCAAAAATGGCTCATGGTAAAAGCCAGCTCCATGAATGACGAAGCAAAGAGATTGTGGCTGGCCCATGTGACTGACCAACCGATGGGTCCAGAAGAAACCGCGGAACAGCACTATCGAAGATTAGTGCTGGAAGACTGCGAAGATGAGGAGTCACAAATAGAAAAGGCAAGAAAAAGCTTAGAGAAAGGGCAAACTCTCACGCAGGCATGGTACTCCTTGCGACAGGCGATTCCGCCGGACAGGAGTGTGCAAGCCCTTAGGAAGCTGACAAAAGGCCTCATGAATGACATCGATTTTGTGACCCTAAACATCACAAAGAGTACCACAGAACAAATCCAAGAAACAGTAAGGAAGTGGGATTTGAAGAAAAAGCACCTCGAAGACAAAAGAGAGAGAGGAAACCAACCGAAGCCGCCAGTGCCCAGGCCCTCGTATGACAACGCGAGGCCCACCGAGGGACCCGGCCCTGCACCGACACCAAGAAGGCAGCCAGGGGGATTCCAGAGACCCCCGCAAGGCTACAGGAGGGAGCAGCAGGGATTCCAGAGGGGCCCGCAAGGCTACCAACGAGAGCAAGGTTTCCAAAGGCAGGAAGGGTTCCAGAGACCGGGCGGCTTCCAAAGGACCCCGCCTGAGCAACAACAGCAGGAGCCACGGCCGCCGCCAGCCAACAAGAGCGGTTTTCTCTCCTCCGAGGATTACAACAAGTTGACAACAGAGCAGAAACGGGCCCTTCGTCTCTCCCGCATGGAAGCTGGGAACGAAGGGCAGGGAAAGTAATGGCTAAACGGGCGCGGGTCACAGTGGATCATGCCTATTGGATAGGGGACGACATATATACCAACGTGGATGGAATCCCCTATCAGATAGATACTGGTGCCGAGGTGTCGATGACCCGCAAATGCCTTGAAACAAAAGGACATCTGACAGTTAAACTAGCCGATGGAACCATCAAAAAGATTCCGTTCGGCGTCTGGAAGGGAATTGTGTGGGCCCTAGGACCCTACAATTTGATGACAATAACGGACTTGAAAGAACTGCATAGCAGCCCAGAGGGTCGCACCCCGATAAAACAGCGACTGGAAATCCTAGGGGCAAAACTAATCCAAATGGGATCGTTCCCGAAGGAGTGGTACAAGCCAGTGGACATTCCAGAAGTAACCAAGCAAAAGACCGAAGAAAGCGACCTTTCCCCAAAGGGGAAAGAAACGCTCAAAGACATTCTATCTCAAGCCGGAGTGGCTAGGTTCAAAAATGACTGTGGAGACATGGGTGTAAAGTATACCCACACCATAGAAGGGGGTGTACACCCACCCGTTCGCCAGTATCCCCTGAACCCAGGGGCCGTAGCAGAAATGGACCTAATAGTCACGGAGCTCAGCGAGCTAGGGGTGGTACGTGAGGAGCCGAGTCCCATCACCAACAGCCCAATACAGGCAGTCAAAAAGCCGGAGTCATCGGGAGGAGGATGGAGACCTGTCATCAACTTCAAAGCCCTCAATCGCAGGACTGTCGCCAATCGAGCCAGCCTGATCAACCCCCAAGGCACGCTGAAAACGCTGAGACTGAAAAAGTACAAGTCCTGCATAGATCTGGCAAACGGATTTTTCTCACTGAGGCTAGCCAAAGCATCCCAAGGCAAGACCGCGTTCACCCATAAAGGTAAAGCGTACGTCTGGGAACGGCTACCCCAAGGCTACAAAAACTCTCCGAATGTTTTCCAGTCAGCCGTAATGAACATACTGGACGGCCTGGAAACAACCATATACATCGATGATGTATTCATTGCAGACGACACCGAAGAAGAACATCTGGAAAAATTGAGAAAAGTCACAGAGCGACTTACAGCGGCAGGACTGAAATTGAATCTGAAGAAATGCCAATTCGGACGATTCCAAGTGAACTACCTGGGGTTCCAAGTCTCCAATGACCTGGGACTCTCGGACGGCTTCCGGGAAAAAGTAGAGCAGATCGAACCGCCAACCTCCCTGAACGAACTACAGAAGGTGCTGGGACTCTGCAACTACGTTAGGGACCATGTCCCTAGCTACCAGAAGTATGCAAGGCCGTTGTATGTAAAACTGAGAAAAGAAAAGCCAGAAGACTCCCACAAGAAGTGGGAATGGACAGCCACGGACCAAATGAGTTTGGAAAACCTGCGGGCAGCCATCAAAGACGCTTTGCGGCTGGAGCCGCGAAGTCTAACAACTAAACTGGTGGCAGAGGTCAGTTGCAACGACGACGACGCAGTGGTAAAAGTGTGCAACGAGGGCGCAGGGATAGTCACTCTATGGAGCTACACCCTGTCCTCTGTGGAAAAGAAATACCCAGCCGAAGAGAAGGAGTTGGCAGTCCTGGCAAGGTATTGGAGTACCCTGAAAGACCTCGCTCAAGGGCAGGGCATCAGGGTCCTCACCCAAAGCCAGGTTCATCGATTCCTAAGAAAAGCCACGGTGGAAAGCACGAAGGCGACGAACGCGAGGTGGGGTCGTTGGGAAGACATCCTGCTAGACCCAGACCTCGAGATTGGGCCTGCACAACCCGTGAGCAAGAAAAAGACACAAGACGAAACACCATCCGAACCGTTAGAGTGGACGCTCTACACGGACGGTTCAAGAAAAGGACAAGACGACAAAGCCTACTGGGGCTTCATTCTCAAGCACAAAGAGAAGGAGCGCTCCAGACAACGAGGCCAAGTCCCCGGCAGTGCCCAGACCGGGGAGGTAACAGCGATACTGGAAGGTCTGCTCGAGTTGGAGCGAAGAAGGGTAAAGAGAGCCAGGGTAATAACTGACAGTTATTACTGCGCACAAGCCCTTAACGAGGACCTGTCCATATGGGAAGAAAATGGTTTTGAGAGTGCTAAGAACAAGAAAGTAGCTCATGAAAACCTGTGGAGGAAAATAGCCGAATTGCGGCTAACAATGGAGCTCGACGTGGTGCACCAGAAAGCCCACACGCGAGAGGGAACTCATTGGCAAGGGAACGAAGAAGTGGATCGTTTCGTCCAGATGAGACAAATTGTCTTTGTTGGGATCGAGAAATGGGAAGATTTGCCCAAAGGAAGGGTAGTCCCAGAAGAGAATGTGAAGGGAGTGGTGCAGGCAGTGCATGTGGCACTCGGACATGCAGGCACCGTCCCGACACGGAGGGAACTGGAGAAGCAGCGCCTCTGGATTCCTGAAAGAGAAGTCCGAAGAATCCTAAAGGACTGTGAGTTGTGTGGTCGATACAACGCAGGAAGGAGAGGACAAAGGGTGGGAGGACTCACCATTAAAAGTACCGTACCCTGGGGCTCTATCTGCATGGATGTGGCAGGACCCCTAGGGGTACCAGGGAAGAGTGGAGAAAAGTACCTGTTGGTGCTTGTGGACTCCATGTCAGGATATGTAACCACAAAGGCGGTGAGAAAAGCTAACGGCAACAGTGTTGTTAGCATGCTGGACCAAGTCTGTGGCTACTTAGGGGTGCCTAAGGAGCTCAGGACCGACAACGGTACGCACTTTCGTAACGCAAAGGTGGACCAGTGGTGCCAACAGCATGGGGTGATGAGGATCTACTCTCCCCCATATACACCCCAGGCTAATGGGGTGGTGGAAAGGACCATTGGCTTGGTAAAAACTTGGATTGGGAAGAATGCCAACTCCAGAGAGTGGAGCACTAAGACCCTGGACATTGCCAAGGCTCTGAACGACCGCTACCGAAGTGACAGGCCCTCCCCTGCGGAGGAGCTGATGCGCCGCCCCTTCACGTCACAGGAGGTGGGGCGAGGCTTGGAGGATAAAGAGCCCAAGCTTGAGCAAAAAGTGCCACTCCGTGTAGGACAGCGCGTCTGGATCAAGGCTCAAGTTGGGGCACCTAACTCTGCGGTCAAAGCCAAGTACGATAAATCCGACATAATAGTCAAAATATTGGACAGCAACACTGTTCAACTTAAGAAAAAAGGAATCCAAGGAGTGGGGCAGCTGAAGCCAGTTCCGTACTAGGAGAAACCAGGAACTCAAGAATGGCCACCAACATACAAGATTTACCACCCTACGTCAGAGTGGCCAATGTCAAAGGGGTGGTTACTATGAGAAGGAGTACTACGGGGCTCTGGGCAGGAAGAGCCCTGAGAAAATTAGAATATGCGAAGAAGGGATTTCTCTCCGGAGAAAAAGAAGTGCTGCAATGGAGAGAAATTAAGAACGACTGTGTGGTCTGCCTGCAGCCGACAACCCTGGCCATCGGATGGCAGGGACCCGGAAACCAGAAACCACGCCGGATCACAGCAAGAAGAAGAGAATTTAACCAGATGCACCATAAACCAGTGAAGGTTATGGATGCATATGTATGCGGTTCATGCCGGATGGAGATGTTACCCAGGTTGACGTTCATCACCCAGTGGGATCTACGGGGGACGAAGCTGAACCTAAGGGACTGCGTCTGCCAATGGGATGGACTCCGGCTACTCCTCTGTGCGTCCTGCTCCCTACTCCAGCAGTGCGGACAAATGGTGCAGGCTGGCACTGCCGAGGGATGGCAGGTGAGAAAATTCCTTCGGCCAATACAAACCCTGGCACCTGCCTCATGGGAGGAGGACGGGGCTGACGCCCCTGTTGACAGGTTTCACGCGCAGCTTGGGGAACCATCTGCACCAACTATGACCCAATCCGACGGTGCCCCGCTGGACACAAGAGGAGGCCGTATGGATGGCCACAGGGGATCTTGGAAGGAGTCGGTGTCAAGGAACTGGCCATACAGCCCAGCTCAGGCCGAGGTTACCTACCCGCCCCTCGCTTCTGTACAAATCCCAGCGGCCTTCAGGGTTTACCGTGACCCAGACGCGCCAGGGTACACCCCCGTCGCAGCGGGCTTACCAGATTGCCGCTTAGAAATGGCGACGACCCAGGGCTGGATGGGGCCCTGGGAACTTACGTCCTGGCACCTGTTAATCGCGGATGTGTTCTGCGATCCAACCGTGCCGATACACGAGCTCGCCCCGGTGCCCACTGAGGCTGGCGCACGGGGCACGAATCTTCTGTATAACATCACGGCTCTGGACGCGTTCAGCCACGCTGGTGCCAGAACGAAGGAAAAAAGTAAAATCTTTACGATCACCCCAGAGGGGTGGCGAAGAGACGGAGTTATGCAGATACCGGGCTCTTGGGCGGCTAGAGCAGAAACGCCCACCTGGCCAGAGCACATAATGCGCGTCATGGTGACGCTGAGAACCGTGATGGTCCCATTCGACGGCGTATACTCCATTGGGGTGGAGCTGACCAGAGCGGATGAGGCGGTGCCTCCTCCGGACCCACTCACCGATGTAAGGGGTTTAACCGCGTGGGCACGGAAGTCGTTCCGCAGACTGACGCGGGGAGGTAAAACTCGCAGTAACAGCGAGTAGAGCCAGAGAAAGGGGAAAACGGAACCTGATTGTTGACATGTCGCTGCCGCACCAACCACACCCAAGAGGAAGAAAAAGAAGAAGAGCCTCTTCGTCGCTCCGGTCGCCTAAAAGGCCATATCTTCTGTTACCAAATGAACGCGTCTATTTAGACAAACCCCTGAGAGATTTTGCATACAGGAAAGGATTTTGTGGATCCGGCGCTTATTTCTGCAGCAATGGCGAATATAAGCGCTCCCCAGACCTACAGGAACCAGGGAAGGCAGATTTGCGGAGGTCACTCCGTTCAGGATGGGATCTCCAGTACGACAGAGCCATGGTCAGGTGGACCTCTCCATGGCTGATGCAGCCGGTCCTCTGTTGTCCTGACATGTCTCCCTGGATTCTCAATACCACCAGCTTCGAGGTGAGCGGCAAGACCCTGAAGCTACGGTGGGGTCCTAACTATGCTGATTATCTGCAAGACGAATATGTCGATATTTGGCTGGGTGAAAATTTAATTTGGACAAACAGCCCAATCATGCAGCGCCGTACAGCTCTTCACGTGAAGAACAAAGAGCGCTGTGTCATTGAAAACTGCGACGTGCCGTTGCGCACGGTGTGTTACCGCCTGCCGAGCCTAGGCCCCCCAAACCCAGATTCTGGCCTGCGCATGCGGGATTTGCCACCTACCAAGGCGCGCAATTGGATGCACGCGCAGGTTAATCGCTCAGATTTGTGGGCTAAAGTGACGGAGCTCCAGATGGAAGACGGGCAGCCATTATACGCCGCCCTCGCTCAAGTCCGGAACCTAGCCTACCCGCAAGACCAAGAGGGGTACGCTTGGCTGACTTTGGCTCCAGACCCGGACGGAGATTGCATTGGACCTCTCCCACGCCCCTTTTCGTTGGTCATCACCTATTACAAATGGGTGTGGAGGGGGCTGGACCTCAGCATTGGCCGCTACCCATCGGTACTATATCATCAGCTCCTGAAGGGTAGGATGGTCCAGAGTGATCCTGACTCTCCCCCGAGCACCAGCTCCAGCTACCACGACCTGCCGTCAGTGCTCGCACCACCTAGTGCGAGCCAGGACCTCACCTCACCATGGATCTCCCACCTCTACATGGGAGGGTTCAAGAATTTAGGCGAACCTTCACCCTAACGCCGGACTCATTGAAACAAAACGGCAAGCGACAGCAACAATCAAGTAAACGACTATGGACCGGACAAAGGTTATGTTTTTGCGTAATGGCTAAAATGGTAGCAGCACTGACAGGATTAGGCTTAATCCTGGCCATACTGTACCACTACGGTAGTGTCCCATGGGCCCTAACTCACGTACGGGTGTCCTACACTACCACAAAGAGGTTCGACCAGACATGCTGGACGGTTGAACCTGGAACGATCATTCTCTCCAGACACACTGGATCGGGGAACACCTGGCCCCAGTCGGACATTGAGGGTATGCCTGCAGCCGGCCATCAAGTCCGAGAAGGGGGAGGGACAGCACCGAACCTGACTGCTACCATCCTCGCGTGGACGACTATCTGTGAACAGAAAGACGGAAACAACGCAACCGAGGAAGAAGTAGACTGGGCAGGGGAATTCCAGAGAGTAATAGAGAATTCGACATGGAGGGTAGATGACGTATCTACGCAAGGCATAGAGATGAGGATTACGATCTTGATGAAGAAAACAGAAGAAGAAAAAAGGGCACAGTGTAATTGGATCTACCCCGAAAATGGGGTCCCAGGCTGGTACTGTTCATGGGCATGTGTCTCATGGGCAGAGCCAGGGACCGAGGGATACTGGAAATCTGAAGTAACATACGCAGCAAGCCACCGCAATGATACTTGTTTGACGATTATGCCGGCAGACGGCATGTTCTGGGGACACTACAATCTCACCTGCGAGGCCACACCACCACGGCGTACACCCCGGCGGTTTAGGGTGAGGCCACTAAGAAACACCACCATCAGCCAGCAGCACAACATCACCGGCGGAGCCGACAATGTCACACAGCAGGAAGAAGAGGTCGCGGAGGAAGTACGACCTACGGCTCAGGAGGCCGAGGAATGGCAGCCGCCGCCGCCACCCTTCAAGCCGCGTGACAGTAATCAGAAAAATAGGAGCAGAAGATGGATGAGGGAATGTGTGACGCAGAAACTCCCTCTACTGGATAAGTGTTTCTGGAACGTGTTCTTTTATTGCGAAGGTCAGAATTACTTCGTAATAACCCCGGTTAACAAACCACAGTATCAGGCTCACAAGTTCATCTATCTACCCACACCTCAGGCCTGGCACGAAGAGTGGCTCAACGACACCCTGCCCTGGATATGGATAACCCCGCTGACGCATTTCAAGGGAGCCTTCCATCAGGGATACTCCAGAGCCAGCTACGGCCTTTTGGGACCAAGGACGTCCGATATGTATGTACAAAAACTGCCGAAACCCGAGGATTTGATGACAGCCCCAAGAGGGGATTTCCAAAAAATTGACACTTGTGTGACCACTAGAATGTTCAACGCTCTGAACGGAACAGAGTATCTAGCAGACGGGGCCTCCCCGCGATGCACGCTCTGGCAAGAGTGGCAACGGGCTTGGGGGACCTGGCTGTATGACTGCACGGGCCTGACAAAGAATCAAACGATCAAAGGGACCCTGCAGGCATGGAAGGAGGCCCACACCAGGGATGATAGTGTAACCTGGTGGGGCCTACAGAAGGATGAGGTGTTAGAATGGGTGGTGCCATGTCTA
Organism: Lycodopsis pacificus; assembly: GCA_028022725.1. Classification (NCBI taxonomy): domain Eukaryota; kingdom Metazoa; phylum Chordata; class Actinopteri; order Perciformes; family Zoarcidae; genus Lycodopsis; species Lycodopsis pacificus. The sequence continues at coordinate 26,855,068 of CM051700.1, read as the reverse complement.
ACTCAAACCAAAAACTACTGGGTGAAGTATCAGTACTTGGCCACAGTGTACTCGAAAGACAGGGACATCTGGCCTGGGGCATGGAGCCGACCAGACCCATACATCAGTCCACGGCCCTGGAAGATGGTGTGCAACCAAGGAAACACGACCTGCAACATCAGCTTGGCTGGGGGACATTGTGAGACCGTGCCCGGATGGGAATCCCATTGCCAGAAGCACTATGGAGCGGAATATGAAACCCATGTGCAAGAGGTAACCTGGAAGAAGGGAAAAGACAAGAAATGGAGACGATCCGGGCCACTGACCGGCAGCTGTACCAACTTGATCCTGGGCTATCGCATGAAAAACAGAGTAAATGTGAACGGCCAAATAATCCCCCCAGTAACAGAACCTACAGTGTTCCTAGCTGAGGGCCACGCCTTCAGGAAGAGCCTTTGTGAGGGTAAAGAAGACCAAGGATTTGGGTGGGTAGGACCGAACCGCCTGTATGGGAACGGAACGTGCTATTCACCGGAAGAACACTGGCTAAGTTGCGGGAGCGGCCGACGAGAACACGAGTGCAGTTGGATCGAACTAACGGGAGCCTCCATGGTCGGGACCGCAACAATTGTTGTGGAGGAATTGGCAGGAAAGATTGGAGAAGGATTCACGGTCGTGAGGGGCTGGATGGGGACTTTGTTCTCCTGGCTTTGGCCCTATTTGTTGATGGTTGTGGGAACTTTGATCCTGGGCATAATAGTATGTGCCGCCATTAAGGGCGGGGTAGCAGCTGCTGTTGCCTCGTGCTTCAAGGGGAAGTCAAGGAAGAAAGGGGAAGTAAAGGAGAGACTCCTCCCTCGAAGAAGGGAGGGGCATACGCACCTATAAAGGGTGAACCACTGGAGCGCCATAGCCATTGCAGACCCGGAACCTCAACCACGTGCCTCAAACTAACAGATAGAAAGAAAAGAAACCTTAGACGGCCAAGATGACCGCAGCCAACGATACCACCACCACCAAACCTCCAGAAATGACCACATTCGGGGTGAGTGTAACAGACGCATTCCTGAACTCCTCTGAAGCAGCACCCATTTGCGTGCCAGTGATCCGATTAACCAGCTTGGACTTTTGGGTCCTCGAAATCATATGGTTCTTCTACTGTTGCATGGGCAAATGGTCCCTAGACCAGCCGCTAAGAATAATGGCCCTAGTTGTAGGGTTACTGAAAGCAGTGATTGAAAACATCTATCGAGGATCAATGTGGCTCACCCTGTCCTGGTTCGCAACCTACCTCCTGGGAAGAATCAACATCGACTCCACCCGCTGTGGACTAGTGAAGGGAGGAATGGTGGTCCTCTGGTTGGGAATCGACGTCGCTGCAATTTTCTACAAACCACTGAAGATGGTGTCGGCAATCGTCGAGGCCATAATAGCAATTGCAGCGCTGGCGTACCTCGTGATCATGACCATGGCTATGAAGGAAAGAGGAAGAGGGCGTTGGCTCCACAAGATCGGCGCCATTGCTCTTTGGGGCCTGGGTTGGGGCGTGACTGTCGCCATCTACTGGGCGGGTTCCGAATCATCAATCGGGATAGCAGCCTGGCTCATGATGTATGAGCCCCTGTTTCCAAGAAAGGTCGGAGCCGCAAGCCCAGGCTTCACACCCCCTCCGATGGTGTTGGCTTCTCCGTGGCTGCATTCCCTGGCTGAAAGGCGCTCCAAGAAGCGCCTCAATACTGAGAGGGGACCTTAGAAAGAATGAGAATAAGACCACCCCCAGCTAGCTAGCTTTGCTTGTAAAAACGCGCTCACATGTAATAATTAATGAAGTCTTTGTGTTCAACATCATTCCAGGAGGATGCCCGCTGTATCTGCTGTGGAATCCTCACGGATCAGATATTGCACCTATGGGAGGTAACCCCTGCCCTCTGGTGCACCCAGTGCTACCTGGGACATTTCCCAATAGGAGCAGCCAGCGGCATCTTCTGCAAGGGAAGTATCCCTTATATACCTGCAATGAACGTAATCGACTGTATGGAGGTAGAAACGAAGGCACGAGTAGTGTGGAATTCTGCTGAGAGAGCTGTACCTGAAGTCCTCCTCTACCGTAATGGGATGTACTGCCCACTATACGCTAAGCTCTGGGAATACCCAGACGGCACCCGGGTGTCTACCACCCATCTCACTGATGGCCGCTTTGTCGTCATTGGGCCACGCCTGCCGGCCGTGCTGTACCGCTCACCGACTCCAGGGGAGGACAACGATGCAGCAAGCATCATGGGTGTGGAACACCGCGACATGGCCAGCCAGACGGAGACCGCAGGGATAGTACCAAACCTGATGGGGATGTGGGGCTACGATGAGGAATGCGGAGAGCTGGTGGAGGTTATCCCTGAGGGACTGACGGGATATCGTGAGTCCGACGACGATGCATCAACCAGCCCGGTTCCAACCCCTGCCTCACTCTCTCCTAACACCATACTGGACCAGAATGTGTTGGCCTTCGCTCTAAGCATGGACGAGCAGCTGAGGGACGCCGCAGAAGACGACGCCTTCCTGAGTTTCCAACCACCAGACTTGGACGGCCTGGTGGTGATCGACAGCTGGGAGTCGGGATCGAGGCCCTCTTCACCGGAGTATGACGTGCTCGTCATCACAGCCGAAGGCTACGACGAGTTCCTGGAGGACTACATCGAATATGACAAGGCAGCCTGAGACCTCAAGAAGGGGGTGTCAAAAAGAGTTGAGATCCCAGAGAAAGCTGCCTTAATTGCCACATACAGATCAGAAGGGAAGGTTAGAAAAAGGAAGGCATAAAGAATATACTCAGAAATCAATAGATAAAATGTAACCAAACGATAAAGTTTATAATCATGATTAATAACAAATGTTTAATGCATAGAGTGATTTAACAAATGTAAAACTGATTATAACAATGAACTGTGGTGAACTGTGTTGAGAAGTAACAAGGGTATGTGTTAGGACATGTTTTAGGGAAATGAGATCATATAGGAGTTGTCCGGGAAATGAGATCAGCACCAGATGTTCGGGCGGGGATCCGCGATGCTTCGGACTCTGTTGCAAGAACAAGGGGCGAAGGGAAATAAGGTTCTTTCCAAGCATACGCACTCACCCAGAGGGGTGGGGGCCCAAGACTGAAGGGAGATCTGGTACTTTTCCAGGCACTAGCGCACACCCAAAAGGGTGGGATAAAGATCATGTGTTCAGAATAGGAGGAGGGGGGAACAGATAGCCCAAATCGACAATATAAGGAGACGTCTGCGATACGCAGGCTGGGATTCTACGCGGGAGCCGACCAAGCGCTCCGAGGAAGAAGATACGGACGACTGCGCTACAGAAGTATTTGAGGACTCCGTCTCTGCTCACGAAAAGAAAAGATAACCGTTCGTGGACAAGGATTACAAGACGGAGAGTTGCCCTCTCCCCACTGCTTGACTTTACCAACTGAACAACGGAAGAACACGGCAGCCCTAGAAAGACTTTGTACTGAGCCTTGAGGGTTGCTGATCGAACTCCGCTGTGCGAGCAGGAGGAATCCGAGGGTCCGGCCGGACCTTCGTTCCTAACACCTCCAAAAGAACTTTTCCATCGGACCTTTGAAATCCAGCTCCGACCGAGACGACTCGTCAACCTAACCCAATGAGTATAATCTAAAGAAGAAAATTAAATTACGAATCAAGTGTAGTAACTATTTTTATTATGTGAGCTGTAGCCTGAATCCCTGCTAACAAAATATATATACACATCCTGCAATAAATATCTAATCTGCATTTAAAGTAAAACTCTCAAGTGCATTCATTTGCTTAAAGTGGTAAATGTTCCTCGTGGCAAGTAAAAAGTTAAGTCTATTGTATGTCTTACAACTGAGTTCTGAAAGGTTATCCTAGTGACTGAATCCACTTAACAACCCCTTACGGTTTTAGAAGTGATCCTAGCCGTTAAAACCAAACCTGGCAATTTACCAAGAGCACGGATCCATAAGAGGAAAGCTGCCATAACCGACGCGACTGGTGGGAGCGCCCGGGGCCTGGGTGGTCCCTCGGCCGAGCGCGCACCGACCGGAGGAAGCAGGGTAGACGTCGGGAGTAACGGCAGTTAGCGGAAGCCAGGCGAGTTTCCTCGCAAGAACACCAGCTCGGAAATCTTTTAATAGAGAGCTGAGTCAGTAGGTAGCCCCGTATCGGGCCAGAGAACCCCAGGATCTAACAGTGTACAAGAGGCTGTACAAAAAGCTGAACACACATATGTGACTACTCTTCAAAGAGGAGGGAAGTGGTATTCAAACCACAGCTTCATATCAGATGGATTCTGAGGATTCCTGTTGGATCAGAGTCTCTGTGGTTACAGCTGCTAATGAAAGACTGTGGGAGGATCCACATGAGCAGCAGATCCACATCCAACAAACCACCTGTATGATGGTTCAGACACAAGACACCAGGACCACATATAAGTGGACACGGACTTACTGACTGCATCCTCACTAGAACACAATGAGCTCCTTCCATTGTTCACTATTCTCTGATATCTTGAGATGCTGTCCACACAGACACTGAAACATCAACCATTACACCTCTAAAAATGAACTTCAATGACAAACCACCTGTATGATAGTGAACACAAGACCATTTTACAGACGTAACGTTCAGGCTCAATCACCGACATGTTGTCAGGAGGAGTCTGCTTCAATCACATGGTTCCATCCGTTCAGTTAGAATCTCTAGAAAGTTGTTTCTCTGCAGTTTCACTTTTCTGCATATTCCTCCTTCAGTGTGACCTTCTTGGATGAAGATGATGATGATGATGATGATGATGATGGGTGCAGCATCACTGTCATGTCTAAAAGTTCCATCATTCTGAATGTAAACAGACCACAGTAGGAGGAGGAGCTGAGGTTTCATGTTGGAACTGAAGAGCTGCTGTGTTCTCTCTATTGTTCACTCAGAACAAGTGAAGATAATGCAGCTCTTTTTAGTTTGCTTGATGATGTTCATGTTTCAAACTGGTAAGTCAACTTTAACAAGAGATCTTGGACATGATTCATGAGACATTTCAGAATTCAGGAACCTTTTTCTGCCATTGAACTCAGTTTTAAGAAACATGAATGGTGAAATATATCTTTGTTCTTTTCAGGGTCCTCTGAGGATTTAGTGAAACCGTTGAAAGATGTAATGGTGGCTTTGGAAGGAGACAATGTGACTCTCTCCTGCAACTATTCAGGATCTGTACAATACCTCTACTGGTATCAGCAGAAGTCCAGTTCATCTCCACAGCTTCACATCACGGAACATTCAGAGAAAATAGCAGGGTTATCTTTTAAACATGACAAAACATCGAAAGAGTTTCATCTGGAGATCTCCTCTGCTGCAGTGACAGACTCTGCTGTGTACTACTGTGCTGTGCAGCCCACAGTGACAGGAAACACCAAAACTCTGTACAAAAACCTTTGGAGCAAAGACAACACAATACTGTACAACATCCACTAGAGGGAGTCTCACTCTGTTTAACTTCAACAGTATGTGATGTCACAGTCTGGACTCTTTGTAGAGGTGATACAAACAAGAGAAATGAAGCACTAAAGACAAAACAGACCGAGATCTAAAAGAGCAAATAATAAACATTGTTGGTCAATTCTCTGTCACACTCACTTATGTTCTCAACAGCCTAAATCTGAAACGATATTAATAGCAAAAGTATATTTGAGTAAAATATTTGACAACAGAAAAATGTTCTGATCACATGTAATAGTGTGTCAATATATTTACCGTTATTTTCAAATCCACTTTTGACAAATGACACAATTTCATGAAAGTACCCAATGAACTGGTTGTCATCACAGACTCAGGGTTTGATTGATTTTGTTCTTTTCTTTATAAAAGCAGTTTCTCTGTTGTTCTGTCAGGGTGTGAAATCTTGTGGTGTTCCACAGGGTTCAATCATAGGTCCTCTCATTTTATATTTACATGTTGTCTTTGGATCAAATTATGTTGAAACAACATCAGTTTCCATTGTGTTGCTGATGATATTTGATGAAAGAGTGTTGGGACTTCATCATGTGGTTGGAACAAAGGGAGTTGGGCCTACAGGGTAGTCAACAGCCTGATTTGAGTTAAGATCACACCAAACCCCACGAGACATTAAATCTCACCTGGGTCTGATTTTTGGTCCAAACTCAACACTGGGGTCTCATTGGACGATGGCCACAGGCACCACAGGGGGCTGCCTATGCTGCAGCCCTGCTGTCCCTGAGACTGTAAAACTCTGCTTTACCTCCAGCTCTGTGCCATCCCGTCCAACTCGACTTGGATGAAAGGAGGCACAAACAACTTTGTTGCTTTTAAGAAAACCTAGAACGAGTTCTACATTCACTGGACGAACAACAGACCTCCTGAAGAAGAGAAGCGGACAACTTGCCTGCAGAAGGAAGAAAACGCATTCTTCAGAGGAAGAGAAGGACACATTCTCTTTCCAATCAAGTCGACATTTGCCGGTCGAAAGGACGAGAATTCCCTTAACTTCAGAGGAATCTCCGCTGATATACGGAGGACTTATCACCGCGCAGCTTGAAGCTCCGGATCCAGAGTTTAACCAAGAAACTCGAAGAATCACATCGACCGCTATGAAGTCGTCTCACAGTAAGAGGCTTGTGTCTGGGCAGAGAATAGGTCACAGTGTGTTTATTACCTTGTTTTGTTTTGTTTAAGTTTACTGTATTGTTAACGTGTTGTTGTATATGTTTACGGACCGCTGACTTCCGTGAGTGCTCTGTAGAAATGACTGTTGTATTCCAATCTACTGTAATAGTGTTGTGTGTAGATCAGTCACAGCGAGTGAGGTTAGGAACTGTAACTATCAGTTAAAAGATCAGAACCACGGCTGGCAGCATCTGAGTTTGCCAGTCAGGTTTCTGTGTGATAGAGAAACAGTTCCTGTATTGTACTGCGGCGGTGAGGATCTGCCTAGTTTTGAGTTTTCCTTTTTACTCTTTGCCTTTTTGTTTGACTAACCCGCAAACACACCCACATGCCACCATCTTGTAGTACGAGACTACACCCGCCATTTTGGTAGTTTCTACATTTGTTAAAATTCTTAATAATTTTCTGAAGGTCAATCATTTAGTTTTAAACTTGCTGAGAACCAAACACGCTCCTGCTGAATCCCAACAAGAGTCCAATAAAATCCAGTAATTATTGAAGCTGGTTTGTTTCATGTGAAGTGCTGTGTGAGATTCAGGGAGGAGCTAAGATGTTCCTGAACTATAGAAGAGAGAGGAACTTCTATATTCAACAGAGTTCAACACACAAACCATCAACATCACCTTCATTCAACATGCTGTCATCACTGATGTTTCTACTGATTCTAAAAGGTTTGTTAGATTCTGCATTGAGGAAATGTTTCATTCCATTATTTCCTGAATGTTTTCGTCAATGACTTTTGTAAAATGGTATAACAGAGTTATCTCTTCCTTTAGGTGTCAGCTGTGAAGAACTCACTCCAGTCAAGAAAGAAGAGAACAGTTTAGAAAACACAACTGTTACTCTGTCCTACAAGTACTACAAACAAGGAACTGGTAGTGATTATTTCTTCTGGTATCGACAACATCCAGGAAACCCACCAGAGTTCATCATCTCTCATTTAGCATCAGGAGGAAGCTTGAAGAGTCCAATCTCTGGATTGAAGATCAGAGTGGGTCCAGACCGAATCCATCTGGAGATCTCCTCTGCTGCAGTGTCAGACTCTGCTGTGTACTACTGTGCTCTGAGGCCCACAGTGACAGGAAACACCAAAACTCTGTACAAAAACCTTTGGAGCAAAGACAACACAATACTGTACAACATCCACTAGAGGGAGTCTCACTCTGTTTAACTTCAACAGTATGTGATGACACAGTCTGGACTCTTTGTAGAGGTGATACAAACAAGAGAAATGAAGCACTAAAGACAAAACAGACTGAGGGAAAGTGTTATTTTATTCAACATGAAATGATGATGATGATAAGGTGCTGTGGGATAATATTTCAATTCTTCATCATAATCAAGTATCAATACAAATCCTCAGAAATCTAATGGAGCTGAAATTGAATTGAGTAAGTCAGTTGTTTTTGTGAGGAACTGAAAATTATAAACCATTTCAACAATTCAAATAATACATGTTTCAGCATATTATTTCATATCTGAAACACATGGTGATCATATGTAACGGTGTGTCAATACATTTACTGTTATATGTAAATCCACTCATGAAACATTTCTTGTGGTGTTCCACAGGGTTCAATCATAGGTCCTCTCATTTTATATTTACATGTTGTCTTTGGATCAAATTATGTTCAAGCTAGTGCTGGGCAACGATTACAGTTTTTAGTCGCGATTAATCGCATGATTTTCTGCGATTAATCGCATTATGCGCAAAATTCAATAATGTATATATTCAACAGTATGTGATGATACACATATGAAAAACTCTGTGTTTTGTGATAATATTCAATAATCCTTAAACTTGCCTATCATCTTAACACAATGGCTTCTTTTTAAGCTTCAGAATAAAGACAACAAACTGTCCTTTAAATAGTAAATGCATTTACAGAACACTCTTTCATAGTGAACCTCTCGATCACCCAATCAGACACTCATTCACATCGATGGCAGTGGAGCTGCCAAGAGAGGTTCAGTTGCTAATGGACACTTCATAGGGTACATCCCAAGTCCCTTAACTGCATCCCCGTTTCCCTCACTTGGGTCCTTTCCTTGCGTCTTAGTCCCTCCCACCAGGGATGCATGGAGGAAACCATGCAAGGAGAGAGGAACGAGGAAATATGTTTTAGGAGACATGAGACGTCCTTTCCTCTGAAGCGTCACGTGAAGCAACGTCTGTTTCTGATGACGGAGGATCAGCTGATCACAGCTGGATCAGCTGTCAGTCGGCTTTAACAGCTGGAGAGACTTTTGAGAAGTTAGTGTGTGTTCACGTGATCACTGTACTTAATAACAGTAACTAATAACTAATAAAGACAAACAGTGATCATCACTGTAGTGTTTCTCTCTGTAGTCTGTTAAACTGTGTCCTGTGTTCTGTTTATCAGCTCAGGATCCATTTCTACCGGCGGAATGCGATCGTCTTGATGAATTATTTGCGTCTACGTTTTGAAATTGTGACTGTGACGTCATTATTAAATAACCCAGAATATGATTATTGTTTCTCTTAAATGATAAAACTCAAACACTCAGGAATGTAAAACGTCTCTCAGCTCTCTCTCTCCATTTATATATATATATATATATATATAGTGTTTCGTCTCTCCAGCTCTCTCTGACTTTAATCATATTCATAATAAAGTTATTGAGGGAACCATCAGATCCTGAAAACAAAAATCTTTCCAATAAATGAAGAAAGTTGTTTGTGGTCGTTTTGTTGTTCAGACTACAATGAACATTTATTTAAACCAGATGTTGAATCAGAAACCTGATCAAATATAAACTAGAGTTTAATCTGCGATCTGTCTTCACTCTGGTGTTAAACTCAGTCAGTCAGTCCGATCGGCTGCAGCGTCCAATCACATGACTGATGAACAATGAGGGGGCGTGTCGGCCGTTAAAAGACTTCCTGGAAGTCTGTTCTCGTGGTTCCTCACTCATGGTTCCTCCGAGGTCCCTCCTCCCTCCTCCCTCCTCCTCGCCCTCCTCCTCGCTCCTCCCTCCTCCGAGCTCAATAAGAGCTTTGGGACGGCCGTCAATATGGCGGGGCAGAAACAACTTCCGGTTCAAGCGAGGACCGAGGAGCGAGGAAATGACATTTAAGACACTTGAGAAGTACCCGTAGACAGCAGGAGCTGTGGATTGAACCAGAGACCCTTTGACCTCCTCTACTTCCTTTAGCCACAGCTGCACAAAGCTGACCTTCAGATGAACTTCCTTTGGTTCTGTACCGGTGTGAAGAACTGATACTTGACTAAGTTTACTGACCCTTTCCTACTCATATTGGTCTCATTCTGAGCCTATGATTCAATACAAACCAAATGTATTCATAAATCATATTTAAAAACAACAGTAGACCAAAGTGTTGTGAAATCAAAACATGGCAAACACTATAAAGCACAGTAAAAAGACAAATGGAAAGTTTAAAAGACAATACACAATAATATAGAAATACACCTCACATACTGAGTTAAAAGCCAGAGAATCTGTCACACCTCTGCCCCTCTGTTACTTTATCTCTCACTCACCTGTCAGCTCATTCAGTGCACCCGTTAGCCTCCCTCATCATCAGCCTAACTCCCTTCATCTGCCTCTGTATAATCCCCTGCCTCTCAGTCACTCTTTGCCAGATCTACCCGCCCGGTTGGCTCGTCCTGTTCCCGATTTCCCCAGTCTCTCTGCCCTTCCTTTTCCTGCTGAATTTCCCCCTCGTCTCTTGTCTGGACTGTGGCTCCCTGGGTTAAGTGGCTCGTCTGGGAACCGGAAGGTCAACGGTTCGATCCCAGACTGGGACGTGTCACGTGACGAAGTGTACCTGAGCAATACACTGAACCTCCGGCTCCCCGGGCGCTGATCAATGGCAGCCCACTGCTCACTATATACAGGGATGGGTCAAATGCAGTAGTCAAATTTCGTGTATGTGTATATGACAATAAAAATGGTTTCTGTCTCGTCCTTGGATTTCCTGTTGTGTTCCGGTAAAGATTCCTGTTTTGTTCGTACCACATTAAAACCCGTTTCTCACTGCATCTGACTTTGTCTGCTTTTGAGTCCTCCACCATACCCTGTGACAGAATGATCTGGCCCGAAATGGACTCAGCAGACCCCCGTTTGGTGCGTTTTCCCCCCGAATGGTATGGGCAGTTTGCAGGAACCCGTCTGGCCTTTGGAGGGCCTCGGAGTATCCAGAAGGCCAACTGTGAGTGGATGGAAGGCCTTCCCAATTCTTGAAGGGCAGACCACCGCTTTTACCCAGAATGGAAGAACCAGTTTGCAGGAACCCGTCTGGCCTTTGGTCGGCCTCGGAGTATCCAGAAGACCAACCGTGAGTAGATGGAAGGCCTTCCCAACTCTTGAAGGAAGCAGAAGAAGGGTCATGATCCCGTCTCCGCAGGGCCGCAGCGAGCCCCTGTTTCCGCCTCCGCGGGGCCACAGATGACTTCAGTTCCCCGTGTCCGGTCAGCGGTTCGGCCGACTCCAGCTGTCGCCGCCAAGCCGCAGCGACCTCCAGTTCCTGCCGCCTCAGTCTGAAGCCTGTTCCCCTCCCGACTCCTAGTCCGTAGAGTCCCGACCGTAGAGTCCCGACCCCCCGAGCGTAGAGCCCCGACCGCCTGACCGTAGAGTCCCGACCCCCCCGAGCATAGAGTCCCGACCGCCCGAGCGTAGAGTCCCGACCGCGCCGACCGTAGAGTCCCGACCGCCCGAGCGTAGAGTCCCGACCCCCCCGACCGTAGAGTCCCGACCGCCCGAGCGTAGAGTCCTGAGCGTAGAGTCCTGACAATTCCCTGTTGTGTTCCGGTAAAGATTCCTGTTTTGTTCGTACCTCATTAAAACCCGTTTCTCACTGTATCTGACTTTGTCCGCTTTTGAGTCCTCCACCACACCCCGTGACAGAATCACTTTATTTATAAGCTTGTGCAATTTAAAATCACTGTCCATTATCAAACCCAGATTTTTAACAGCATATTTTACAGATGGTTCCAGGGAACACAGGTCCATGTGTGGGGCATCACAGGCTCTTGGTTCACATGTCAGGACTTCAGTTTTACATTCATTCAAGTTTAGAAAATGTAATTCAACCCAAGGTTTGTCTTTTAGTCCATCCAACTGCTTTCACAGTGTTGGCATCATTCCGTTTCATAGGCAGATACAATTGTATGTCGTCTGCATAACAGTAGAATCAGATACCATAGTTTCTAAGAAAGGACCCTGAGGGGAGCATATAAAGGGAAAAAAGCATTGGCTGAGAATAAAACCCTGAGGAACTCCACAAGGAAGTTGCTGAGGAGGATACGGAGTCCCCAAGGCTGGCAGAAAAACTTCTGGAAGTCAAGTATGATCTAAACTAGTGATTATGAAAGTGGGGTCCATGGCACTCTGCAAAGGGGTCCTTAAAATAAGAGAAAAGAGCAAAAACACAAACTTACATCAGAAGGACACTGATGCACCATTTCAGTAGGATTGGACGGAGTCTTGCTACTGTTCAATATGAGCTTTTAAGATCGCTATGTGTGAGCACGTGTGGCAACGTGCGTCGTGACAATAGGCGAGCGTTTCAACCGCCCCCAGCCAGAGCTTTATGTGTATGCAAGTTTATCGAAAAACAAGAGGAACATAAAAGGCAGAGAGAGAGGAATCAGAGGTTCTGCGTGCGGGATCGCGTCGCAGTGAAAGTGTTTATCGCGGGTCGTATCCACAATCAGCTGCCGTCATCGTCTCGCGAACATACGGCACTGATTCGTGATACGCCACGGGTCTACACCTCACTCACAGAATTGATTCAAGGAAAGAGAGCAGTACAAATGAAATAAACAATCCCAGAGGACAAAGAGAAACAGGAAGCGGACAAACGCTGCGGGCTCGGCGGTCCGTCAGCGATTGCGCAATATTCAGCAACATGAAAACAATGACTTAAACACGACGAAACACGGGAATATCAACATATAAATCAAATAGCATGAATGGAACTTATGTTATTTTAAGCTAAGCTAGCCCAGACACCAATGAACGCTTACTGTTTGAAGTTCGTTGCAGCGGGGAGAGAGTCCGTGCAGGATTTGTGATTCTTCGTCCAGAAGGGAAGGGGTGGGGGCGGCTTGCTGGGGGCACGGCGTTTGCCGGCCCGGTCCGTTGTGGCTCGGCTCGCTTTGGAGCGGGCGCTGGACGTGATCAATCCTCGCTGCAGAGAGGATGATTTAACATCGGATTGAGACGCTGTGGTCCGTACGTCTCATCAGAAATCGTCGGGAAGGAGCGAGTTTTTCAGCTGCTGCTTCGCCGGAATGTGCACAAAAAGAAAACACGGGGAGGAATCGCGGAAGAGATTCGTCCCGGTGGAGTGAGAGGGCCTTGACTCAAAAAGAAAACACGGCTACTTCGGCCAGCGAAGCTAGCATAAGACCTGTCAGGGTTTGGTGAGGGTTTGCAGGCCGCGCGTCCTCGTGGCTTTCGTCGACAGCGCGATGCTGGCGGGGGGGAGAAAGCTGATGTGTCTCCCTGCGTCCCAGGGACGGATGTCCAGGGTGAAGAACGTTTGGATGCTCCCTTGCTCGACCGAGGTCGAAGGGAAAAAGCGTGGAGGTGTGAATTGCAGGCACTTTTGTTGGGCACTGGTTTAACCGCAGGGGTCCTGGTGCTGTCTTGGCTCTCGGCCAATGAGGTTGCAGCAGTGCTCTCAGGTGACTTCAGGAACCATAGTTTTTTGGGGGGGGGGGGAATTCACACCCTAATGTGAAAGTCCTTCAGAGGGGGTTTGGTGCTCATCAAACCACAATCAGGATGAAACCTTTGCTTGCAAAAAGGGAAGGCCTGATTCTCTTTGTTCCCAGCACATGTTGAAGCCATGCTCAGACCCCAACACTATGTATCTCATTGAAGTCAAAGATAAACAATTATTCTTCATCCAATATGAGTGAAACATGATATATATGATGGTGACTGCAGATCAGAGTCATTTCCAGACTTGAAGATACTGAGAGAAGTGAAGATACAGATCTAAGAGGAGACGGAGCGATTCAGGGAGGAGCTAAGATGTTCCTGAACTATAGAAGAGAGAGGAACTTCTATATTCAACAGAGTTCAACACACAAACCATCAACATTACCTTCATTCAACATGCTGTCATCACTGATGTTTCTCCTGATTCTAAAAGGTTTGTTAGATTCTGCATTGAGGAAATGTTTCATTCCATTATTTCCTGAATGTTTTAGTCAATGACTTTTGTAAAATGGTATAACAGAGTTATCTCTTCCTTTAGGTGTCAGCTGTGAAGAACTCACTCCAGTCAAGAAAGAAGAGAACACTTTAGAAAACACAACTGTTACTCTGTCCTACAAGTACTCCAAACAAGGAACTGGTAGTGATGAGTCTTACTGGTATCGACAACATCCAGGGAAACCACCAGAGTTCCTCATCTTTCACTTGGGAACACAAAATGCAACAAACTCTGGACTGTCTGTTAAAGTGAGTGATGATAAAACCAGAATGGATCTGCAGATCTCCTCTGCTGCAGTGACAGACTCTGCTGTGTACTACTGTGCTGTGAGGCCCACAGTGACAACAAACCCACAGTCTCTGTACAAAAACACAAGCTGACACACTGACACGCTGCTGGAAGCTTTTGTTCCACTCTGTTGGACTGAACCTCTTACCTCCACTAGAGGGTGACATCATCAAGTAGGCAGTGCACGACTTCTGCACTGTGTTCAACCATTCAGTGAATAATAAGTGCTGCTGTGAAGAGAACAATTCTCAGGCTGGATGTTGAACATCAGCTCGTTTCTCCTGTTGATCTAAAGCTTGTTGTAGAGATGGAACATTGGCTGTGGATTGTTCTTGCTGCTCTGTTCTCTGGTAAGATAGAAAGAACAACATGTTCCTCTCTCAACACTTTTCACCACAAACTCAGCTGTGAATGTTTTTAATGTTCATATAGAGAAAATCAAAAGATAACTTCTGTTGGTATCTAGTAGCTTCTGAAGAATTCGTTCTGTGGTTCAATCTGACATCAGACAGCACTCAGTGAAACCCAGACTAGTGTAAATGTCTATGTGTCTGACTCTCTGGCTAGGTAACTCTTTAACCCTACTGATGGTTCTGCTTTCATCAATCATCTGTATTGATTCATCTCTTCTTCTGCATGTTCTCTTCTTCCTCAGAGTGTAAAGGAGACGACAGAGTGATGCAGTCAACAGGAGACGTTGTCGCTACTGCAGGACAGACAGTTACACTTGACTGTACATTTGAGACAAGTGTTAACTTGAATGCATATTTGTTCTGGTACAAACAAGAACTCAATGACTTTCCTGCGTACGTATTGCGACGTGATACTTTTAAAACAGAAGATAACGCTCCAGAGTTCCAGAAAGACAGATTTGATGCTACAATCAACAAGACATCAGTTCCTCTGAAGATCCAGAAGCTTCTTCTGTCAGACTCTGCTGTGTACTACTGTGCTCTGAGGCCCACAGTGACAGGAAACACCAAAACTCTGTACAAAAACCTTTGGAGCAAAGACAACACAATACTGTACAACATCCACTAGAGGGAGTCTCACTCTGTTTAACTTCAATAGTATGTGATGACAGTCTGGACTCTTTGTAGAGGTGATACAAACAAGAGAAATTAAACACTAAAGACAAAACAGACCGAGATCTAAAAGAGCAAATCATAAACATTGTTGGTCAGATGATGAACCACCTAAACAGCCTAAATCTGAAACTATTTTAATAGCCAAAGTATATTTAACACAATTTCAATAAAGTACTCAATGAACTGGTTGTCATCACAGACTCAGGGTTTGATTGATTTTGTTCTTTTCTTTATAAAAGCAGTTTCTCTGTTCTGTCAGGGTGTGAAATCTTGTGGTGTTCCACAGGGTTCAATCATAGGTCCTCTCATTTTATATTTACATGTTGTCTTTGGATCAAATTATGTTGAAACACAACATCAGTTTCCATTGTGTTGCTGATGATATGTGATCATAGATTCCATTAAATTACACAAATTGTGGAAGCTTGTTTATTGCATGTGAAGTGCTGGTGATCCAGACCTTCCTACAATTACTGTAAGTGAGTCGAGAGCAGAGATCTCAACTTGCTCCTATAATTCTGTGAACTACATGAAAATACATCTTGTTGAAGTGTTTGATGATGTTAAGCTTACTGCTCGTAGTCTGGAGATATTAATGATGATTAATAATCATCAGAGGTCTCTACTTTAGGATTATTAATTAAGTATTTCTGGTGTTTGCAGATCCTGAAAAGATAATCCATTTTTCATAGCTACTTTATTGTAACTCCTGTTATTCAGTAAACACCAAAAACTGAAAAAGTTTGCACCTCCAGAAAGTACAAAATGCTGCTACGAGTCTGTTAACCAGGAGGAAGAGTAACTGAGAGAAGTGAAGATACAGATCGAAGAGGAGACGGAGAGATTCAGGGAGGAGCTAAGATGTTTGACTCTGTTTAACTTCAATAGTATGTGATGACACAGTCTGGACTCACTTTACTGACAGGATTGTGATGTCGAACTTTAGAAATGAAACTACGGGTCTCTTCGCTCTACAAGCTTGGGTTTACAGCCTCCCCCACCATCTGATCTAACTCACCACCAGGTGGTGCTCATCGACAGCTCTGCTCCTCTCTTCACCCAAGTTTCTAAGACATAGGGCCACAGATCTGATGAAAGGACCACAAAGTGGATCACAGAACTTTGGCCGAGGATGTTCTGCTACCATGGGCACTCATGGATCGCCCGACTGTTGGAACATGGTGTTTCTTACAGACAATCCAAGACTCGCACAGAAGTCCAACAACAATGCACCACTTGGGTCAAGATGTGGCAGTCCGATCCTCAAAATCCCCGAGTCGGCCCGAGTCAAGACCCTCTCCAGGAGTTTGGTTGCAGAACCAGTGCTATGCATGGAGGTGAGCCCAACTCTATTAAATTTGTAGCGCTCCATCTCCTTTACAAGCTCCGGTTTCTTTCCTACCAGAGAGGTGACATTCTATGACCCTGGAGCTAGTCTGTGGTGACAGTGGTCAGAGGGCCTTGGTCCTCGCCTGCCGCCCAGCTCACATTGCACCTGACCCCAGTGCCTACTGTGGTAAGTGGTGGGCCCACAGGGCGGAGGATCAATGAAGATTTGTGAGCTGTGCCCGACCATGCCCCATTGATAGCTACCTTTTTGTAACTCCTGTTATTAAGTAAACACCAAAAACTGAAAAAGTTTGCACCTCCAGAAAGTACAAAACGCTGCTACGAGTCTGTTAACCAGGAGGAAGAGTAACTGAGAGAAGTGAAGATACAGATCAAAGAGGAGACGGAGAGATTCAGGGAGGAGCTAAGATGTTGCTGGAACTTGTTGAACATCAGCTAGTTTCTCCTGTTGATCTAAAGCTTGTTGTAGAGATGGAACATTGGCTGTGGATTGTTCTTGCTGCTCTGTTCTCTGGTAAGATAGAAAGAACATGTTTTTAATATTTTCCAAAGATTGATATGAACTAGAGTTCAGTCTACATGTTCCACTGTCTTCTCCTCTCAGCCTCATGAACACTGTTAGTCTAACAGCTTCATCTTCTCTACTTTTTCCAGGACCAACAGCTGGAGACACAATCTCTCCTGGAGAAGATGAAGTGAGTAAAAGAGAAGGAGAATCTGTCTCACTCAGATGTGACTATGAGACAACATCAGACTATGTTTACCTGTATTGGTACAAACATTCTGACCTTCAGGCTCCTCAGTTTATTCTCTGGAAAGATGCAAAAAGTAACACAAACCAATATATTCCTGATGAACGATATGAATCTCAAACAAGTAGAAACTCAGCTGCACTGACCATAAGGAGACTGGCCCTGACAGACACAGCTCTCTACTACTGTGCTCTAGAAACACAGTGATCCAAAGTGTACAAGAGGCTGTACAAAAAGCTGAACACACATATGTGACTACTCTTCAAAGAGGAGGGAAGTGGTATTCAAACCACAGCTTCATATCAGATGGATTCTGAGGATTCCTGTTGGATCAGAGTCTCTGTGGTTACAGCTGCTAATGAAAGACTGTGGGAGGATCCACATGAGCAGCAGATCCACATCCAACAAACCACCTGTATGATGGTTCAGACACAAGACACCAGGACCACATATAAGTGGACACGGACTTACTGACTGCATCCTCACTAGAACACAATGAGCTCCTTCCATTGTTCACTATTCTCTGATATCTTGAGATGCTGTCCACACAGACACTGAAACACCAACCATTACAGCTCCAAGATAAACAGTAATGTATATCTGTAGAAAGGAAATAAAATAAACTCAGAATCACATTTTAACAGCTAAAATCTTTTCCCAGGTTAAGATTTGAATCTTTCACGAACGCAGAAGACAAAAACATACTGAAGTGTCTGTTTACACTGAAGAGAACAAACATTCTGAAAAGAGCATAAAAAGTTACATGTTGTTCAAATGTTTGTTGACTTTCAATCTTTCTGATCAGAAATATGAATATCCATTTGTTCTGGTATAAAGCAGTAAAGTCATCAGTAGAGGAATAACACAGGGCTGTAAATGAGCCCGTCACTGTGATCAGGTTCCTCCTTCTAATCCACCAACCTAGTGTTGATGAAGACTCACCAGAGAGATCACTGCCTTCTTTATACCTGCTGGAGTTCTCAGATACTCAGCACTGCACACATGACGCCTCTGTTCATCTCAGTGCTGCTGGCTGCTGTGAGCCTTGGTATGAACACAACTTGGTGTCCTTGATATGGATCCAACACTGAGATGATTCTTTAACACACTGATACTGTTTGTTTCTGTTTCTCAGAATGCAGAGCACAAACAGACAACGTGCTGCAGCCAAAAGGAGATGTGACGGCTACTGAAGGAGAGGCAGTAACACTTGGCTGTCAATACATCAGCTCTTCATCAAATGATTATCTCTTCTGGTACAAACAGGATGGAAACAACAGCCCCAAATTCATCCTGAGCCGCTTTAAGGTTGGCTCGGGGAAAACAGAGGACGAGGACAAATTTTCATCTACACTGAATTCCACCTCAAGATCAGTTCCTCTGAAGATCCAGAAGCTTCTTCTGTCAGACTCTGCTGTGTACTACTGTGCTCTGCAGCCCACAGTGACAGGAAACACCAAAACTCTGTACAAAAACCTTTGGAGCAAAGACAACACAATACTGTACAACATCCACTAGAGGGAGTCTCACTCTGTTTAACTTCATAGTATGTGGTGACACAGTCTGGACTCTTTTCACTCCTGAGACACAGTTGCCATGAAGGACTATGGAAATGACAGTAACTTGACATGAGTCTCCTCCTACTGACTGCAGAGGTGGCTTCATGGCAGAGAACTCTTTGATTCCAGCTGTGAACATCAGACCAAACAACTCACAAAACGTGTTCATACTGAACACTCAGTTACAACATTCCACCTCTGAACATGGAAAAACTTGCTGCAGTTCTGTTCTTTTCAACCCTCGTAGGTACGTATGTTTTTGACAACAGAACCTGAAATGTAACTTCAGAAGTTAACATTTTAAGGACACAAATCTAGATGTCATCACTTCATCACTAATAACTGATTCATACACAGTTAACAGCAGCATTTGTTTTCACTTACACATTGTCATAGAGTGATGGTTTTCAAATGAAGGATCTCTGACTTTGGAACAGATCTCTAAATATAACATGTGGTCTTCCTCACTAGGTAACACCTTGGAAGATGATATTACTGCCAGCAGAGCTGAAGTGTTTTCATCAGAGGGCTTCAGTGTTTCTCTGTCCTGCAGCTATTCAGTTAAAGCTAATAATCTCCAGTGGTATCGACAGGATCCTGGATCAGCTCCTCAGTTCCTTCTCCTGATCACTGATACTAACCAGCCTTCAGTGGTGAAAGCAAAACCTCCAATCCCTCGACTGACTGCTAAACTGAATGAGGAGAGAAATCAAGTCCATCTGGAGATCTCCTCTGCTGCAGTGTCAGACTCTGCTGTGTACTACTGTGCTCTGCAGCCCACAGTGACAGGAAACACCAAAACTCTGTACAAAAACCTTTGGAGCAAAGACAACACAATACTGTACAACATCCACTAGAGGGAGTCTCACTCTGTTTAACTTCAATAGTATGTGATGACACAGTCTGGACTCTTTGTAGAGGTGATACAAACAAGAGAAATGAAGCACTAAAGACAAAACAGACCGAGATCTAAAAGAGAAAATAATAAACATTGTTGGTCAATTCTCTGTCACACTCACTTATGTTCTCAACAGCTTAAATCTGAAACTATTTTAATAGCCAAAGTATATTTGAGTAAAATATTTGACAACAGAAAAATGTTCTGATCACATGTAATAGTGTGTCAATATATTTACCGTTATTTTCAAATCCACTTTTGACAAATGACACAATTTCATGAAAGTACCCAATGAACTGGTTGTCATCACAGACTCAGGGTTTGATTGATGTTGTTCTTTTCTTCATAAAAGCAGTTTCTCTGTTGTTCTGTCAGGGTGTGAAATCTTGTGGTGTTCCACAGGGTTCAATCATAGGTCCTCTCATGTTATATTTACATGTTGTCTTTGGATCAAATTATGTTGAAACACAGCATCAGTTTCCATTGTGTTGCTGATGATATGTGATCATAGATTCCATTAAATTACACTAATTGTGGAAGCTTGTTTATTGCATGTGAAGTGCTGGTGATCCAGACCTTCCTACAATTACTGTAAGTGAGTCTAGAGCAGAGATCTCAACTTGCTCCTATAATTCTGTGAACTACATGAAAATACATCTTGTAAAAGTGTTTGATGATGTTAAGCTTACTGCTCGTAGTCTGGAGATATTAATGATGATTAATAATCATCAGAGGTCTCTACTTTAGGATTATTAATTAAGTCTTTCTGGTGTTTGCAGATCCTGAAAAGATAATCCATTTTTCATAGCTACTTTATTGTAACTCCTGTTATTAAGTAAACACCAAAAACTGAAAAAGTTTGCACCTCCAGAAAGTACAAAATGCTGCTACGAGTCTGCTGAGATTGTTTTCATGAAAAGTGCGTTACAAATAAAATGCATTATTATTATTATTATTTCGCAGATTATTCCAGACATCCCTCTAAAAAAGCAACATTTTCAGATAACCCTGAGGACCCCAGAGGTGTTCTCAGGCTGCACGATATATATAATGTCTCCAGTGAGTTCTAGGTCTACCCCGATGTCTCCTCCCAGAAACCATCTAAAGGGACACATCCAGGAGGATCCTGATCAGATGATGAACCACCTCAGCTGGCCCCTTTCAACGTGAAGGAGCAGCATTGAAGGTTCAAAATCAGCTAAAGCTGATTCTCTGGCCACGCCCACTGACATTTAACTCAACCAATGAGAACAGTTCTGTCTCCAGAGCAGAAATGTTGGAGGAACTAAAATCACAATCAGCTTGATGTTGAGCAGAAGGGCTGCGCAGCAGAGACTGTTTAGTTGTTTCATTCTACTGCAGTGGAAGAACTTTGCTCATCTGCTGTCTGTTTGGCTTTAATAACTCCAAAGACATGTTGCTTTACTTCTTCTTACCTTTCTTTCACCTCATAGGTGAGTGTTAGAACAGAGATCACAGTAACCTGCTGCATTAACCAGATAGAAGTTGATCTGCGGAAGGTAACTCTTGAGATTAGGAAAGGAAAGTCAAGAACCTGTGTTGAGTCTCTCCATGTTACAATCTCTTGCAGACTAACTGACATGAATAACACTCATTTTGCAGCCCTGGGTTCCATGAACAGCATAAGACCAGAAAGTACTGAAGAACATGTTGCAGAGGGCAGAAGCATCAAGCTGACCTGTACATATGAGGGTGCTATCGCCAGTATCCAGTGGTACCAACAACACCAGAGATCCAGACCAGAGTTCCTGCTCTACATCACAGAGGGAGGATTGATTCATTCAACTGCTTCTGATTTCTCAGCTCACATTAACAAAGAAGAGAAACGTGTTGATCTGAACATCTCCTCTGCTGCAGTGACAGACTCTGCTGTGTACTACTGTGCTCTGCAGCCCACAGTGACAGGAAACACCAAAACTCTGTACAAAAACCTTTGGAGCAAAGACAACACAATCCTGTACAAGATCCACTAGAGGGAGTCTCACTCTGTTTAACTTCAATAGTATGTGATGAGACAGTCTGGACTCACTTTACTGACAGGATTGTGATGTCGAACTTTAGAAATGAAACTACGGGTCTCTTCACTCTACAAGCTTGGGTTTACAGCCTCCCCCACCATCTGATCTAACTCACCACCAGGTGGTGCTCATCGACAGCTCTGCTCCTCTCTTCACCCAAGTTTCCAAGACATAGGGCCACAGATCTGATGAAAGGACCACAAAGTGGATCACAGAACTTTGGCCGAGGATGTTCTGCTACCATGGGCACTCATGGATCGCCCGACTGTTGGAACATGGTGTTTCTTACAGACAATCCAAGACTAGCACAGAAGTTCAACAACAATGCACCACTTGGGTCAAGATGTGGCAGTCCGATCCTCAAAATCCCCGAGTCGGCCCGAGTCAAGACCCTCTCCAGGAGTTTGGTTGCAGAACCAGTGCTATGCATGGAGGTGAGCCCAACTCTATTAAGTTTGTAGCGCTCCAGCTCCTTTACAAGCTCCGGTTTCTTTCCTACCAGAGAGGTGACATTCTATGACCCTGGAGCTAGTCTGTGGTGACAGTGGTCAGAGGGCCTTGGTCCTCGCCTGCCGCCCAGCTCACATTGCACCTGACCCCAATGCCTACTGTGGTAAGTGGTGGGCCAACAGGGCGGAGGATCAATGAAGATTTGTGAGCTGTGCCCGACCATGCCCCATTGATAGCTACCTTTTTGTAACTCCTGTTATTAAGTAAACACCAAAAACTGAAAAAGTTTGCACCTCCAGAAAGTACAAAATGCTGCTATGAGTCTGTTAACCAGGAGGAAGAGTAACTGAGAGAAGTGAAGATACAGATCGAAGAGGAGACGGAGAGATTCAGGGAGGAGCTAAGATGTTGCTGGAACTTGTTGAACATCAGCTCGTTTCTCCTGTTGATCTAAAGCTTGTTGTAGAGATGGAACATTGGCTGTGGATTGTTCTTGCTGCTCTGTTCTCTGGTAAGATAGAAAGAACATGTTTTTAATATTTTCCAAAGATTGATATGAACTAGAGTTCAGTCTACATGTTCCACTGTCTTCTCCTCTCAGCCTCATGAACAATGTTAGTCTAACAGCTTCATCTTCTCTACTTTTTCCAGGACTAACAGCTGGAGACACAATCTCTCCTGGAGAAGATGAAGTGAGTAAAAGAGAAGGAGAATCTGTTTCACTCAGATGTGACTATGAGACAACATCAGACGATGTTTACCTGTATTGGTACAAACATTCTGACCTTCAGGCTCTTCAGTTTATTCTCCGGAAAGGAGCAAAAAGTAACACAAACCAATATATTCCTGATGAACGATATGAATCTCAAACAAGTAGAAACTCAGCTGCACTGAACATAAGGAGACTGGCCCTGACAGACACAGCTCTCTACTACTGTGCTCTAGAAACACAGTGATCCAAAGTGTACAAGAGGCTGTACAAAAAGCTGAACACACATATGTGACTACTCTTCAAAGAGGAGGGAAGTGGTATTCAAACCACAGCTTCATATCAGATGGATTCTGAGGATTCCTGTTGGATCAGAGTCTCTGTGGTTACAGCTGCTAATGAAAGACTGTGGGAGGATCCACATGAGCAGCAGATCCACATCCAACAAACCACCTGTATGATGGTTCAGACACAAGACACCAGGACCACATATAAGTGGACACGGACTTACTGACTGCATCCTCACTAGAACACAATGAGCTCCTTCCATTGTTCACTATTCTCTGATATCTTGAGATGCTGTCCACACAGACACTGAAACACCAACCATTACAGCTCTAAGATAAACAGTAATGTATATCTGTAGAAAGGAAATAAAATAAACTCAGAATCACATTTTAACAGCTAAAATCTTTTACCAGGTTAAGATTTGAATCTTTCACGAACGCAGAAGACAAAAACATACTGAAGTGTCTGTTTACACTGAAGAGAACAAACATTCTGAAAAGAGCATAAAAAGTTACATGTTGTTCAAATGTTTGTTGACTTTCAATCTTTCTGATCAGAAATATGAATATCCATTTGTTCTGGTATAAAGGAGTAAAGTCATCAGTAGAGGAATAACACAGGGCTGTAAATGAGCCCGTCACTGTGATCAGGTTCCTCCTTCTAATCCACCAACCTAGTGTTGATGAAGACTCACCAGAGAGATCACTGCCTTCTTTATACCTGCTGGAGTTCTCAGATACTCAGCACTGCACACATGACGCCTCTGTTCATCTCAGTGCTGCTGGCTGCTGTGAGCCTTGGTATGAACACAACTTGGTGTCCTTGATATGGATCCAACACTGAGATGATTCTTTAACACACTGATACTGTTTGTTTCTGTTTCTCAGAATGCAGAGCACAAACAGACAACGTGCTGCAGCCAAAAGGAGATGTGACGGCTACTGAAGGAGAGGCAGTAACACTTGGCTGTCAATACATCAGCTCTTCATCAAATGATTATCTCTTCTGGTACAAACAGGATGGAAACAACAGCCCCAAATTCATCCTGAGCCGCTTTAAGTTTGGCTCGGGGAAAACAGAGGACGAGGACAAATTTTCGTCTACACTGAATTCCACCTCAAGATCAGTTCCTCTGAAGATCCAGAAGCTTCTTCTGTCAGACTCTGCTGTGTACTACTGTGCTCTGAGGCCCACAGTGACAGGAAACACCAAAACTCTGTACAAAAACCTTTGGAGCAAAGACAACACAATACTGTACAACATCCACTAGAGGGAGTCTCACTCTGTTTAACTTCAATAGTATGTGATGACACAGTCTGGACTCTTTGTAGAGGTGATACAAACAAGAGAAATTAAGCGCAAAAGACAAAACAGACCGAGATCTAAAAGAGCAAATAATAAATATTGTTGGTCAATTCTCTGTCACACTCACTTATGTTCTCAACAGCCTAAATCTGAAACTATTTTAATCGCAAAAGTATATTTGAGTAAAATATTTGACAACAGAAAAATGTTCTGATCACATGTAATAGTGTGTCAATATATTTACCGTTATTTTCAAATCCACTTTTGACAAATGACACAATTTCATTAAAGTACTCAATGAACTGGTTGTCATCACAGACTCAGGGTTTGATTCATTTTGTTCTTTTCTTCATAAAAGCAGTTTCTCTGTTGTTCTGTCAGGGTGTGAAATCTTGTGGTGTTCCACAGGGTTCAATCATAGGTCCTCTCATTTTATATTTACATGTTGTCTTTGGATCAAATTATGTTGAAACAACATCAGTTTCCATTGTGTTGCTGATGATATTTGATGAAAGAGTGTTGGGACTTCATCATGTGGTTGGAACAAAGGGAGTTGGGCCTACAGGGTAGTCAACAGCCTGATTTGAGTTAAGATCACACCAAACCCCACGAGATGTTAAATCTCACCTGGGTGTGATTTTTGGTCCAAACTCAACACTGGGGTCTCATTGGACGATGGCCACAGGCACCACAGGGGGCTGCCTATGCTGCAGCCCTGCTCTCCCTGAGACTGTAAAACTCTGCTTTACCTCCAGCTCTGTGCCATCCCGTCCAACTCGACTTGGATGAAAGGAGGCACAAACAACTTTGTTGCTTTTAAGAAAACCTAGAACGAGTTCTACATTCACTGGACGAACAACAGACCTCCTGAAGAAGAGAAGTGGACAACTTGCCTGCAGAAGGAAGAAAACGCATTCTTCAGAGGAAGAGAAGGACACATTCTCTTTCCAATCAAGTCGACATTTGCCGGTTGAAAGGACGAGAATTCCCTTAACTTCCGAGGAATCTCCGCTGATATACGGAGGACTTATCACCGCGCAGCTTGAAGCTCCGGATCCAGAGTTTAACCAAGAAACTCGAAGAATCACATCGACCGCTATGAAGTCGTCTCACAGTAAGAGGCTTGTGTCTGGGCAGAGAATAGGTCACAGTGTGTTTATTACCTTGTTTTGTTTTGTTTAAGTTTACTGTATTGTTAACGTGTTGTTGTATATGTTTACGGACCGCTGACTTCCGTTAGTGCTCTGTAGAAATGACTGTTGTATTCCAATCTACTGTAATAGTGTTGTGTGTAGATCAGTCACAGCGAGTGAGGTTAGGAACTGTAACTATCAGTTAAAAGATCAGAACCACGGCTGGCAGCATCTGAGTTTGCCAGTCAGGTTTCTGTGTGATAGAGAAACAGTTCCTGTATTGTACTGCGGCGGTGAGGATCTGCCTAGTTTTGAGTTTTCCTTTTTACTCTTTGCCTTTTTGTTTGACTAACCCGCAAACACACCCACATGCCACCATCTTGTAGTACGAGACTACACCCGCCATTTTGGTAGTTTCTTCACTTCCTTCACTCCCCCCCCCCCCCCCCCCCCCCCACACACACACACACACACACACACACTCACCAAATATTGTCTGTTGATGTCAGATAGTAGCCTCGTAATTGTACAGCAGTTGTTAGTTTTAGATAATATTTGACTTGATCAATATTATTGGAATGTAATAAACTCTGTTATACTTTAAGAGCAGCTTTCTGTGATTACTTTGTGTATTGTGATAGTAGCTGGATATGTGGTCTGTGCTCATATTCCAACCTTCACTGTTCACTCTGAATGTAGAATAGTACTTTGACTATTGACATTGTGAGTGAACACTAATTGAGACTTAATTAATCGTTTGGTTATTGTTAACTGATCTCAGCCCCGTTGTTAACATTTGTTAAAATTCTTAATTTTATGAAGGTCAATCATTTAGTTTTAAACTTGCTGATAACCAAACACGCTCCTGCTGAATCCCAACAAGAGTCCAATAAAATCCAGTAATTATTGAAGCTGGTTTGTTTCATGTGAAGTGCTGTGTGAGATTCAGGGAGGAGCTAAGATGTTCCTGAACTATAGAAGAGAGAGGAACTTCTATATTCAACAGAGTTCAACACACAAACCATCAACATCACCTTCATTCAACATGCTGTCATCACTGATGTTTCTTCTGATTCTAAAAGGTTTGTTAGATTCTGCATTGAGGAAATGTTTCATTCCATTATTTCCTGAATGTTTCAGTCAATGACTTTTGTAAAATGGTATAACAGAGTTATCTCTTCCTTTAGGTGTCAGCTGTGAAGAACTCACTCCAGTCAAGAAAGAAGAGAACAGTTTAGAAAACACAACTGTTACTCTGTCCTACAACTACTCCAAACAAGGAACTGGTAGTGATGAGTTTTACTGGTATCGACAACATCCAGGGAAACCACCAGAGTTCCTCATCTTTCACTTGGGAACACAAAATGCAACAAACTCTGGACTGTCTGTTAAAGTGAGTGATGATAAAACCAGAATGGATCTGCAGATCTCCTCTGCTGCAGTGACAGACTCTGCTGTGTACTACTGTGCTGTGAGGCCCACAGTGACAACAAACCCACAGTCTCTGTACAAAAACACAAGTTGACACACTGACACGCTGCTGGAAGCTTTTGTTCCACTCTGTTGGACTGAACCTCTTACCTCCACTAGAGGGTGACATCATCAAGTAGGCAGTGCACGACTTCTGCACTGTGTTCAACCATTCAGTGAATAATAAGTGCTGCTGTGAAGAGAACAATTCTCAGGCTGGATGTTGAACATCAGCTCGTTTCTCCTGTTGATCTAAAGCTTGTTGTAGAGATGGAACATTGGCTGTGGATTGTTCTTGCTGCTCTGTTCTCTGGTAAGATAGAAAGAACAACATGTTCCTGTCTCAACACTTTTCACCACAAACTCAGCTGTGAGTGTTTTTAATGTTCATATAGAGAAAATCAAAAGATAACTTCTGTTGGTATCGAGTAGCTTCTAAAGAACTCGTTCTGTGGTTCAATCTGACATCAGACAGCACTCAGTGAAACCCAGACTAGTGTAAATGTCTATGTGTCTGACTCTCTGGCTAGGTAACTCTTTAACCCTACTGATGGTTCTGCTTTCATCAATCATCTGTATTGATTCATCTCTTCTTCTGCATGTTCTCTTCTTCCTCAGAGTGTAAAGGAGATGACAGAGTGATGCAGTCAACAGGAGATGTCACCGCGACTGCAGGACAGACAGTTACACTTGACTGTACATTTGAGACAACAGACACAGTTCCCACTTTGTTCTGGTACAAACAAGAAGGCAATGATTTCCCAAAGTACATGCTGAAAAGTTTCTCAAACAAAGTAGAAAAAGCTCCAGAGTTCCAGAAAGACAGATTTGATGCTACAATCAACAAGACATCAGTTCCTCTGAAGATCCAGAAGCTTCTTCTGTCAGACTCTGCTGTGTACTACTGTGCTCTGAGGCCCACAGTGACAGGAAACACCAAAACTCTGTACAAAAACCTTTGGCGCAAAGACAACACAATACTGTACAACATCCACTGGAGGGAGTCTCACTCTGTTTAACTTCAATAGTATGTGATGACACAGTCTGGACTCTTTGTAGAGGTGATACAAACAAGAGAAATTAAGCACTAAAGACAAAACAGACCAAGATCTAAAAGAGCAAATAATAAACATTGTTGGTCAATTCTCTGTCACACTCACTTATGTTCTCAACAGCCTAAATCTGAAACTATTTAAATAGCAAAAGTATATTTGAGTAAAATATTTGACAACAGAAAAATGTTCTGATCACATGTAATAGTGTGTCAATATATTTACCGTTATTTTCAAATCCACTTTTGACAAATGACACAATTTCAATAAAGTACTCAATGAACTGGTTGTCATCACAGACTCAGGGTTTGATTGATTTTGTTCTTTTCTTCATAAAAGCAGTTTCTCTGTTGTTCTGTCAGGGTGTGAAATCTTGTGGTGTTCCACAGGGTTCAATCATAGGTCCTCTCATTTTATATTTACATGTTGTCTTTGGATCAAATTATGTTGAAACACAACATCAGTTTCCATTGTGTTGCTGATGATATTTGATGAAAGTGTTGGGACTTCATCATGTGGTTGGAACAAAGGGAGTTGGGCCTACAGGGTAGTCAACAGCCTGATTTGAGTTAAGATCACACCAAACCCCACGAGATGTTAAATCTCACCTGGGTGTGATTTTTGGTCCAAACTCAACACTGGGGTCTCATTGGACGATGGCCACATGCACCACAGGGGGCTGCCTATGCTGCAGCCCTGCTGTCCCTGAGACTGTAAAACTCTGCTTTACCTCCAGCTCTGTGCCATCCCGTCCAACTCGACTTGGATGAAAGGAGGCACAAACAACTTTGTTGCTTTTAAGGAAACCTAGAACGAGTTCTACATTCACTGGACGAACAACAGACCTCCTGAAGAAGAGAAGCGGACAACTTGCCTGCAGAAGGAAGAAAACGCATTCTTCAGAGGAAGAGAAGGACACATTCTCTTTCCAATCAAGTCGACATTTGCCGGTTGAAAGGACGAGAATTCCCTTAACTTCCGAGGAATCTCCGCTGATATACGGAGGACTTATCACCGCGCAGCTTGAAGCTCCGGATCCAGAGTTTAACCAAGAAACTCGAAGAATCACATCGACCGCTATGAAGTCGTCTCACAGTAAGAGGCTTGTGTCTGGGCAGAGAATAGGTCACAGTGTGTTTATTACCTTGTTTTGTTTTGTTTAAGTTTACTGTATTGTTAACGTGTTGTTGTATATGTTTACGGACCGCTGACTTCCGTTAGTGCTCTGTAGAAATGACTGTTGTATTCCAATCTACTGTAATAGTGTTGTGTGTAGATCAGTCACAGCGAGTGAGGTTAGGAACTGTAACTATCAGTTAAAAGATCAGAACCACGGCTGGCAGCATCTGAGTTTGCCGGTTTCTGGTCCCTGATCTCAGGGTGGTGCCCCGTTGTAAAAATTTGTTAAAATTCTTAATAATTTTCTGAAGATCAATCATTTAGTTTTAAACTTGCTGAGAATCAAACACGCTCCTGCTGAATCCCAACAAGAGTCCAATAAAATCCAGTAATTATTGAAGCTGGTTTGTTTCATGTGAAGTGCTGTGTGAGATTCAGGGAGGAGCTAAGATGTTCCTGAACTATAGAAGAGAGAGGAACTTCTATATTCAACAGAGTTCAACACACAAACCATCAACATTACCTTCACTCAACATGCTGTCATCACTGATGTTTCTACTGATTCTAAAAGGTTTGTTAGATTCTGCATTGAGGAAATGTTTCATTCCATTATTTCCTGAATGTTTTCGTCAATGACTTTTGTAAAATGGTATAACAGAGTTATCTCTTCCTTTAGGTGTCAGCTGTGAAGAACTCACTCCAGTCAAGAAAGAAGAGAACAGTTTAGAAAACACAACTGTTACTCTGTCCTACAAGTACTCCAAACTTTCATCTGGTGATTATTTATTCTGGTATCGACAACATCCAGGAAAACCACCAGAGTTCATCATCTCTCACTCTGCTTCAGGAACAGTAGGCAATGAACAAATCTCTGGATTGAAGATCAGTGTGGATCAAAACCAAATCAGTATGAACATCTCCTCTGCTGCAGTGACAGACTCTGCTGTGTACTACTGTGCTCTGCAGCCCACAGTGACAGGAAACACCAAAACTCTGTACAAAAACCTTTGGAGCAAACACAACACAATACTGTACAACATCCACTAGAGGGAGTCTCACTCTGTTTAACTTCAATAGTATGTGGTGACACAGTCTGGACTCTTTTCACTCCTGAGACACAGTTGCCATGAAGGACTATAGAAATGACAGTAACTTGACATGAGTCTCCTCCTACTGACTGCAGAGGTGGCTTCATGGCAGAGAACTCTTTGATTCCAGCTGTGAACATCAGACCAAACAACTCACAAAACGTGTTCATACTGAACACTCAGTTACAACATTCCACCTCTGAACATGGAAAAACTTGCTGCAGTTCTGTTCTTTTCAACCCTCGTAGGTACGTATGTTTTTGACAACAGAACCTGAAATGTAACTTCAGAAGTTAACATTTTAAGGACACAAATCTAGATGTCATCACTTCATCACTAATAACTGATTCATACACAGTTAACAGCAGCATTTGTTTTCACTTACACATTGTCATAGAGTGATGGTTTTCAAATGAAGGATCTCTGACTTTGGAACAGATCTCTAAATATAACATGTGGTCTTCCTCACTAGGTAACACCTTGGAAGATGATATTACTGCCAGCAGAGCTGAAGTGTTTTCATCAGAGGGCTTCAGTGTTTCTCTGTCCTGCAGCTATTCAGTTAAAGCTAATAATCTCCAGTGGTATCGACAGGATCCTGGATCACCTCCTCAGTTCCTTCTCCTGATCACTGATACTAACCAGCCTTCAGTGGTGGAAGCAAAACCTCCAAACCCTCGACTGACTGCTAAACTGAATGAGGAGAGAAATCAAGTCCATCTGGAGATCTCCTCTGCTGCAGTGTCAGACTCTGCTGTGTACTACTGTGCTCTGCAGCCCACAGTGACAGGAAACACCAAAACTCTGTACAAAAACCTTTGGAGCAAAGACAACACAATACTGTACAACATCCACTAGAGGGAGTCTCACTCTGTTTAACTTCAACAGTATGTGATGACACAGTCTGGACTCTTTGTAGAGGTGATACAAACAAGAGAAATGAAGCACTAAAGACAAAACAGACTGAGGGAAAGTGTTATTTTATTCAACATGAAATGATGATGATAATAAGGTGCTGTGGGATAATATTTCAATTCTTCATCATAATCAAGTATCAATACAAATCCTCAGAAATCTAATGGAGCTGAAATTGATTTGAGTAAGTCAGTTGTTTTTGTGAGGAACTCAAAAAATGTAAACCATTTCAACAATTCAAATAATACATGTTTCAGCATATTATTTCATATCTGAAACACATGGTGATCATATGTAACGGTGTGTCAATACATTTACTGTTATATGTAAATCCACTCATGAAACATTTCTTGTGGTGTTCCACAGGGTTCAATCATAGGTCCTCTCATTTTATATTTACATGTTGTCTTTGGATCAAATTATGTTCAAGCTAGTGCTGGGCAACGATTACAGTTTTTAATCGCGATTAATCGCATGATTTTCTGCGATTAATCGCATTTTGTGCAAAATTCAAAAATGTATATATTCAACAGTATGTGATGACACATATATGAAAAACTCTGTGTTTTGTGATAATATTCAATAATCCTTCAACTTGCCTATCATCTTAACACAATGGCTTCTTTTTAAGCTTCAGAATAAAGACAACAAACTGTCCTTTAAATAGTAAATGCATTTACAGAACACTCTTTCATAGTGAACCTCTCGATCACCCAATCAGACACTCATTCACATCGATGGCAGTGGAGCTGCCAAGAGAGGTTCAGTTGCTAATGGACACTTCATAGGGTACATCCCAAGTCCCTTAACTGCATCCCCGTTTCCCTCACTTGGGTCCTTTCCTTGCGTCTTAGTCCCTCCCACCAGGGATGCATGGAGGAAACCATGCAAGGAGAGAGGAACGAGGAAATATGTTTTTGGAGACATGAGACGTCCTTTCCTCTGAAGCGTCACGTGAAGCGACGTCTGTTTCTGATGACGGAGGATCAGCTGATCACAGCTGTCAGTCAGCTTTAACAGCTGGAGAGACTTTTGATAAGTTTGTGTCTGTTCACATGATCACTGTACTTAATAACAGTAACTAACAATACTAATAACGAATAAAGACACACAGTGATCACCACTGTACTTAATAACAGTCACTAATAACACTAATAACGAATAAAGACACACAGTGATCACCACTGTAGAGAGTTTCTCTCTGTAGTCTGTTAAACTGTGTCCTGTGTTCTGTTTATAAGATCAGGATCCATTTCTACCGGTGGAATGCGATCGTCTTATTGATGAATTATTTGCGTCTGTACGTTTTTAAATCGTGACTGTGACGTCATTATTAAATAACCCAGAATATGATTATTGTTTCTCTTAAATGATAAAACTCATCAAACAGTCAGGAATGATGTAAAACGTGTTTAGTCTCTCAGCTCTCTCTCTCTCTCTATATATATATATATATATATATATATATATATATATATATTTACTATATATCACTTTCTCGCCGTTCTCTATATTTTATAGAAGTTGGCTGAATGAACTGTCAGGAAGCATGAGATAATGTGGGCCATGTAATTTTCCTTATTACTTTGAAATAATTAGGATACAAACATGTGCTATGTATCTCATTGAAGTCAAAGATAAACAATTATTCTTCATCCAATATGAGTGAAACATGATATATATGATGGTGACTGCAGATCAGAGTCATTTCCAGACTTGAAGATACTGAGAGAAGTGAAGATACAGATCTAAGAGGAGACGGAGCGATGTGAGATTCAGGGAGGAGCTAAGATGTTCCTGAACTATAGAAGAGAGAGGAACTTCTATATTCAACAGAGTTCAACACACAAACCATCAACATTACCTTCATTCAACATGCTGTCATCACTGATGTTTCTACTGATTCTAAAAGGTTTGTTAGATTCTGCATTGAGGAAATGTTTCATTCCATTATTTCCTGAATGTTTTAGTCAATGAGTTTTGTAAAATGGTATAACAGAGTTATCTCTTCCTTTAGGTGTCAGCTGTGAAGAACTCACTCCAGTCAAGAAAGAAGAGAACAGTTTAGAAAACACAACTGTTACTCTGTCCTACAACTACTCCAAACAAGCAACTGGTAGTGATTATTTCTTCTGGTATCGGCAACATCCAGGGAAACCACCAGAGTTCCTCATCTTTCACTTGGGAACACAAAATGCAACAAACTCTGGACTGTCTGTTAAAGTGAGTGATGATAAAACCAGAATGGATCTGCAGATCTCCTCTGCTGCAGTGACAGACTCTGCTGTGTACTACTGTGCTGTGAGGCCCACGGTGACAACAAACCCACAGTCTCTGTACAAAAACACAAGCTGACACACTGACACGCTGCTGGAAGCTTTTGTTCCACTCTGTTGGACTGAACCTCTTACCTCCACTAGAGGGTGACATCATCAAGTAGGCAGTGCACGACTTCTGCACTGTGTTCAACCATTCAGTGAATAATAAGTGCTGCTGTGAAGAGAACAATTCTCAGGCTGGATGTTGAACATCAGCTCGTTTCTCCTGTTGATCTAAAGCTTGTTGTAGAGATGGAACATTGGCTGTGGATTGTTCTTGCTGCTCTGTTCTCTGGTAAGATAGAAAGAACAACATGTTCCTCTCAACACTTTTCACCACAAACTCAGCTGTGAGTGTTTTTAATGTTCATATAGAGAAAATCAAAAGATAACTTCTGTTGGTATCTAGTAGCTTCTAAAGAACTCGTTCTATGGTTCAATCTGACATCAGACAGCACTCAGTGAAACCCAGACTAGTGTAAATGTCTATGTGTCTGACTCTCTGGCTAGGTAACTCTTTAACCCTACTGATGGTTCTGCTTTCATCAATCATCTGTATTGATTCATCTCTTCTTCTGCATGTTCTCTTCTTCCTCAGAGTGTAAAGGAGACGACGGAGTGATGCAGTCAACAGGAGATGTCACCGCTACTGCAGGACAGACAGTTACACTTGACTGTACATTTAAGACAACAAACAAAGTTCCCACTTTGTTCTGGTACAAACAAGAAGCCAATGATTTCCCAAAGTACATGCTGAAAAGTTTCTCAAACAAAGTAGAAAAAGCTCCAGAGTTCCAGAAAGACAGATTTGATGCTACAATCAACAAGACATCAGTTCCTCTGAAGATCCAGAAGCTTCTTCTGTCAGACTCTGCTGTGTACTACTGTGCTCTGCAGCCCACAGTGACAGGAAACACCAAAACTCTGTACAAAAACCTTTGGAACAAAGACAACACAATACTGTACAACATCCACTAGAGGGAGTCTCACTCTGTTTAACTTCAATAGTATGTGATGACACAGTCTGGACTCTTTGTAGAGGTGATACAAACAAGAGAAATGAAGCACTAAAGACAAAACAGACCGAGATCTAAAAGAGCAAATAATAAACATTGTTGGTCAATTCTCTGTCACACTCACTTATGTTCTCAACAGCTTAAATCTGAAACTATTTTAATAGCAAAAGTATATTTGAGTAAAATATTTGACAACAGAAAAATGTTCTGATCACATGTAATAGTGTGTCAATATATTTACTGTTATTTTCAAATCCACTTTTGACAAATGACACAATTTCATGAAAGTACTCAATGAACTGGTTGTCATCACAGACTCAGGGTTTGATTCATTTTGTTCTTTTCTTTCTAAAAGCAGTTTCTCTGTTGTTCTGTCAGGGTGTGAAATATTGTGGTGTTCCACAGGGTTCAATCATAGGTCCTCTCATTTTATATTTACATGTTGTCTTTGGATCAAATTATGTTGAAACAACATCAGTTTCCATTGTGTTGCTGATGATATTTGATGAAAGTGTTGGGACTTCATCATGTGGTTGGAACAAAGGGAATTGGGCCTACAGGGTAGTCAACAGCCTGATTTGAGTTAAGATCACACCAAACCCCACGAGATGTTAAATCTCACCTGGGTGTGATTTTCGGTCCAAACTCAACACTGGGGTCTCATTGGACGATGGCCACAGGCACCACAGGGGGCTGCCTATGCTGCAGCCCTGTGTGAAGGAATATTTCTGAAAACTGTTCGGGAGAAGAGTTTAAAGTGTTATCAAATCAATGTCAAATGAAACAGAGTCTTGATGAAAGATCAAAGATAGTCAATTTATTTGCTTGCAAGCAAAAACGAGAAACAGTTCTCAACAGACAGCAAAAGCAGAGTCTACTGAGGAGTGCCCTCACTTCATCTACATGAATGCTGCATTTATACCCACAGAGCAGAGAAACCAGCTGATGAAACAGGCAATGTCTGGTGTATTTCCCTGCAAAAATGGGGTTATATATGGCCTGCAATTGTCTTCTCCTGTGCTCTTTGATCTTTGTGGATGTTTTAGGGTCAGGTAGAGGTTTATGATACAGCTATGTGGACGTTTTCCTTGAAGGCATAGATTTCTGTTTTGATAACCTGAAAGCGCTCAAAAGCCTGTTTACAAATCCCTTTGTCCCCAGTATGCCCCACAATAAACCCTGTTTTACAATCACAAATCATCTCTTCTGTAGAGGGTCGTCCTTGAGCTAAAGCTCAACACAAGGAAATTACCGCAATTAAAGCCTCTGTGTCTCAGTCCTTAAAGACAGATGACAGCATAAGATAAACAAGACACCTGGGTAGAAAGTTACAGGAATGTGATAAGAAACGCACTGTTTGGTGCTTGCAATGTAAAGGCTTACATTCTTTAACCCCGAAAATAAGACTATGACATATTTTCCCATTACATTCCACTCTTTTGATTATATAATAATCACACAATATAGTAAAAATATGTTATAAGGACACTTCAAAAAAAAAAAAACAATGTTCTTGTGAGATAAAAGATCCCAGAAATGTAGCAGGCAATATAATTCAATAAACACAAAAGAATAATAAAAAGATCGTCGTTCTGCTTGTGTTGACACAGTGAGGTTTCCACAAAAACTGTCAGAGTCACTGTCATCTTGCCACTCTTTTGGTTCGCTCAGACAGACTGAATAATACAGAAATAAAATGAAAACAGAAACAGCAATAATGTGAATATTGCTGAACGTTACATTGAAAAACGTTTTTCATCCTTTTGGAGAGCGTCTGTCCATGCTCTTTTCCTTGTGTGTTGTTGGCATAAACACGTGTCGAGAGGGCTCTTCCAGCCGTCTTTCTTGCGTGGCATCTGTGTCAAGATGTAGGCAGTTACCGCAGAACACGCACACGTCTGTTGACTGACTGCTCGTTTGTGATTTCCGTCCGTGAATCACTGAATCTCATCTGTCGATGGCACCGTTTTCCATCTCTCGTCCCTCGATGGTGCCGTTTTTGCTGACACTTGGTGCAGGTGCTCGCTCACCTGAAGCTTCTCCTGGTTCAGGAACCTTTGCCGTGTGACGTGTGAATCCACGTAGCCCTCTCAGCTACTTTGACAGCCGTCTGAGTGACGAGGAGGGTCTGGAATGGCCCCTGCCAGCGCCGTGCGTTCCAATGATTCCTTCTGAAATCCTTCACCACCACGAAATCACCAGGCTGCAGCTTATGTAGAAGTCCTTCAGCTGGTCTCTGGAGGGCAGCTGACACCTATTGTCTGGTGTTAGATCAAGCAAACGACAATTGTGCACAATATGTTTACATTTCCTGTTCGCATAAAGCGGTTGAGGGAAGTGGTGCTTCCGTGCTAACTTGCTCTTAAGTTTTTCATTTAATGCTTAACATTTAACATTCCCCCCTATTTGACACATGGTTTAACCCATGCGTCAACTTAGAGTGAGAGAAATAATGTTTAGGCAAACAAGGTTTACCGTCAGATTTTAGAAAAACTGTCTGTGTTTCCATAATGCAAATAAAATCATATCTGGAGCCAGTGTGAATAGTCACCGTGTTACCCTCTGCGAGTTTGCAGGCTTCCATGAGTATGATAAGCTCTGCGTCCTCGGCTGAGAGGTGATGAGTAAAAACAGCCAGACACCACTTCATCATGTCGTCATGAAAATTTGATATATTGCATAAAGAGGTGGAAAACATTCTAAAGCATTCATACTACACTAATTGTATAGTTCAGTTCTTCTTTAATTTACTGATACATTCAGAACTTGATAACCTGATGAAAAAAAAAATTAAAAACCCGCATGGTACAGTTACCAAAGTAAAAGTATAAGATTTAATATCCTTCCTATCCTATTTTCTATATACCTAAAGTCCTATCACTGAGTTAGAAGACTTGGATTTTACCGTATTTTAATTCAAAAGTTTATCATGACGTTACTAAATACCAATAAAAAAACAAAACAGAAATGTGAATAGCATATTCTAAAACATTATTCTAAATGTGGATCTATCCACAACAAAATTATACATCTCCCTCTTTCCCATACTATCTCTGCTGTAACCTAATTTAGCGTAACAATGGAAGAGACCATATAGCAATCTATCTAAGCTAAGCCATACATAATTTTATAATAATTGAATATCATAAGTGAAAAATATCTCGTAGACACACCAAACCTAAAAGAAAAAATTGTCTACACAGTCATAACATCAGCTTCAGCATTTCCTGTTGAAATGGGATCAAAAGCGTTCGTGGGAGTGTCGGTGAGGTCAGGTCTCTGTATGCAGACCTGTTGAACAGAAACTACAGTTAATCAGCCTTCCATCTGCTGGAGAAGGAGAAAAGAGTGTTAGGATTAAGGGTAGTACATCGTTTCAAAGTAGTGTTAGGCAAATCTATTGTATTCATTTGCTCTAATCTGTAAAAAAAAAAACGCATAAGGAAAAACATGTTGCAATATCACGTGCAACAGTATGTAGACAGAGGAGGTCCTGGTGCTGTGAGGTCTAACCTAGTAGAGTAACCAGGCCTTTGTCTTCCCCCATAGTCCTGAGTCTAAACTAATGTCATGTAACCTTCTCTCAGGTCAACGTATTGTTTAAACAGTGTGTCAAGTTTAGATAGTCCAAGTGTCGGAGCTGATAGTAATGCGTCCTCTATGTCATTAAAAACAGCAGTCAAATAATCAGTCTGGGTCAGTTTGTCTTGCGCATAAAGATATTTACCATGATTCATGGAAGAGAGGAGTACCTCTCTTTCTGAGTAGTTTGGGATCCACTTTCTATAATATGACGTCATTCCTAAGAAGCTCATCATTTGTTTCTTAGTCTATAGTTTATAAGTTAGGCACAGTTTGAATTGCCTGTGTTCTGTTGGGAGGGAGGGCTTTTGTCCTCAGCTGTGATCACATGTCCCAAATATGAAACTTTATCGAGAGCAAATTGCAATTTGGACGGTTAACCTTGAAACCACCTGCAGCCAAAAACTAAATAGGACAACTGTAATTCTAAATTATTCTAATTTACATGCTTCTTCTTTGGCCTGAAAATCATGATATCATCAACATATTGTAAAAAAGCTGAACCATTTGGTAAGTGTAAATTAACCAGATTGTCTCACAAAGCTCTGTTAAATACACCAGGCGTTCTGAATAACCCTAAGGGCACCTGGGTCCGAGCAGAGCCTCTTCCTTTATGAGGAAGCAAAAATAAAAATTGACTGTCCTTGTGCACAGGTACAGAAAAATAAAAAATAAAATATAATATGCATAGGCCAAGTCGACGACGAAATAAGTCTGGAGGGATGAGTGACATAATGGTGTGTGGGTTTAGAAATTTGAGGTGCTCGCGTCTGCACCAAACCTGCTTACAAATGTTAGCCAAATCATCACTCAATTGGTTCCCTCAGATCATGAATTTTCTTTACCGGTAAATTTTAGTGTGCACACTCTATTATTATACAACCTTCAATAAAAAACTCAAAAACAGGTATAATACTTTCAATAGCCTCTCATTTGAGACAGCTCATGTTGACAGATGGAACATTTCAAACCATGTGTGTGTGTTTTATCAAACATAAGTTGAATGACTCTTTTTACTGATAAAATTGATTTGTAAGTCACCTTTGTTACTGTACATTATCAGGAACCTCTATATTTCTGAAGTCAGTGAATTGAGTCTTACTTGCTGCCAGTCAGACATGTTCTTCACACCATTCCTGGGCTTGTACCATGTGGAAACATGTGGAATCCTCCCCCTTTACAAACTCAGATTGTGTGGGACACAGAGAAACAGACAGCAGCAGTATATTTTTCTTTTGTCCAACAAACTCTAACTATACCATTATATCATTTCTACTTCTCTAATTCATACTTCTTCTAACCTTTCATCTAGTTCACGTAACCCATGTGTTGTGCAGTAAAGTGAATCAGCCTGCATGTGACAGTCTAAACATTTTTTTTTTTTTCTTAACAGTTAACGTGACTTGCTGTAACTTTCTAAATCCTTCAATCTCATTTGAATACATATGTGGGTATGAGTGGTGTTTATCTAGTTTCTAATGTATATTAAATGTACAAGTTTGTCATCTGAAGAATCTAAAGTTAACTCACCCTCTGTGTTGTATTGTGTGGGCGTCGTTGGTCCATCTCGGTTCCCACTTCACCACCGGATGCCCCCCCCTCCTGATGGCTGATTGTTGAGCCCTCCCACTCTCCATTGTTCATGAAGCGTGAGCATCTGTTCCTCAATGGTCAAGCTGCCACATTTATGGCACACAAAGTCTTCAGTTGGTGTGTGTCAAAGTCTCAAAAGTCTCTCAGCTTCCTCTCTCATGCCCTGATACATTATCAGCTGGGCATGCTTGCATCTGTGCTGACGAAACATCTCTGTTCTCCGTTGTTGAACTGATCCTCACGTTTCAGCATGCTGCATGTCACACAACTTTCTCATGTGATGTTCTCCAGGCTTATGGATGGCGAAAAGCCTTCTTACAAAGTTCAGTCAGGGCTGTCACCGCATGGTTATATGCTACGGCCAGTTTTCACCATTGTCGTATGCAACTCACTGCAGGTTTGAGTGCCGCAGATATTTTCTGTAGTTGTGAGCATTGACATGGTACCTGTAGATTTTTAACGAGTCTCGTTCGTCTTCTTCATCCTCGACGTGTTGAGTGGTGGGTGTTGTTCACGTTGTTTGTGGCTGGGGAGCATACGGCAGGAAGCGGAATCCCCAGATCAGGACCAAGGACTAAAAATGAACAAAACAAACAAAACAAAACATCTGCCGAAAATTCAGCAGTAAATGTTAGACAACGTTGTCTCATGTAGAGATACAATTCTTTGATCTCTGTGTGTGCGTGTCTCTGTGGGTGTGTGTGTGTGTGTGTGTGTGTGACCCCTCCTCCTTCTGCTGCGAGCGAGCCTGGTGTCTCTGTGTGTGTGTGTGTGTGTGTGTGTGTGTGTGTGTGTGTGTGTGTGTGTGTGTGTGTGTGTGTGAGTGTGTGTCTCACCCCTGCATTTCTCTCTCTCCTCTGCTCCAAGCACTCTCTGTCTCTTTTAAACAGTTACACCTATTTTCGTTTCCTCTTGGACATCAACTTATTTATATCTGCTTCACCTCTTTCTCTGCTCCAAGCACGTTTTGAGTTGATACAATTTTAATCGTAGGCAAAAACTGCCTCTTTCAGGGAATCCCAATTTAGTTTATTCTTCCAATTATTTGGCAGTCTGATTGTCCTTGTCCCACATTTATTTATCATCGGAGGTAAGACCTTGGCATCGGGCTGTTCAGACTCATTCTATGACTTTTATCATTCCCAAATGTTTCATTTTTATTTCTTCTAATTATTTCTTATAACATTTTGAGCTTATCGGCGCTCAGTGAACCGCTTTCAGGAAAACCAAAACCCTTGACCAGTACGTGGCACTCCAAACACCCGTCTCCGCACTTCTGTCGCATTATATCAATTATTGGGCCCGAGGGCTCTCGCTTTTACTATTTTATCCACCCATTCTTTCAGGCGTGGACACGTTAACGTTACCTTACAATATAGTCGTCACTATAGAGTGTATGTTTATTTTATGGACAAACTTTTTGCAAAAACCCTCGTTTGAAATTCACGTTAGTTATTTATCACGATTCTTATTCTATTAGTATAGAATTCACGTATTTGATCATTTTAACCACGATTCTTATGACAAACCTCGTTTGAAGTTCACGTTAGTTATTTATCACGATTCTTATTCTATTAGTATAGAATTCACGTATTTGATCATTTTAACCACGATTCTTATAACAAACCTCGTTTGAAGTTCACGTTAGTTATTTATCACGATTCTTATTCTATTAGTATAGAATTCACGTATTTGATCATTTTAACCACGATTCTTATAACAAACCTCGTTTGAAGTTCACGTTAGTTATTTATCACGATTCTTATTCTATTAGTATAGAATTCACGTATTTGATCATTTTAACCACGATTCTTATAACAAACCTCGTTTGAAGTTCACGTTAGTTATTTATCACGATTCTTATTCTATTAGTATAGAATTCACGTATTTGATCATTTTAACCACGATTCTTATAACAAACCTCGTTTGAAGTTCACGTTAGTTATTTATCACGATTCTTATTCTATTAGTATAGAATTCACGTGTTTGATCATTTTAACCACGATTCTTATAACAAACCTCGTTTGAAGTTCACGTTAGTTATTTATCACGATTCTTATTCTATTAGTATAGAATTCACGTATTTGATCATTTTAACCACGATTCTTATAACAAACCTCGTTTGAAGTTCACGTTAGTTATTTATCACGATTCTTATTCTATTAGTATAGAATTCACGTATTTGATAATTTTAACCACGATTCTTATAACAAACCTCGTTTGAAGTTCACGTTAGTTATTTATCACGATTCTTATTCTATTAGTATAGAATTCACGTATTTGATCATTTTAACCACGATTCTTACAACAAACCTATCGTAGTCAAGCGACCTGTGTTACGATATAACACAACGCTGTTCTTCTACTTAAAAGCGTATAATCTTGATAATCGACAGAAAACGAAAAAGGAAGTATATGAATGAAAACACGAACGTCAAAACCAATTAAGTTACCCAAATAATAATGACTACTTGATCATTCATCTGTGTCCGTTAAATCATATGACCTTAGTATAATTTTACCATTACTTTTACAATTGAAATTTTAACTTCTCTTACCCGAACATCGTAGAGATTAATTCTTTTTCGATGGATTCGCGTGCCGTCTATCAGAAACTCCCTCAGGTCCGCCGGTTCTCTCTCTCTCGTCTAATGAGGTATTAAGACAGGAACTTCAGTTGTGGATTCCTGGGAGAGGCCTTC
Organism: Lycodopsis pacificus; assembly: GCA_028022725.1. Lineage (NCBI taxonomy): Eukaryota > Metazoa > Chordata > Actinopteri > Perciformes > Zoarcidae > Lycodopsis > Lycodopsis pacificus. The sequence goes on along the minus strand of CM051700.1, from coordinate 26,812,452 downwards.
TCCTCCGGTCAGTCCCTCTGGAGCTCCGATAGACAGACAGCGAATCCTGTTCGTGACGCCAAATTGTGAAGGAATATTTCTGAAAACTGTTCGGGAGAAGAGTTTAAAGTGTTTATCAAATCAATGTCAAATGAAACAGAGTCTTGATGAAAGATCAAAGATAGTCAATTTATTTGCTTGCAAGCAAAAACGAGAAACAGTTCTCAACAGACAGCAAAAGCAGTGTCTACTGAGGAGTGCCCTCACTTCATCTACATGAATGCTGCATTTATACCCACAGAGCAGAGAAACCAGCTGCTGAAACAGGCAATGTCTGGTGTATTTCCCTGCAACAATGGGGTTATATATGGCCTGCAATTGTCTTCTCCTGTGCTCTTTGATCTTTGTGGATGTTTTAGGGTCAGGTAGAGGTTTATGATACAGCTATGTGGACGTTTTCCTTGAAGGCATAGAGTTCTGTTTTGACAACCTGAAAGCGCTCAAAAGCCTGTTTACAAATCCCTTTGTCCCCAGTATGCCCCACAATAAACCCTGTTTTACAATCACACATCATATCTTCTGTAGAGGGTCGTCCTTGAGCTAAAGCTCAACACAAGGAAATTACCGCAATTAAAGCCTCTGTGTTTCAGTCCTTAAAGACAGACGACAGCAGAAGATAAACAAGACACCTGGGTAGAAAGTTACAGGAATGTGATAAGAAACGCACTGTTTGGTGCTTGCAATGTAAAGGCTTACATTCTTCAACCCCGAAAATAAGACTATGACATATTTTCCCATTACACCTGCTGTCCCTGAGACTGTAAAACTCTGCTTTACCTCCAGCTCTGTGCCATCCCGTCCAACTCGACTTGGATGAAAGGAGGCACAAACAACTTTGTTGCTTTTAAGAAAACCTAGAACGAGTTCTACATTCACTGGACGAACAACAGACCTCCTGAAGAAGAGAAGCGGACAACTTGCCTGCAGAAGGAAGAAAACGCATTCTTCAGAGGAAGAGAAGGACACATTCTCTTTCCAATCAAGTCGACATTTGCCGGTTGAAAGGACGAGAATTCCCTTAACTTCAGAGGAATCTCCGCTGATATACGGAGGACTTATCACCGCGCAGCTTGAAGCTCCGGATCCAGAGTTTAACCAAGAAACTCGAAGAATCACATCGACCGCTATGAAGTCGTCTCACAGTAAGAGGCTTGTGTCTGGGCAGAGAATAGGTCACAGTGTGTTTATTACCTTGTTTTGTTTTGTTTAAGTTTACTGTATTGTTAACGTGTTGTTGTATATGTTTACGGACCGCTGACTTCCGTTAGTGCTCTGTAGAAATGACTGTTGTATTCCAATCTACTGTAATAGTGTTGTGTGTAGATCAGTCACAGCGAGTGAGGTTAGGAACTGTAACTATCAGTTAAAAGATCAGAACCACGGCTGGCAGCATCTGAGTTTGCCAGTCAGGTTTCTGTGTGATAGAGAAACAGTTCCTGTATTGTACTGCGGTGGTGAGGATCTGCCTAGTTTTGAGTTTTCCTTTTTACTCTTTGCCTTTTTGTTTGACTAACCCGCAAACACACCCACATGCCACCATCTTGTAGTACGAGACTACACCCGCCAATTTGGTAGTTTCTTCACTTCCTTCACTCCCCCCCCCCCCCCCCCCCCACACACACACACACACACACACACACACACACACTCACCAAATATTGTCTGTTGATGTTAGATAGTAGCCTCGTAATTGTACAGCAGTTGTTAGTTTTAGATAATATTTGACTTGATCAATATTATTGGAATGTAATAAACTCTGTTACACTTTAAGAGCAGCTTTCTGTGATTACTTTGTGTATTGTGATAGAAGCTGGATATGTGGTCTGTGCTCATATTCCAACCTTCACTGTTCACTCTGAATGTAGAATAGTACTTTGACTATTGACATTGTGAGTGAACACTAATTGAGACTTAATCAATAGTTTGGTTATTGTTAACTGATCTCAGCCCCGTTGTTAACATTTGTTAAAATTCTTAATAATTTTCTGAAGGTCAATCATTTAGTTTGAAACTTGCTGAGAACCAAACACGCTCCTGCTGAATCCCAACAAGAGTCCAATAAAATCCAGTAATTATTGAAGCTGGTTTGTTTCATGTGAAGTGCTGTGTGAGATTCAGGGAGGAGCTAAGATGTTCCTGAACTATAGAAGAGAGAGGAACTTCTATATTCAACAGAGTTCAACACACAAACCATCAACATTACCTTCATTCAACATGCTGTCATCACTGATGTTTCTACTGATTCTAAAAGGTTTGTTAGATTCTGCATTGAGGAAATGTTTCATTCCATTATTTCCTGAATGTTTTCGTCAATGACTTTTGTAAAATGGTATAACAGAGTTATCTCTTCCTTTAGGTGTCAGCTGTGAAGAACTCACTCCAGTCAAGAAAGAAGAGAACAGTTCAGAAAACACAACTGTTACTCTGTCCTACAAGTACTACAAACAAGCAACTGGTAGTGATTATTTCTTCTGGTATCGACAATATCCAGGAAAACCACCAGAGTTCCTCATCTTTCACTTGGGAACACAAAATGCAACAAACACTGGACTGTCTGTTAAAGTGAGTGATGATAAAACCAGAATGGATCTGCAGATCTCCTCTGCTGCAGTGACAGACTCTGCTGTGTACTACTGTGCTGTGAGGCCCACAGTGACAACAAACCCACAGTCTCTGTACAAAAACACAAGCTGACACACTGACACGCTGCTGGAAGCTTTTGTTCCACTCTGTTGGACTGAACCTCTTACCTCCACTAGAGGGTGACATCATCAAGTAGGCAGTGCACGACTTCTGCACTGTGTTCAACCATTCAGTGAATAATAAGTGCTGCTGTGAAGAGAACAATTCTCAGGCTGGATGTTGAACATCAGCTCGTTTCTCCTGTTGATCTAAAGCTTGTTGTAGAGATGGAACATTGGCTGTGGATTGTTCTTGCTGCTCTGTTCTCTGGTAAGATAGAAAGAACATGTTTTTAATATTGTCTAAAGATTGATATGAACTAGAGTTCAGTCTACATGTTCCACTGTCTTCTCCTCTCAGCCTCATGAACACTGTTAGTCTAACAGCTTCATCTTCTCTACTTTTTCCAGGACTAACAGCTGGAGACACAATCTCTCCTGGAGAAGATGAAGTGAGTAAAAGAGAAGGAGAATCTGTCTCACTCAGATGTGACTATGAGACAACATCAAACTCTGTTTACCTGTATTGGTACAAACATTCTGACCTTCAGGCTCCTCAGTTTATTCTCCGGAAAGGAGCAAAAAGTAACACAAACCAATATATTCCTGATGAACGATATGAATCTCAAACAAGTAGAAACTCAGCTGCACTGACCATAAGGAGACTGGCCCTGACAGACACAGCTCTCTACTACTGTGCTCTAGAAACACAGTGATCCAAAGTGTACAAGAGGCTGTACAAAAAGCTGAACACACATATGTGACTACTCTTCAAAGAGGAGGGAAGTGGTATTCAAACCACAGCTTCATATCAGATGGATTCTGAGGATTCCTGTTGGATCAGAGTCTCTGTGGTTACAGCTGCTAATGAAAGACTGTGGGAGGATCCACATGAGCAGCAGATCCACATCCAACAAACCACCTGTATGATGGTTCAGACACAAGACACCAGGACCACATATAAGTGGACACGGACTTACTGACTGCATCCTCACTAGAACACAATGAGCTCCTTCCATTGTTCACTATTCTCTGATATCTTGAGATGCTGTCCACACAGACACTGAAACACCAACCATTACAGCTCTAAGATAAACAGTAATGTATATCTGTAGAAAGGAAATAAAATAAACTCAGAATCACATTTTAACGGCGAAAATCTTTTACCAGGTTAAGATTTGATTCTTTCACGAACGCAGAAGACAAAAACATACTGAAGTGTCTGTTTACACTGAAGAGAACAAACATTCTGAAAAGAGCATAAAAAGTTACATGTTGTTCAAATGTTTGTTGACTTTCAATCTTTCTGATCAGAAATATGAATATCCATTTGTTCTGGTATAAAGGAGTAAAGTCATCAGTAGAGGAATAACACAGGGCTGTAAATGAGCCCGTCACTGTGATCAGGTTCCTCCTTCTAATCCACCAACCTAGTGTTGATGAAGACTCACCAGAGAGATCACTGCCTTCTTTATACCTGCTGGAGTTCTCAGATACTCAGCACTGCACACATGACGCCTCTGTTCATCTCAGTGCTGCTGGCTGCTGTGAGCCTTGGTATGAACACAACTTGGTGTCCTTGATATGGATCCAACACTGAGATGATTCTTTAACACACTGATACTGTTTGTTTCTGTTTCTCAGAATGCAGAGCACAAACAGACAACGTGCTGCAGCCAAAAGGAGATGTGACGGCTACTGAAGGAGAGGCAGTAACACTTGGCTGTCAATACATCAGCTCTTCATCAAATGATTATCTCTTCTGGTACAAACAGGATGGAAACAACAGCCCCAAATTCATCCTGAGCCGCTTTAAGGTTGGCTCGGGGAAAACAGAGGACGAGGACAAATTTTCATCTACACTGAATTCCACCTCAAGATCAGTTCCTCTGAAGATCCAGAAGCTTCTTCTGTCAGACTCTGCTGTGTACTACTGTGCTCTGCAGCCCACAGTGACAGGAAACACCAAAACTCTGTACAAAAACCTTTGGAGTAAAGACAACACAATACTGTACAACATCCACTAGAGGGAGTCTCACTCTGTTTAACTTCAATAGTATGTGATGACACAGTCTGGACTCTTTGTAGAGGTGATACAAACAAGAGAAATGAAGCACTAAAGACAAAACAGACCGAGATCTAAAAGAGCAAATAACAAACATTGTTGGTCAATTCTCTGTCACACTCACTTATGTTCTCAACAGCCTAAATCTGAAACTATTTAAATAGCAAAAGTATATTTGAGTAAAATATTTGACAACAGAAAAATGTTCTGATCACATGTAATAGTGTGTCAATATATTTACCGTTATTTTCAAATCCACTTTTGACAAATGACACAATTTCAATAAAGTACTCAATGAACTGGTTGTCATCACAGACTCAGGGTTTGATTGATTTTGTTCTTTTCTTCATAAAAGCAGTTTCTCTGTTGTTCTGTCAGGGTGTGAAATCTTGTGGTGTTCCACAGGGTTCAATCATAGGTCCTCTCATTTTATATTTACATGTTGTCTTTGGATCAAATTATGTTGAAACACAACATCAGTTTCCATTGTGTTGCTGATGATATTTGATGAAAGTGTTGGGACTTCATCATGTGGTTGGAACAAAGGGAGTTGGGCCTACAGGGTAGTCAACAGCCTGATTTGAGTTAAGATCACACCAAACCCCACGAGATGTTAAATCTCACCTGGGTCTGATTTTCGGTCCAAACTCAACACTGGGGTCTCATTGGACGATGGCCACATGCACCACAGGGGGCTGCCTATGCTGCAGCCCTGCTGTCCCTGAGACTGTAAAACTCTGCTTTACCTCCAGCTCTGTGCCATCCCGTCCAACTCGACTTGGATGAAAGGAGGCACAAACAACTTTGTTGCTTTTAAGGAAACCTAGAACGAGTTCTACATTCACTGGACGAACAACAGACCTCCTGAAGAAGAGAAGCGGACAACTTGCCTGCAGAAGGAAGAAAACGCATTCTTCAGAGGAAGAGAAGGACACATTCTCTTTCCAATCAAGTCGACATTTGCCGGTTGAAAGGACGAGAATTCCCTTAACTTCAGAGGAATCTCCGCTGATATACGGAGGACTTATCACCGCGCAGCTTGAAGCTCCGGATCCAGAGTTTAACCAAGAAACTCGAAGAATCACATCGACCGCTATGAAGTCGTCTCACAGTAAGAGGCTTGTGTCTGGGCAGAGAATAGGTCACAGTGTGTTTATTACCTTGTTTTGTTTTGTTTAAGTTTACTGTATTGTTAACGTGCTGTTGTATATGTTTACGGACCGCTGACTTCCGTTAGTGCTCTGTAGAAATGACTGTTGTATTCCAATCTACTGTAATAGTGTTGTGTGTAGATCAGTCACAGCGAGTGAGGTTAGGAACTGTAACTATCAGTTAAAAGATCAGAACCACGGCTGGCAGCATCTGAGTTTGCCAGTCAGGTTTCTGTGTGATAGAGAAACAGTTCCTGTATTGTACTGCGGCGGTGAGGATCTGCCTAGTTTTGAGTTTTCCTTTTTACTCTTTGCCTTTTTGTTTGACTAACCCGCAAACACACCCACATGCCACCATCTTGTAGTACAAGACTACACCCGCCATTTTGGTAGTTTCTTCACTTCCTTCACTCCCCCCCCCCCCACACACACACACACACACTCACCAAATATTGTCTGTTGATGTTAGATAGTAGCCTCGTAATTGTACAACAGTTGTTAGTTTTAGATAATATTTGACTTGATCAATATTATTGGAATGTAATAAACTCTGTTATACTTTAAGAGCAGCTTTCTGTGATTACTTTGTGTATTGTGATAGTAGCTGGATATGTGGTCTGTGCTCATATTCAAACCTTCACTGTTCACTCTGAATGTAGAATAGTACTTTGACTATTGACATTGTGAGTGAACACTAATTATGAGACTTAATTAATAGTTTGGTCATTGTTAACTGATCTCAGCCCCGTTGTTAACATTTGTTAAAATTCTTAATAATTTTATGAAGGTCAATCATTTAGTTTTAAACTTGCTGATAACCAAACACGCTCCTGCTGAATCCCAACAAGAGTCCAATAAAATCCAGTAATTATTGAAGCTGGTTTGTTTCATGTGAAGTGCTGTGTGAGATTCAGGGAGGAGCTAAGATGTTCCTGAACTATAGAAGAGAGAGGAACTTCTATATTCAACAGAGTTCAACACACAAACCATCAACATTACCTTCATTCAACATGCTGTCATCACTGATGTTTCTACTGATTCTAAAAGGTTTGTTAGATTCTGCATTGAGGAAATGTTTCATTCCATTATTTCCTGAATGTTTTAGTCAATGAGTTTTGTAAAATGGTATAACAGAGTTATCTCTTCCTTTAGGTGTCAGCTGTGAAGAACTCACTCCAGTCAAGAAAGAAGAGAACAGTTTAGAAAACACAACTGTTACTCTGTCCTACAAGTACTCCAAACTTACATCGAGTGATTATTTCTTCTGGTGTCGACAACATCCAGGAAAACCACCAGAGTTCATCATCTCTCACTCTGCTTCAGGAACAGCAGGAAATAAACAAATCTCTGGACTGAAGATCAGTGTGGATCAAAACCAAATCAGTATGAACATCTCCTCTGCTGCAGTGTCAGACTCTGCTGTGTACTACTGTGCTGTGAGGTCCACAGTGACAGGAAACACCAAGACTCTGTACAAAAGACTCTTTTTTTTACTCCATCTGTATTTACTGGTATATTTAATAGTCTTCTTTACTGTAAATCCTGTGCAATATCCAATACGTTTAAGTATTATCTTACATTTTACTCTGCCTCTGCCTGTTTATACTGGTATATTTAATAGTCTTCTTACTGTCAATACCGTGCAATATCCAATACGTTTAAGTATTATCTTACATTTTACATTTTACTCTGCCTCCGCCTGTATATACTGGTATATTTAATAGTCTTCTTACTGTCAATCCCGTGCAATATCCAATACGTTTAAGTATTATCTTACATTTCACATTTTTACTCCGTCTGTACATACTGGTATATTTTGTATTCTTCTTTACTGTCATTTTTACGACTGTTTACTGTTTAGTCTATTTATACTACTTGATTTTTTATCTTCATTTTTTACTTGTGAGCGATGCTGCTGTAATCCTGTAATTTCCCCACTGAGGGACTAATAAAGGATTATCTTATCTTATCTTATCTTATCTTAAAAACCTTTGGAGCAAAGACAACACAATACTGTACAGCATCCACCAGAGGGAGTCTCACTCTGTTTAACTTCAATAGTATGTGATGACACAGTCTGGACTCTTTGTAGAGGTGATACAAACAAGAGAAATGAAGCACTAAAGACAAAACAGACCGAGATCTAAAAGAGCAAATAACAAACATTGTTGGTCAATTCTCTGTCACACTCACTTATGTTCTCAACAGCTTAAATCTGAAACTATATTAATCGCCAAAGTATATTTGAGTAAAATACTTGACAACAGAAAAATGTTCTGATCACATGTAATAGTGTGTCAATATATTTACCGTTATTTTCAAATCCACTTTTGACAAATGACACAATTTCAATAAAGTACTCAATGAACTGGTTGTCATCACAGACTCAGGGTTTGATTGATTTTGTTCTTTTCTTCATAAAAGCAGTTTCTCTGTTCTGTCAGGGTGTGAAATCTTGTGGTGTTCCACAGGGTTCAATCATAGGTCCTCTCATTTTATATTTACATGTTGTCTTTGGATCAAATTATGTTGAAACACATCAGTTTCCATTGTGTTGCTGATGATATGTGATCATAGATTCCATTAAATACACTAATTGTGGAAGCTTGTTTATTGCATGTGAAGTGCTGGTGATCCAGACCTTCCTACAATTACTGTAAGTGAGTCTAGAGCAGAGATCTCAACTTGCTCCTATAATTCTGTGAACTACATGAAAATACATCTTGTTAAAGTGTTTGATGATGTTAAGCTTACTGCTCGTAGTCTGGAGATATTAATGATGATTAATAATCATTAGAGGTCTCTACTTTAGGATTATTAATTAAGTCTTTCTGGTGTTTGCAGATCCTGAAAAGATAATCCATTTTTCATAGCTACTTTATTGTAACTCCTGTTATTAAGTAAACACCAAAAAATTAAAAAGTTTGCACCTCCAGAAAGTACAAAACGCTGCTACGAGTCTGTTAACCAGGAGGAAGAGTAACTGAGAGAAGTGAAGATACAGATCGAAGAGGAGACAGAGATTCAGGGAGGAGCTAAGATGTTGCTGGAACTTGTTGAACATCAGCTAGTTTCGCCTGATGATCTAAAGCTTGTTGTAGAGATGGAACATTGGCTGTGGATTGTTCTTGCTGCTCTGTTCTCTGGTAAGATAGAAAGAACATGTTTTTAACATTGTCTAAAGATTGATATGAACTAGAGTTCAGTCTACATGTTCCACTGTCTTCTCCTCTCAGCCTCATGAACACTGTTAGTCTAACAGCTTCATCTTCTCTACTTTTTCCAGGACTAACAGCTGGAGACACAATCTCTCCTGGAGAAGATGAAGTGAGTAAAAGAGAAGGAGAATCTGTCTCACTCAGATGTGACTATGAGACAACATCAGACTATGTTTACCTGTATTGGTACAAACATTCTGACCTTCAGGCTCCTCAGTTTATTCTCCGGAAAGGAGCAAATAGTAACACAAACCAATATATTCCTGATGAACGATATGAATCTCAAACAAGTAGAAACTCAGCTGCACTGACCATAAGGAGACTGGCCCTGACAGACACAGCTCTCTACTACTGTGCTCTAGAAACACAGTGATCCAAAGTGTACAAGAGGCTGTACAAAAAGCTGAACACACATATGTGACTACTCTTCAAAGAGGAGGGAAGTGGTATTCAAACCACAGCTTCATATCAGATGGATTCTGAGGATTCCTGTTGGATCAGAGTCTCTGTGGTTACAGCTGCTAATGAAAGACTGTGGGAGGATCCACATGAGCAGCAGATCCACATCCAACAAACCACCTGTATGATGGTTCAGACACAAGACACCAGGACCACATATAAGTGGACACGGACTTACTGACTGCATCCTCACTAGAACACAATGAGCTCCTTCCATTGTTCACTATTCTGTGATATCTTGAGATGCTGTCCACACAGACACTGAAACACCAACCATTACAGCTCCAAGATAAACAGTAATGTATATCTGTAGAAAGGAAATAAAATAAACTCAGAATCACATTTTAACAGCTAAAATCTTTTCCCAGGTTAAGATTTGAATCTTTCACGAACGCAGAAGACAAAAACATACTGAAGTGTCTGTTTACACTGAAGAGAACAAACATTCTGAAAAGAGCATAAAAAGTTACATGTTGTTCAAATGTTTGTTGACTTTCAATCTTTCTGATCAGAAATATGAATATCCATTTGTTCTGGTATAAAGGAGTAAAGTCATCAGTAGAGGAATAACACAGGGCTGTAAATGAGCCCGTCACTGTGATCAGGTTCCTCCTTCTAATCCACCAACCTAGTGTTGATGAAGACTCACCAGAGAGATCACTGCCTTCTTTATACCTGCTGGAGTTCTCAGATACTCAGCACTGCACACATGACGCCTCTGTTCATCTCAGTGCTGCTGGCTGCTGTGAGCCTTGGTATGAACACAACTTGGTGTCCTTGATATGGATCCAACACTGAGATGATTCTTTAACACACTGATACTGTTTGTTTCTGTTTCTCAGAATGCAGAGCACAAACAGACAACGTGCTGCAGCCAAAAGGAGATGTGACGGCTACTGAAGGAGAGGCAGTAACACTTGGCTGTCAATACATCAGCTCTTCATCAAATTATTATCTCTTCTGGTACAAACAGGATGGAAACAACAGCCCCAAATTCATCCTGAGCCGCTTTAAGGTTGGCTCTGGGAAAACAGAGGACGAGGACAAATTTTCATCTACACTGAATTCCACCTCAAGATCAGTTCCTCTGAAGATCCAGAAGCTTCTTCTGTCAGACTCTGCTGTGTACTACTGTGCTCTGCAGCCCACAGTGACAGGAAACACCAAAACTCTGTACAAAAACCTTTGGAGTAAAGACAACACAATACTGTACAACATCCACTAGAGGGAGTCTCACTCTGTTTAACTTCAATAGTATGTGGTGACACAGTCTGGACTCTTTTCACTCCTGAGACACAGTTGCCATGAAGGACTATGGAAATTACAGTAACTTGACATGAGTCTCCTCCTACTGACTGCAGAGGTGGCTTCATGGCAGAGAACTCTTTGATTCCAGCTGTGAACATCAGACCAAACAACTCACAAAACGTGTTCATACTGAACACTCAGTTACAACATTCCACCTCTGAACATGGAAAAACTTGCTGCAGTTCTGTTCTTTTCAACCCTCGTAGGTACGTATGTTTTTGACAACAGAACCTGAAATGTAACTTCAGAAGTTAACATTTTAAGGACACAAATCTAGATGTCATCACTTCATCACTAATAACTGATTCATACACAGTTAACAGCAGCATTTGTTTTCACTTACACATTGTCATAGAGTGATGGTTTTCAAATGAAGGATCTCTGACTTTGGAACAGATCTCTAAATATAACATGTGGTCTTCCTCACTAGGCAACACCTTGGAAGATGATATTACTGCCAGCAGAGCTGAAGTGTTTTCATCAGAGGGCTTCAGTGTTACTCTGTCCTGCAGCTATTCAGTTAAAGCTCAAAATCTCCAGTGGTATCGACAGGATCCTGGATCAGCTCCTCAGTTCCTTCTCCTGATCACTGATACTAACCAGCCTTCAGTGGTGGAAGCAAAACCTCCAATCCCTCGACTGACTGCTAAACTGAATGAGGAGAGAAATCAAGTCCATCTGGAGATCTCCTCTGCTGCAGTGTCAGACTCTGCTGTGTACTACTGTGCTCTGAGGCCCACAGTGACAGGAAACACCAAAACTCTGTACAAAAACCTTTGGGGCAAAGACAACACAATACTGTACAACATCCACTCGAGGGAGTCTCACTCTGTTTAACTTCAACAGTATGTGATGACACAGTCTGGACTCTTTGTAGAGGTGATACAAACAAGAGAAATGAAGCACTAAAGACAAAACAGACTGAGGGAAAGTGTTATTTTATTCAACATGAAATGATGATGATAATGAGGTGCTGTTGGATAATATTTCAATACTTCATCATAATCAAGTATCAATACAAATCCTCAAATCTAATGGAGCTGAAATTTAATTGAGTAAGTCAGTTGTTTTTGTGAGGAACTCAAAATTATAAACCATTTCAACAATTCAAATAATACATGTTTCAGCATATTATTTCATATCTGAAACACATGGTGATCATATGTAACGGTGTGTCAATACATTTACTGTTATATGTAAATCCACTCATGAAACATTTCTTGTGGTGTTCCACAGGGTTCAATCATAGGTCCTCTCATTTTATATTTACATGTTGTCTTTGGATCAAATTATGTTCAAGCTAGTGCTGGGCAACGATTACAGTTTTTAGTCGCGATTAATCGCATGATTTTCTGCGATTAATCGCATTATGTGTAAAATTCAATAATGTATATATTCAACAGTATGTGATGACACACACATGAAAAACTCTGTTTTGTGATAATATTCAATAATCCTTAAACTTGCCTATCATCTTAACACAGTGGCTTCTTTTTAAGCTTCAGAATAAAGACAACAAACTGTCCTTTAAATCGTAAATGCATTTACAGAACACTCTTTCATAGTGAACCTCTCGATCACCCAATCAGACACTCATTCACATCGATGGCAGTGGAGCTGCCAAGAGAGGTTCAGTTGCTAATGGACACTTCATAGGGTACATCCCAAGTCCCTTAACTGCATCCCCGTTTCCCTCACTTGGGTCCTTTCCTTGCGTCTTAGTCCCTCCCACCAGGGATGCATGGAGGAAACCATGCAAGGAGAGAGGAACGAGGAAATATGTTTTAGGAGACATGAGACGTCCTTTCCTCTGAAGCGTCACGTGAAGCAACGTCTGTTTCTGATGACGGAGGATCAGCTGATCACAGCTGGATCAGCTGTCAGTCAGCTTTAACAGCTGGAGAGACTTTTGATAAGTTAGTGTGTGTTCACGTGATCACTGTACTTAATAACAGTAACTAATAACACGAATAACTAATAAAGACACACAGTGATCACCACTGTACTTAATAACAGTAACTAATAACACTAATAACTAATAAAGACACACAGTGATCACTGTACTTAATAACAGTAACTAATAACACCAATAAAGACACACAGTGATCACCACTGTAGAGTGTTTCTCTCTGTAGTCTGTTAAACTGTGTCCTGTGTTCTGTTTATCAGCTCAGGATCCATTTCTACCGGTGGAATGCGATCGTCTTATTGATGAATTATTTGTGTCTGTACGTTTTGAAATTGTGACTGTGACGTCATTATTAAATAACCCAGAATATGATTATTGTTTCTCTTAAATGATAAAACTCATCAAACACTCAAGAATGATGTAAAACGTGTTTAGTCTCTCAGCTCTCTCTCTCTCTATATATATATATATATATATATATATATATATATATATATATATATATATATATATATATATATATATATATATATATATATATATATATATATATATATATATATATATATAGTGTTTCGTCTCTCCAGCTCTCTCTGACTTTAATCATATTCATAATAAAGTTATTGAGGGAAACATCAGATCCTGAAAACACAAATCTTTCAAATAAATGAAGAAAGTTGTTTGTGGTCGTTTTGTTGTTCAGACTACAATGAACATTTATTTGAACCAGATGTTGAATCGGAAACCTGATCAAATATAAACTAGAGTTTAATCTGATCCGTCTTCACTCTGGTGTTAAACTCAGTCAGTCAGTCAGTCAGTCAGTCAGTCCGATCGGCTGCAGCGTCCAATCACATGACTGATGAACAATGAGGGGGCGTGTCGGCCGTTAAAAGACTTCCTGGAAGTCTGTTCTCGTGGTTCCTCACTCATGGTTCCTCCGAGGTCCCTCCTCCCTCCTCCTCCCTCCTCCGAGCTAAATAAGAGCTTTGGGACGGCCGTCAATATGGCGGGGCAGAAACAACTTCCGGTTCAAGCGAGGATCGTGGAGCGAGGAAATGACATTTAAGAGACTTGAGAAGTACCCGTAGACAGCAGGAGCTGGGGATTGAACCAGAGACCCTTTGACCTCCTCTACTTCCTTTAGCCACAGCTGCACAAAGCTGACCTTCAGATGAACTTCCTTTGGTTCTGTACCGGTGTGAAGAACTGATACTTGACTAAGTTTACTGACCCTTTCCTACTCATATTGGTCTCATTCTGAGCCTATGATTCAATACAAACCAAATGTATTCATAAAGCATATTTAAAAACAACAGTAGACCAAAGTGTTGTGAAATCAAAACATGGCAAACACTATAAAGCACAGTAAAAAGACAAACGGAAAGTTTAAAAGACAATACACAATAATATAGAAATACACCTCACATACTGAGTTAAAAGCCAGAGAATCTGTCACACCTCTGCCCCTCTGTTACTTTATCTCTCACTCACCTGTCAGCTCATTCAGTGCACCTGTTAGCCTCCCTCATCATCAGCCTAACTCCCTTCATCTGCCTCTGTTCACTAATCAAGCACTCCCTCCTCATCAGCACAACTCCCCTCACCTGCCTCTATATAATCCCCTGCCTCTCAGTCACTCTTTGCCAGATCTACCCGCCCGGTTGGCTCGTCCTGTTCCCGATTTCCCCAGTCTCTCTGCCCTTCCTTTTCCTGCTGAATTTCCCCCTCGTCTCTTGTCTGGACTGTGGCTCCCTGGGTTAAGTGGCTCGTCTGGGAACCGGAAGGTCAACGGTTCGATCCCAGACTGGGACGTGTCACGTGACGAAGTGTACCTGAGCACTACACTGAACCTCCGGCTCCCCGGGCGCTGATCAATGGCAGCCCACTGCTCACTATATACAGGGATGGGTCAAATGCAGTAGTCAAATTTCGTGTATGTGTATATGACAATAAAAATGGTTTCTGTCTCGTTCTTGGATTTCCTGTTGTGTTCCGGTAAAGATTCCTGTTTTGTTCGTACCTCATTAAAACCCGTTTCTCACTGCATCTGACTTTGTCTGCTTTTGAGTCCTCCACCATACCCTGTGACAGAATGATCTGGCCCGAAATGGACTCAGCAGACCCCCGTTTGGTGCGTTTTCCCCCCCGAATGGTATGGGCAGTTTGCAGGAACCCGTCTGGCCTTTGGAGGGCCTCGGAGTATCCAGAAGGCCAACTGTGAGTGGATGGAAGGCCTTCCCAATTCTTGAAGGGCAGACCACCGCTTTTACCCAGAATGGAAGAACCAGTTTGCAGGAACCCGTCTGGCCTTTGGTCGGCCTCGGAGTATCCAGAAGACCAACCGTGAGTGGATGGAAGGCCTTCCCAACTCTTGAAGGAAGCAGAAGAAGGGTCATGATCCCGTCTCCGCAGGGCCGCAGCGAGCCCCTGTTTCCGCCTCCGCGGGGCCACAGATGACTTCAGTTCCCCGTGTCCGGTCAGCGGTTCGGCCGACTCCAGCTGTCGCCGCCAAGCCGCAGCGACCTCCAGTTCCTTCCGCCTCAGTCTGAAGCCTGTTCCCCTCCCGACTCCTAGTCCGTAGAGTCCCGACCGTAGAGTCCCGACCCCCCGAGCGTAGAGTCCCGACCGCCCGACCGTAGAGTCCCGACCCCCCCGAGCGTAGAGTCCCGACCGCCCGAGCGTAGAGTCCCGACCGCCCCGACCGTAGAGTCCCGACCGCCCGACCGTAGAGTCCTGAGCGTAGAGTCCTGACAATTCCCTGTTGTGTTCCGGTAAAGATTCCTGTTTTGTTCGTACCTCATTAAAACCCGTTTCTCACTGTATCTGACTTTGTCCGCTTTTGAGTCCTCCACCACACCCCGTGACAGAATCACTTTATTTATAAGCTTGTGCAATTTAAAATCACTGTCCATTATCAAACCCAGATTTTTAACAGCATATTTTACAGATGGTTCCAGGGAACACAGGTCCATGTGTGGGGCATCACAGGCTCTTGGTTCACATGTCAGGACTTCAGTTTTACATTCATTCAAGTTTAGAAAATGTAATTCAACCCAAGGTTTGTCTTTTAGTCCATCCAACTGCTTTCACAGTGTTGGCATCATTCCGTTTCATAGGCAGATACAATTGTATGTCGTCTGCATAACAGTAGAATCAGATACCATAGTTTCTAAGAAAGGACCCTGAGGGGAGCATATAAAGGGAAAAAAGCATTGGCCGAGAATAAAACCCTGAGGAACTCCACAAGGAAGTTGCTGAGGAGGATACGGAGTCCCCAAGGCTGGCAGAAAAACTTCTGGAAGTCAAGTATGATCTAAACTGGTGATTATGAAAGTGGGGTCCATGGCACTCTGCAAAGGGGTCCTTAAAATAAGAGAAAAGAGCAAAATCACAAACTTACATCAGAAGGACACTGATGCACCATTTCAGTAGGATTGGACGGAGTCTTGCTACTGTTCAATATGAGCTTTTAAGATCGCTATGTGTGAGCACGTGTGGTAACGTGCGTCGTGACAATAGGCGAGCGTTTCAACCGCCCCCAGCCGGAGCTTTATGTGTATGCAAGTTTTTCGAAAAACAAGAGGAACATAAAAGGCAGAGAGAGAGGAATCAGAGGTTCTGCATGCGGGATCGCGTCGCAGTGAAAGTGTTTATCGCGGGTCGTATCCACAATCAGCTGCCGTCGTCGTCTCGCGAACATACGGCACTGATGCGTGATACGCCACGGGTCTACACCTCACTCACAGAATTGATTCAAGGAAAGAGAGCAGTACAAATGAAATAAACAATCCCAGAGGACAAAGAGAAACAGGAAGCGGACAAACGCTGCGGGCTCGGCGGTCCGTCAGCGATTGCGCAATATTCAGCAACATGAAAACAATGACTTAAACACGACGAAACACGGGAATATCAACATATAAATCAAATAGCATGAATGGAACTTATGTTATTTTAAGCTAAGCTAGCCCAGACACCAATGAACGCTTACTGTTTGAAGTTCGTTGCAGCGGGGAGAGAGTCCGTGCAGGATTTGTGATTCTTCGTCCAGAAGGGAAGGGGTGGGGGCGGCTTGCTGGGGGCACGGCGTTTGCCGGCCCGGTCCGTTGTGGCTCGGCTCGCTTTGGAGCGGGCGCTGGACGTGATCAATCCTCGCTGCAGAGAGGATGATTTAACATCGGATTGAGAGGCTGTGGTCCGTACGTCTCATCGGAAATCGTCGGGAAGGAGCGAGTTTTTCAGCTGCTGCTTCGCCGGAATGTGCACAAAAAGAAAACACGGGGAGGAATCGCGGAAGAGATTCGTCCCGGTGGAGTGAGAGGGCCTTGACTCAAAAAGAAAACACGGCTACTTCGGCCAGCGAAGCTAGCATAAGACCTGTCAGGGTTTGGTGAGGGTTTGCAGGCCGCGCGTCCTCGTGGCTTTCGTCGACAGCGCGATGCTGGCGGGGGGGAGAAAGCTGATGTGTCTCCCTGCGTCCCAGGGACGGATGTCCAGGGTGAAGAACGTTTGGATGCTCCCTTGCTCGACCGAGGTCGAAGGGAAAAAGCGTGGAGGTGTGAATTGCAGGCACTTTTGTTGGGCACTGGTTTAACCGCAGGGGTCCTGGTGCTGTCTTGGCTCTCGGCCAATGAGGTTGCAGCAGTGCTCTCAGGTGACTTCAGGAACCATAGTTTTTGAGGGGGGGGGAATTCACACCCTCATGTGAAAGTCCTTCAGAGGGGGTTTGGTGCTCATCAAACCACAATCAGGATGAAACCTTTGCTTGCAAAAAGGGAAGGCCTGATTCTCTTTGTTCCCAGCACATGTTGAAGCCATGCTCAGACCCCAACACCATGTATCTCATTGAAGTCAAAGATAAACAATTATTCTTCATCCAATATGAGTGAAACATGATATATATGATGGTGACTGCAGATCAGAGTCATTTCCAGACTTGAAGATACTGAGAGAAGTGAAGATACAGATCTAAGAGGAGACGGAGCGATTCAGGGAGGAGCTAAGATGTTCCTGAACTATAGAAGAGAGAGGAACTTCTATATTCAACAGAGTTCAACACACAAAACATCAACATTACCTTCATTCAACATGCTGTCATCACTGATGTTTCTCCTGATTCTAAAAGGTTTGTTTGATTCTGCATTGAGGAAATGTTTCATTCCATTATTTCCTGAATGTTTTAGTCAATGACTTTTGAAAAATGGTATAACAGAGTTATCTCTTCCTTTAGGTGTCAGCTGTGAAGAACTCACTCCAGTCAAGAAAGAAGAGAACAGTTTAGAAAACACAACTGTTACTCTGTCCTACAACTACTCCAAACAAGCAACTGGTAGTGATGAGTTTTACTGGTATCGACAACATCCAGGGAAACCACCAGAGTTCCTCATCTTTCACTTGGGAACACAAAATGCAACAAACTCTGGACTGTCTGTTAAAGTGAGTGATGATAAAACCAGAATGGATCTGCAGATCTCCTCTGCTGCAGTGACAGACTCTGCTGTGTACTACTGTGCTGTGAGGCCCACAGTGACAACAAACCCACAGTCTCTGTACAAAAACACAAGCTGACACACTGACACGCTGCTGGAAGCTTTTGTTCCACTCTGTTGGACTGAACCTCTTACCTCCACTAGAGGGTGACATCATCAAGTAGGCAGTGCACGACTTCTGCACTGTGTTCAACCATTCAGTGAATAATAAGTGCTGCTGTGAAGAGAACAATTCTCAGGCTGGATGTTGAACATCAGCTCGTTTCTCCTGTTGATCTAAAGCTTGTTGTAGAGATGGAACATTGGCTGTGGATTGTTCTTGCTGCTCTGTTCTCTGGTAAGATAGAAAGAACAACATGTTCCTCTCTCAACACTTTTCACCACAAACTCAGCTGTGAGTGTTTTTAATGTTCATATAGAGAAAATCAAAAGTTAACTTCCGTTGGTATCTAGTAGCTTCTGAAGAACTCGTTCTATGGTTCAATCTGACATCAGACAGCACTCAGTGAAACCCAGACTAGTGTAAATGTCTATGTGTCTGACTCTCTGGCTAGGTAACTCTTTAACCCTACTGATGGTTCTGCTTTCATCAATCATCTGTATTGATTCATCTCTTCTTCTGCATGTTCTCTTCTTCCTCAGAGTGTAAAGGAGACGACGGAGTGATGCAGTCAACAGGAGATGTCACCGCTACTGCAGGACAGACAGTTACACTTGACTGTACATTTAAGACAACAGCCACAGTTCCCACTTTGTTCTGGTACAAACAAGAAGCCAATGATTTCCCAAAGTACATGCTGAAAAGTTTCTCAAACAAAGTAGAAAAAGCTCCAGAGTTCCAGAAAGACAGATTTGATGCTACAATCAACAAGACATCAGTTCCTCTGAAGATCCAGAAGCTTCTTCTGTCAGACTCTGCTGTGTACTACTGTGCTCTGAAGCCCACAGTGACAGGAAACACCAAAACTCTGTACAAAAACCTTTGGAGCAAAGACAACACAATACTGTACAACATCCACTCGAGCAGGGGTTCTTAACCTTTTTGACCTCGGGGCCCAACTTTTCAAGTACAAAGTGTCCCGGGGCCCACTCTGACTATATGCATCAAAAGTGTCAGAACACCTGTAGGTCATACAGAAACAGAGCAGTGGGCCTTTGGAGTCAGTAAAAATTTAAGATTTTTGTCCGCATAAAATAAAAAAGTATCTTTCAGTATAAATAACTGCCTGTGGCTGTATCTGTACAGGTAAAGGACAGTATAGGGCTGTAACTACACTATCAGTGAACAACTGCCTCACATCTGAAGAATTGGACAAAGTATGACCATTCTACAGAGTTTCTTCCATGAAGACATCCAGGCGGAGCTCTAAAAGGACATCTGGAGACCCAAATGGACACATGGTAACAAATGATATTCTGACACACTAAAGGTGTTTCTCCCTTTATATTGTGATATTATATTATTTTCCTTTTATTTTTAGCCTTTGCAAATTGCAAAAACTATATATATATATATGATCAAAGACATGGTGTGTGAGTAGCGGACTTGTTGTGCGTAACGGCTGCGACCGAGCGCACGATCGAGTATGAGAATAGCTCAGTTACGCAAACGTTGGTTGACGGCTTATAGAAGAGGAAGATACGGTTTGTACTGTAAGTACTCGCGTTTTCTGAAGCCAGTAGCTCCATGCTAACATCTGCTAGCACGTTGTCGGGTCTGTAATGTGTCTTTTTCCGTCGAAATGCTGCAAAATACGACTTGCAGCGGTTATGGCGACTTTGGACAGTGTGTGTGTTTGGGCTCCTTTTGTGAAGAAACCATAAGAAATGAAAGAAAATCGATGATTTCTTTGCAAAGATGAGGATTTTGGGCATGCTGGGAAACCAAACACGGACATGTTTTGTGACGTATTTGCGCAAACAAGCCGTAGGAAGGGAAGGGGAGGGATCGAGGACGCCGGTGTCATCGCGGAGTTGAACAGACAAAACCCTTGTTCAATAAATGAGATGATAGAATGTGATGATCACAAAGACATTTATTATCACGTGTATGTAAACCTGCACACAACAAGAAGCCCAGCAGGCTTTCCCACGAGCGTTGGATGTTTCGTCGCTACGTGTCGCTTTAGCTTCGAAGGCTTCAGAGCTTCGTCTGATAGCATTAGCTCACATTCCACACACTGAGCCCTCGCTCTGCCTCGCTGCCTCCATTCACAAAGCCAGACTTAAGAAAGTCAGGGTTGTACTTGCGCACACATTTAGACTTTTTTTTGGGGGGGGGGGGGGGGGTATGGCACCACTGTCTTCATTTTTTCTTTTTAATAACTTATCCATGACGTTTGCTACAGGCTAGCTGAGTGTCTTCTTCTGCTTATTGCAGCTTGTTAAACAACTGACTGACGCATTACCGCCACCAGGTGGTGGGAAGCTATATTGTAACAGAGCGTCTCATGGATAACAGTGATATCTCTTGATAAGTGATATCTTCAATTGATAACCTATGCGGTCCCGCGGCCCTCGCGGCCCACAGGTGCAAAACTGAAAGTTTTTTGCGGCCCTCTAGGTGGCCCTATGGTTAAGAATCACTGCACTAGAGGGAGTCTCACTCTGTTTGACTTCAATATTATGTGATGACAGTCTGGACTCTTTGTAGAGGTGATACAAACAAGAGACATTAAGCACTAAAGACAAAACAGACTGAGGGAACTGATGATAATGAGGTGATTTGGAATATTAATATGAACAATACTTCAACATAAGAAGTTTCTCTGTTCTGTCAGGGTGTGAAATCTTGTGGTGTTCCACAGGGTTCAATCATAGGTCCTCTCATGTTATATTTACATGTTGTCTTTGGATCAATTTATCGCGCGTTAACGCAGTTTAATGCAACAAACACCGTATGTTGAAACACAGCATCAGTTTCCATTGTGTTGCTGATGATATGTGATCATAGATTCCATTAAATTACACTAATTGTGGAAGCTTGTTTATTACATGTGAAGTGCTGGTGATCCAGACCTTCCTACAATTACTGTAAGTGAGTCTAGAGCAGAGATCCAGACCAGAGTTCCTGATCTACATCACAGAGGGAGAATTGATTCATTCAACTGCTTCTGATTTCTCAGCTCACATTAACAAAGAAGAGAAACGTGTTGATCTGAACATCTCCTCTGCGGCAGTGACAGACTCTGCTGTGTACTACTGTGCTCTGCAGCCCACAGTGACAGGAAACACCAAAACTCTGTTCAAAAACCTTTGGAGCAAAGACAACACAATACTGTAGAACATCCACGAGAGGGAGTCTCACTCTGTTTAACTTCAATAGTATGTGATGAGACAGTCTGGACTCACTTTACTGACAGGATTGTGATGTCGAACTTTAGAAATGAAACTACGGGTTTATTCACTCTACAAGCTTGGGTTTACAGCCTCCCCCACCATCTGATCTAACTCACCACCAGGTGGTGCTCATCGACAGCTCTGCTCCTTTTCACCCAAGTTTCCAAGACATAGGGCCACAGATCTGATGAAAGGACCACAAAGTGGATCACAGAACTTTGGCCGAGGATGTTCTGCTACCATGGGCACTCATGGATCGCCCGACTGTTGGAACATGGTGTTTCTTACAGACAATCCAAGACTAGCACAGAAGTCCAACAACAATGCACCACTTGGGTCAAGATGTGGCAGTCCGATCCTCAAAATCCCAGAGTCGGCCCGAGTCAAGACCCTCTCCAGGAGTTTGGTTGCGGAACCAGTGCTATGCATGGAGGTGAGCCCAACTCTATTAAGTTTGTAGCGCTCCATCTCCTTTACAAGCTCCGGTTTCTTTCCTACCAGAGAGGTGACATTCTATGACCCTGGAGCTAGTCTGCAGGGTCATAGACTGTCTTGACTGTTATTAAAGTCTTGTTCTGTTATTAAATAACCCAGAATATGATTATTGTTTCTCTTAAATGATAAAACTCAAACACTGTAAAACGTGTTTAGTCTCTCAGCTCTCTCTCTATATATATATATATATATATATATATATATACGTATACATATATATATATATATATACGTATACATACATACATACATACATACATATATATAGTGTTTGGTCTCTCAGCTCTCTCTGACTTTAATCATATTCATAATAAAGTTATTGAGGGAAACATCAGATCATGAAAACACAAATCTTTCGAATAAATGTAGAAAGTTGTTTGTGGTGCTTTTGTTGTTCAGACTACAATGAACATTTATTTAAACCAGATGTTGAATCAGAAACCTGATCAAATATAAACTAGAGTTTAATCTCTGATCCGTCTTCACTCTGGTGTTAAACTCAGTCAGTCAGTGCGATCGGCTGCAGCGTCCAATCACATGACAGATGAACAATGAGGGGGCGTGTCGGCCGTTAAAAGACTTCCTGGAAGTCTGTTCTCGTGGGTCCTCGCTCACGGCTCCTCCTCCCTCCTCCGCGCTCCTCCCTCCTCCGAGCTAAATAAGAGCTTTGGGACGGCCGTCAATATGGCGGGGCAGAAACAACTTCCGGTTCAAGCGAGGACCGAGGAGCGAGGAAATGACATTTAAGACACTTGAGAAGTACCCGTAGACAGCAGGAGCTGGGGATTGAACCAGAGACCCTTTGACCTCCTCTACTTCCTTTAGCCACAGCTGCACAAAGCTGACCTTCAGATGAACTTCCTTTGGTTCTGTACCGGTGTGAAGAACTGATACTTGACTAAGTTTACTGACCCTTTCCTACTCATATTGGTCTCATTCTGAGCCTATGATTCAATACAAACCAAATGTATTCATAAAGCATATTTAAAAACAACAGCAGACCAAAGTGTTGTGAAATCAAAACATGGCAAACACTATAAAGCACAGTAAAAAGACAAACGGCAAATTTAAAAGACAATACACAATAATATAGAAATACACCTCACATACTGAGTTAAAAGCCAGAGAATCTGTCACAGCTCTGCCCCTCCTGTCACTTTATCGCTCACTCACCTGTCAGCTCATTCAGTGCACCTGTTAGCCTCCCTCATCATCAGCCTAACTCCCTTCATCTGCCTCTGTTTACTAATCAAGCACTCCCTCCTCATCAGCACAACTCCCCTCACCTGCCTCTATATAATCCCCTGCCTCTCAGTCACTCTTTGCCAGATCTACCTGCCCGGTTGGCTCGTCCTGTTCCCGATTTCCCCAGTCTCTCTGACCTTCTTTTTCCTGCTGAATTTCCCCCTCGTCTCTTGTCTAGACCGTGGCTGCCTGGATTAAGAGGTTTGTCTGGCAACCGGAAGGTCAACGGTTTTATCCCCGACTGGGACGTGTCACGTGTCGAAGTGTACCTGAGCAACACACTGAACCGCCGGCTCCCCGGGCGCCGATCAATGGCGGCCCACTGCTCACTATATACAGGGATGGGTCAAATGCAGTAGTCAAATTTCGTGTATGTGTAAATGTATATGACAATAAAAATGGTTTCTGTCTCGTCCTTGGATTTCCTGTTGTGTTCCGGTAAAGATTCCTGTTTTGTTCGTACCTCATTAAAACCCGTTTCTCACTGCATCTGACTTTGTCTGCTTTTGAGTCCTCCACCACACCCCGTGACAGAATGATCTGGCCCGAAATAGACTCAGCAGACCCCCGTTTGGTGCGTTTTCCCCCCGAATGGTATGGGCAGTTTGCAGGAACCCGTCTGGCCTTTGGAGGACCTCGGAGTATCCAGAAGGCCAACCGTGAGTGGATGGAAGGCCTTCCCAACTCTCGAAGGGCAGACCACTGCTTTTCCCCAGAATGGAAGGACCAGTTTGCAGGAACCCGTCTGGCCTTTGGTCGGCCGCGGAGTATCCAGAAGACCAACCGTGAGTGGATGGAAGGCCTTCCCAACTCTTGAAGGAAGCAGAAGAAGGGTCATGATCCCGTCTCTGCAGGGCCGCAGCGACCCCTTTTTCCGCCTCCGCGGGCACACAGATGACTTCAGTTCCCTGTGTCCTGTCGGCAGTCCGACCGACTCCAGCTCCCCGTGTCCGGTCAGCGGTTCGGCCGACTCCAGCTGTCGCCGCCAAGCCACAGCGACCTCCAGTTCCTGCCGCCTCAGTCTGAAGCCTGTTCCCCTCCCGACTCCTAGTCCGTAGAGTCCCGACCCCCCGGACCGTAGAGTCCCGACCTCCCCGACCGTAGAGTCCCGACCTCCCCGACCGTAGAGTCCCGACCTCCCCGACCGTAGAGTCCCGACCTCCCCGACCGTAGAGTCCCGACCCCCCGACCGTAGAGTCCCGACCCCCTGACCGCAGAGTCCCGACCGCCCGAGCGCAGAGTCCCGACCGTAGAGTCCTGACAATTCCCTGTTGTGTTCCGGAAAAGATTCCTGTTTTGTTCGTACCTCATTAAAACCCATTTCTCACTGTATCTGACTTTGTCCGCTTTTGAGTCCTCCACCACACCCCGTGACAGAATCACTTTATTTATAAGCTTGTGCAATTTAAAATCACTGTCCATTATCAAACCCAGATTTTAACAGCAGATTTTACAGATGATTCCAGGGAACACAGGTCCATAAGTGGGGCATCACAGGCTCTTGGTTCACATGTCAGGACTTCAGTTTTATATTCATTCAAGTTTAGAAATTGTAATTCAATCTGAGCTTTGTCTTTTAGTCCATCGAACTGCTTTTACAGTGTTGGCATCATTCCGTTTCATAGGCAGATACAATTGGATGTCGTCTGCATAACAGTAGAATGAGATGCCATAGTTTCTAAGAAAGGGCCCTGAGGGGAGCATATAAAGGGAAAAAAGCATTGGCCAAGAATAGAACCCTGAGGAACTCCACAAGGAAGGTGCTGAGGAGGATACGGAGTCCCCAAGGCTGGCAGAAAAACTTCTGGAAGTCAAGTATGATCTAAACTAGTGATTATGAAAGTGGGGTCCATGGCACTCTGCCAAGGGGTCCTTAAAATAAGAGAAAAGAGCAAAAACCCAAACTTACATCACAAGGACACTGATGCACCATTTCAGTAGGATTGGACGGAGTCTTGCTACTGTTCAATATGAGCTTTTAAGATCAATTACTTGAAAAGTATACATCCTGTCAAGTTGAGTCCAAATGCAACTTGAATAAAATGAGCTTCTGCGAAAAAGTATGGAAGTAAAGAAAATGTTTCTGTTGATCACGATGAAACCAGTCTTAGTATTTAGTTTAATTTAAGTATTTAAGTTGAAATGTTTTAGAATACAAATAGTTCCAATGTCATCTAAGAATACAAATAGTAGTAAGCGTATGTTTAATCCATGCTATGATTATGGGATGGCCGTGGCTAAGTGGAGAGCAGGGCCGTCCTTCAATCAGAGGATCGGTGGTTTGATCCCTGGCACCTGCTCCGCTAGTCTCACTTTCTCCCCGTTCTCTATATTCTATAGAAGTTGGCTGAATGAACTGTCAGGAAGCATGAGATAATGTGGGCCATGTAATTTTTCTTATTACTTTGAAATAATTAGGATACAAACATGTGCTATGTATCTCATTGAAGTCAAAGATAAACAATTATTCTTCATCCAATATGAGTGAAACATGATATATATGATGGTGACTGCAGATCAGAGTCATTTCCAGACTTGAAGATACTGAGAGAAGTGAAGATACAGATCTAAGAGGAGACGGAGCGATTCAGGGAGGAGCTAAGATGTTCCTGAACTATAGAAGAGAGAGGAACTTCTATATTCAACAGTGTTCAACACACAAACCATCAACATTACCTTCACTCAACATGCTGTCATCACTGATGTTTCTACTGATTCTAAAAGGTTTGTTAGATTCTGCATTGAGGAAATGTTTCATTCCATTATTTCCTGAATGTTTTAGTCAATGAGTTTTGTAAAATGGTATAACAGAGTTATCTCTTCCTTTAGGTGTCAGCTGTGAAGAACTCACTCCAGTCAAGAAAGAAGAGAACAGTTTAGAAAACACAACTGTTACTCTGTCCTACAAGTACTCCAAACTTTCATCGAGTGATTATTTCTTCTGGTATCGACAACATCCAGGAAAACCACCAGAGTTCCTCATCTTTCACTTGGGAACACAAAATGCAACAAACTCTGGACTGTCTGTTAAAGTGAGTGATGATAAAACCAGAATGGATCTGCAGATCTCCTCTGCTGCAGTGACAGACTCTGCTGTGTACTACTGTGCTGTGAGGCCCACAGTGACAACAAACCCACAGTCTCCGTACAAAAACACAAGCTGACACACTGACACGCTGCTGGAAGCTTTTGTTCCACTCTGTTGGACTGAACCTCTTACCTCCACTAGAGGGTGACATCATCAAGTAGGCAGTGCACGACTTCTGCACTGTGTTCAACCATTCAGTGAATAATAAGTGCTGCTGTGAAGAGAACAATTCTCAGGCTGGATGTTGAACATCAGCTCGTTTCTCCTGTTGATCTAAAGCTTGTTGTAGAGATGGAACATTGGCTGTGGATTGTTCTTGCTGCTCTGTTCTCTGGTAAGATAGAAAGAACATGTTTTTAATATTTTCCAAAGATTGATATGAACTAGAGTTCAGTCTACATGTTCCACTGTCTTCTCCTCTCAGCCTCATGAACAATGTTCGTCTAACAGCTTCATCTTCTCTACTTTTTCCAGGACTAACAGCTGGAGACACAATCTCTCCTGGAGAAGATGTAGTGAGTAAAAGAGAAGGAGAATCTGTCTCACTCAGATGTGACTATGAGACAACATCAGACTATGTTTACCTGTATTGGTACAAACATTCTGACCTTCAGGCTCCTCAGTTTATTCTCTGGAAAGGAGCAAAAAGTAACACAAACCAATATATTCCTGATGAACGATATGAATCTCAAACGAGTAGAAACTCAGCTGCACTGACCATAAGGAGACTGGCCCTGACAGACACAGCTCTCTACTACTGTGCTCTAGAAACACAGTGATCCAAAGTGTACAAGAGGCTGTACAAAAAGCTGAACACACATATGTGACTACTCTTCAAAGAGGAGGGAAGTGGTATTCAAACCACAGCTTCATATCAGATGGATTCTGAGGATTCCTGTTGGATCAGAGTCTCTGTGGTTACAGCTGCTAATGAAAGACTGTGGGAGGATCCACATGAGCAGCAGATCCACATCCAACAAACCACCTGTATGATGGTTCAGACACAAGACACCAGGACCACATATAAGTGGACACGGACTTACTGACTGCATCCTCACTAGAACACAATGAGCTCCTTCCATTGTTCACTATTCTCTGATATCTTGAGATGCTGTCCACACAGACACTGAAACATCAACCATTACACCTCTAAAAATGAACTTCAATGACAAACCACCTGTATGATAGTGAACACAAGACCATTTTACAGACGAAACGTTCAGGCCTCAATCACCGACATGTTGTCAGGAGGAGTCTGCTTCAATCACATGGTTCCATCCGTTCAGTTAGAATCTCTAGAAAGTTGTTTCTCTGCAGATTCACTTTTCTGCAGATTCCTCCTTCAGTGTGACCTTCTTGGATGAAGATGATGATGATGATGATGATGATGGGTGCAGCATCACTGTCATGTCTAAAAGTTCCATCATTCTGAATGTAAACAGACCACAGTAGGAGGAGGAGCTGAGGTTTCATGTTGGAACTGAAGAGCTGCTGTGTTCTCTCTATTGTTCACTCAGAACAAGTGAAGATAATGCAGCTCTGTTTAGTTTGTTTGATGATGTTCATGTTTCAAAC
Organism: Lycodopsis pacificus; assembly: GCA_028022725.1. Taxonomy (NCBI): domain Eukaryota; kingdom Metazoa; phylum Chordata; class Actinopteri; order Perciformes; family Zoarcidae; genus Lycodopsis; species Lycodopsis pacificus. Next base: position 26,784,391 of record CM051700.1, on the reverse strand, counting down.
TGGTAAGTCAACTTTAACAAGAGATCTTGGACATGATTCATGAGACATTTCAGAATTCAGGAACCTTTTTCTGCCATTGAACTCAGTTTTAAGAAACATGAATGGTGAAATATATCTTTGTTCTTTTCAGGGTCCTCTGAGGATTTAGTGAAACCGTTGAAAGATGTAATGGTGGCTTTGGAAGGAGACAATGTGACTCTCTCCTGCAACTATTCAGGATCTGTACAAAACCTCTACTGGTATCAGCAGAAGTCCAGTTCATCTCCACAGCTTCACATCATGGAACATTCAGAGAAAATAGCAGGGTTATCTTTTAAACATGACAAAACATCTGAAGAGTTTCATCTGGAGATCTCCTCTGCTGCAGTGACAGACTCTGCTGTGTATTACTGTGCTGTGAGGCCCACAGTGACAGGAAACACCAAAACTCTGTACAAAAACCTTTGGAGCAAAGACAACACAATACTGTACAACATCCACTAGAGGGAGTCTCACTCTGTTTAACTTCAACAGTATGTGATGACACAGTCTGGACTCTTTGTAGAGGTGATACAAACAAGAGAAATGAAGCACTAAAGACAAAACAGACCGAGATCTAAAAGAGCAAATAATAAACATTGTTGGTCAATTCTCTGTCACACTCACTTATGTTCTCAACAGCTTAAATCTGAAACTATATTAATAGCCAAAGTATATTTGAGTAAAATATTTGACAACAGAAAAATGTTCTGATCACATGTAATAGTGTGTCAATATATTTACCGTTATTTTCAAATCCACTTTTGACAAATGACACAATTTCATTAAAGTACTCAATGAACTGGTTGTCATCACAGACTCAGGGTTTGATTGATTTTGTTATTTTCTTCATAAAAGCAGTTTCTCTGTTCTGTCAGGGTGTGAAATCTTGTGGTGTTCCACAGGGTTCAATCATAGGTCCTCTCATGTTATATTTACATGTTGTCTTTGTTTCAAATTATGTTGAAACACAGCATCAGTTGCCATTGTGTTGCTGATGATATGTGATCATAGATTCCATTAAATTACACTAATTGTGGAAGCTTGTTTATTGCATGTGAAGTGCTGGTGATCCAGACCTTCCTACAATTACTGTAAGTGAGTCTAGAGCAGAGATCTCAACTTGCTCCTATAATTCTGTGAACTACATGAAAATACATCTTGTTAAAGTGTTTGATGATGTTAAGCTTACTGCTCGTAGTCTGGAGATATTAATGATGATTAATAATCATCAGAGGTCTCTACTTTAGGATTATTAATTAAGTCTTTCTGGTGTTTGCAGATCCTGAAAAGATAATCCATTTTTCATAGCTACTTTATTGTAACTCCTGTTATTAAGTAAACACCAAAAACTGAAAAAGTTTGCACCTCCAGAAAGTACAAAATGCTGCTACGAGTCTGCTGAGATTTTTTTCATGAAAAGTCCGTGACAAATAAAATGCATTATTATTATTATTATTTGGCAGATTAGTCCAGACACCCCTCTAAAAAAGCAACATTTTCAGATAACCCTGAGGACCCCAGAGGTGTTCTCAGGCTGCACGATATATATAATGTCTCCAGTGAGTTCTAGGTCTACCCCGATGTCTCCTCCCAGAAACCATCTAAAGGGACACATCCAGGAGGATCCTGATCAGATGATGAACCACCTCAGCTGGCCCCTTTCAACGTGAAGGAGCAGCATTGAAGGTTCAAAATCAGCGAAAGCTGATTCTCTGGCCACGCCCACTGACATTTAACTCAACCAATGAGAACAGTTCTGTCTCCAGAGCAGAAATGTTGGAGGAACTAAAATCACAATCAGCTTGATGTTGAGCAGAAGGGCTGCGCAGCAGAGACTGTTTAGTCATTTCATTCTACTGCAGTGGAAGAACTTTGCTCATCTGCTGTCTGTTTGGCTTTAATAACTCCAAAGACATGTTGCTTTACTTCTTCTTACCTTTCTTTCACCTCATAGGTGAGTGTTAGAACAGAGATCACAGTAACCTGCTGCATTAACCAGACAGAAGTTGATCTGCGGAAGGTAACTCTTGAGATTAGGAAAGGAAAGTCAAGAACCTGTGTTGAGTCTCTCCATGTTACAATCTCTTGCAGACTAACTGACATGAATAACACTCATTTTGCAGCCCTGGGTTCCATGAACAGCATAAGACCAGAAAGTACTGAAGAACATGTTGCAGAGGGCAGAAGCATCAAGCTGACCTGTACATATGAGGGTGCTATCGCCAGTATCCAGTGGTACCAACAACACCAGAGATCCAGACCAGAGTTCCTGCTCTACATCACAGAGGGAGAATTGATTCATTCAACTGCTTCTGATTTCTCAGCTCACATTAACAAAGAAGAGAAACGTGTTGATCTGAACATCTCCTCTGCTGCAGTGACAGACTCTGCTGTGTACTACTGTGCTCTGCAGCCCACAGTGACAGGAAACACCAAAACTCTGTACAAAAACCTTTGGAGCAAAGACAACACAATCCTGTACAAGATCCACTAGAGGGAGTCTCACTCTGTTTAACTTCAATAGTATGTGATGAGACAGTCTGGACTCACTTTACTGACAGGATTGTGATGTCGAACTTCAGAAATTAAACTACGGGTCTATTAACTCTGCAAGCTTGGGTTTACAGCCTCCCCCACCATCTGATCTAACTCACCACCAGGTGGTGCTCATCGACAGCTCTGCTCCTCTCTTCACCCAAGTTTCCAAGACATAGGGCCACAGATCTGATGAAAGGACCACAAAGTGGATCACAGAACTTTGGCCGAGGATGTTCTGCTACCATGGGCACTCATGGATCGCCCGACTGTTGGAACATGGTGTTTCTTACAGACAATCCAAGACTAGCACAGAAGTCCAACAACAATGCACCACTTGGGTCAAGATGTGGCAGTCCGATCCTCAAAATCCCAGAGTCGCCCGAGTCAAGACCCTCTCCAGGAGTTTGGTTGCGGAACCAGTGCTATGCATGGAGGTGAGCCCAACTCTATTAAGTTTGTAGCGCTCCATCTCCTTTACAAGCTCCGGTTTCTTTCCTACCAGAGAGGTGACATTCTATGACCCTGGAGCTAGTCTGTGGTGACAGTGGTCAGAGGGCCTTGGTCCTCGCCTGCCGCCCAGCTCACATTGCACCTGACCCCAATGCCTACTGTGGTAAGTGGTGGGCCAACAGGGCGGAGGATCAATGAAGATTTGTGAGCTGTGCCCGACCATGCCCCATTGATAGCTACCTTTTTGTAACTCCTGTTATTAAGTAAACACCAAAAACTGAAAAAGTTTGCACCTCCAGAAAGTACAAAATGCTGCTACGAGTCTGTTAACCAGGAGGAAGAGTAACTGAGAGAAGTGAAGATACAGATCGAAGAGGAGACGGAGAGATTCAGGGAGGAGCTAAGATGTTGCTGGAACTTGTTGAACATCAGCTCGTTTCTCCTGTTGATCTAAAGCTTGTTGTAGAGATGGAACATTGGCTGTGGATTGTTCTTGCTGCTCTGTTCTCTGGTAAGATAGAAAGAACATGTTTTAATATTGTCTAAAGATTGATATGAACTAGAGTTCAGTCTACATGTTCCACTGTCTTCTCCTCTCAGCCTCATGAACACTGTTAGTCTAACAGCTTCATCTTCTCTACTTTTTCCAGGACTAACAGCTGGAGACACAATCTCTCCTGGAGAAGATGAAGTGAGTAAAAGAGAAGGAGAATCTGTCTCACTCAGATGTGACTATGAGACAACATCACACTCTGTTTACCTGTATTGGTACAAACATTCTGACCTTCAGGCTCCTCAGTTTATTCTCTGGAAAGATGCAAAAAGTAACACAAACCAATATATTCCTGATGAACGATATGAATCTCAAACAAGTAGAAACTCAGCTGCACTGACCATAAGGAGACTGGCCCTGACAGACACAGCTCTCTACTACTGTGCTCTAGAAACACAGTGATCCAAAGTGTACAAGAGGCTGTACAAAAAGCTGAACACACATATGTGACTACTCTTCAAAGAGGAGGGAAGTGGTATTCAAACCACAGCTTCATATCAGATGGATTCTGAGGATTCCTGTTGGATCAGTCTCTGTGGTTACAGCTGCTAATGAAAGACTGTGGGAGGATCCACATGAGCAGCAGATCCACATCCAACAAACCACCTGTATGATGGTTCAGACACAAGACACCAGGACCACATATAAGTGGACACGGACTTACTGACTGCATCCTCACTAGAACACAATGAGCTCCTTCCATTGTTCACTATTCTCTGATATCTTGAGATGCTGTCCACACAGACACTGAAACATCAACCATTACACCTCTAAAAATGAACTTCAATGACAAACCACCTGTATGATAGTGAACACAAGACCATTTTACAGACGAAACGTTCAGGCCTCAATCACCGACATGTTGTCAGGAGGAGTCTGCTTCAATCACATGGTTCCATCCGTTCAGTTAGAATCTCTAGAAAGTTGTTTCTCTGCAGATTAACTTTTCTGCAGATTCCTCCTTCAGTGTGACCTTCTTGGATAAAGATGATGAAGATGATGATGATGATGATGATGATGGGTGCAGCATCACTGTCATGTCTAAAAGTTCCATCATTCTGAATGTAAACAGACCACAGTAGGAGGAGGAGCTGAGGTTTCATGTTGGAACTGAAGAGCTGCTGTGTTCTCTCTATTGTTCACTCAGAACAAGTGAAGATAATGCAGCTCTGTTTAGCTTGCTTGATGATGTTCATGTTTCAAACTGGTAAGTCAACTTTAACAAGAGATCTTGGACATGATTCATGAGACATTTCAGAATTCAGGAACCTTTTTCTGCCATTGAACTCAGTTTTAAGAAACATGAATGGTGAAATATATCTTTGTTCTTTTCAGGGTCCTCTGAGGATTTCGTGAAACCGTTGAAAGATGTAATGGTGGCTTTGGAAGGAGACAATGTGACTCTCTCCTGCAACTATTCAGGATCTGTACAATACCTCTACTGGTATCAGCAGAAGTCCAGTTCATCTCCACAGCTTCACATCACGGAACATTCAGAGAAAATAGCAGGGTTATCTTTTAAACATGACAAAACATCGAAAGAGTTTCATCTGGAGATCTCCTCTGCTGCAGTGTCAGACTCTGCTGTGTACTACTGTGCTGTGAGGCCCACAGTGACAGGAAACACCAAAACTCTGTACAAAAACCTTTGGAGCAAAGACAACACAATACTGTACAACATCCACTAGAGGGAGTCTCACTCTGTTTAACTTCATAGTATGTGGTGACACAGTCTGGACTCTTTTCACTCCTGAGACACAGTTGCCATGAAGGACTATGGAAATGACAGTAACTTGACATGAGTCTCCTCCTACTGACTGCAGAGGTGGCTTCATGGCAGAGAACTCTTTGATTCCAGCTGTGAACATCAGACCAAACAACTCACAAAACGTGTTCATACTGAACACTCAGTTACAACATTCCACCTCTGAACATGGAAAAACTTGCTGCAGTTCTGTTCTTTTCAACCCTCGTAGGTACGTATGTTTTTGACAACAGAACCTGAAATGTAACTTCAGAAGTTAACATTTTAAGGACACAAATCTAGATGTCATCACTTCATCACTAATAACTGATTCATACACAGTTAACAGCAGCATTTGTTTTCACTTACACATTGTCATAGAGTGATGGTTTTCAAATGAAGGATCTCTGACTTTGGAACAGATCTCTAAATATAACATGTGGTCTTCCTCACTAGGCAACACCTTGGAAGATGATATTACTGCCAGCAGAGCTGAAGTGTTTTCATCAGAGGGCTTCAGTGTTTCTCTGTCCTGCAGCTATTCAGTTAAAGCTCAAAATCTCCAGTGGTATCGACAGGATCCTGGATCAGCTCCTCAGTTCCTTCGCCTGATCACTGATACTAACCAGCCTTCAGTGGTGGAAGCAAAACCTCCAAACCCTCGACTGACTGCTAAACTGAATGAGGAGAGAAATCAAGTCCATCTGGAGATCTCCTCTGCTGCAGTGTCAGACTCTGCTGTGTACTACTGTGCTCTGCAGCCCACAGTGACAGGAAACACCAAAACTCTGTACAAAAACCTTTGGAGCAAAGACAACACAATACTGTACAACATCCACTAGAGGGAGTCTCACTCTGTTTAACTTCAACAGTATGTGATGACACAGTCTGGACTCTTTGTAGAGGTGATACAAACAAGAGAAATGAAGCACTAAAGACAAAACAGACCGAGATCTAAAAGAGAAAATAATAAACATTGTTGGTCAATTCTCTGTCACACTCACTTATGTTCTCAACAGCCTAAATCTGAAACTATTTTAATAGCCAAAGTATATTTGAGTAAAATATTTGACAACAGAAAAATGTTCTGATCACATGTAATAGTGTGTCAATATATTTACCGTTATTTTCAAATCCACTTTTGACAAATGACACAATTTCATTAAAGTATCTCAATGAACTGGTTGTCATCACAGACTCAGGGTTTGATTGATTTTGTTCTTTTCTTTATAAAAGCAGTTTCTCTGTTGTTCTGTCAGGGTGTGAAATCTTGTGGTGTTCCACAGGGTTCAATCATAGGTCCTCTCATTTTATATTTACATGTTGTCTTTCGATCAAATTATGTTGAAACACAGCATCAGTTTCCATTGTGTTGCTGATGATATGTGATCATAGATTCCATTAAATTACACAAATTGTGGAAGCTTGTTTATTGCATGTGAAGTGCTGGTGATCCAGACCTTCCTACAATTACTGTAAGTGAGTCTAGAGCAGAGATCTCAACTTGCTCCTATAATTCTGTGAACTACATGAAAATACATCTTGTTAAAGTGTTTGATGATGTTAAGCTTACTGCTCGTAGTCTGGAGATATTAATGATGATTAATAATCATCAGAGGTCTCTACTTTAGGATTATTAATTAAGTCTTTCTGGTGTTTGCAGATCCTGAAAAGATAATCCATTTTTCATAGCTACTTTATTGTAACTCCTGTTATTAAGTAAACACCAAAAACTGAAAAAGTTTGCACCTCCAGAAAGTACAAAATGCTGCTACGAGTCTGCTGAGATTTTTTTCATGAAAAGTGCATTACAAATAAAATGCATTATTATTATTATTATTTAGCAGATTATTCCAGACATCCCTCTAAAAAAGCAACATTTTCAGATAACCCTGAGGACCCCAGAGGTGTTCTCAGGCTGCACGATATATATAATGTCTCCAGTGAGTTCTAGGTCTACCCCGATGTCTCCTCCCAGAAACCATCTAAAGGGACACATCCAGGAGGATCCTGATCAGATGATGAACCACCTCAGCTGGCCCCTTTCAATGTGAAGGAGCAGCATTGAAGGTTCAAAATCAGCTAAAGCTCATTCTCTGGCCACGCCCACTGACATTTAACTCAACCAATGAGAACAGTTCTGTCTCCAGAGCAGAAATGTTGGAGGAACTAAAATCACAATCAGCTTGATGTTGAGCAGAAGGGCTGCGCAGCAGAGACTGTTTAGTTGTTTCATTCTACTGCAGTGGAAGAACTTTGCTCATCTGCTGTCTGTTTGGCTTTAATAACTCCAAAGACATGTTGCTTTACTTCTTCTTACCTTTCTTTCACCTCATAGGTGAGTGTTAGAACAGAGATCACAGTAACCTGCTGCATTAACCAGATAGAAGTTGATCTGCGGAAGGTAACTCTTGAGATTAGGAAAGGAAAGTCAAGAACCTGTGTTGAGTCTCTCCATGTTACAATCTCTTGCAGACTAACTGACATGAATAACACTCATTTTGCAGCCCTGGGTTCCATGAACAGCATAAGACCAGAAAGTACTGAAGAACATGTTGCAGAGGGCAGAAGCATCAAGCTGACCTGTACATATGAGGGTGCTATCTCCAGTATCCAGTGGTACCAACAACACCAGAGATCCAGACCAGAGTTCCTGCTCTACATCACAGAGGGAGAATTGATTCATTCAACTGCTTCTGATTTCTCAGCTCACATTAACAAAGAAGAGAAACGTGTTGATCTGAACATCTCCTCTGCTGCAGTGACAGACTCTGCTGTGTACTACTGTGCTCTGCAGCCCACAGTGACAGGAAACACCAAAACTCTGTACAAAAACCTTTGGAGCAAAGACAACACAATACTGTACAACATCCACTAGAGGGAGTCTCACTCTGTTTAACTTCAATAGTATGTGATGAGACAGTCTGGACTCACTTTACTGACAGGATTGTGATGTCGAACTTTAGAAATGAAACTACGGGTCTATTCACTCTGCAAGCTTGGGTTTACAGCCTCCCCCACCATCTGCTCTAACTCACCACCAGGTGGTGCTCATCGACAGCTCTGCTCCTCTCTTCACCCAAGTTTCCAAGACATGGGGCCACAGATCTGATGAAAGGACCACAAAGTGGATCACAGAACTTTGGCCGAGGATGTTCTGCTACCATGGGCACTCATGGATCGCCCGACTGTTGGAACATGGTGTTTCTTACAGACAATCCAAGACTAGCACAGAAGTCCAACAACAATGCACCACTTGGGTCAAGATGTGGCAGTCCGATCCTCAAAATCCCCGAGTCGGCCCGAGTCAAGACCCTCTCCAGGAGTTTGGTTGCAGAACCAGTGCTATGCATGGAGGTGAGCCCAACTCTATTAAGTTTGTCGCGCTCCAGCTCCTTCACAAGCTCCGGTTTCTTTCCTACCAGAGAGGTGACATTCTATGACCCTGGAGCTAGTCTGTGGTGACAGTGGTCAGAGGGCCTTGGTCCTCGCCTGCCGCCCAGCTCACATTGCACCTGACCCCAATGCCTACTGTGGTAAGTGGTGGGCCAACAGGGCGGAGGATCAATGAAGATTTGTGAGCTGTGCCCGACCATGCCCCATTGATAGCTACCTTTTTGTAACTCCTGTTATTAAGTAAACACCAAAAACTGAAAAAGTTTGCACCTCCAGAAAGTACAAAATGCTGCTACGAGTCTGTTAACCAGGAGGAAGAGTAACTGAGAGAAGTGAAGATACAGATCGAAGAGGAGACGGAGAGATTCAGGGAGGAGCTAAGATGTTGCTGGAACTTGTTGAACATCAGCTCGTTTCTCCTGTTGATCTAAAGCTTGTTGTAGAGATGGAACATTGGCTGTGGATTGTTCTTGCTGCTCTGTTCTCTGGTAAGATAGAAAGAACATGTTTTAATATTGTCTAAAGATTGATATGAACTAGAGTTCAGTCTACATGTTCCACTGTCTTCTCCTCTCAGCCTCATGAACACTGTTAGTCTAACAGCTTCATCTTCTCTACTTTTTCCAGGACTAACAGCTGGAGACACAATCTCTCCTGGAGAAGATGAAGTGAGTAAAAGAGAAGGAGAATCTGTCTCACTCAGATGTGACTATGAGACAACATCAGACTATGTTTACCTGTATTGGTACAAACATTCTGACCTTCAGGCTCCTCAGTTTATTCTCTGGAAAGGAGCAAAAGATAACACAAACCAATATATTCCTGATGAACGATATGAATCTCAAACAAGTAGAAACTCAGCTGCACTGACCATAAGGAGACTGGCCCTGACAGACACAGCTCTCTACTACTGTGCTCTAGAAACACAGTGATCCAAAGTGTACAAGAGGCTGTACAAAAAGCTGAACACACATATGTGACTACTCTTCAAAGAGGAGGGAAGTGGTATTCAAACCACAGCTTCATATCAGATGGATTCTGAGGATTCCTGTTGGATCAGAGTCTCTGTGGTTACAGCTGCTAATGAAAGACTGTGGGAGGATCCACATGAGCAGCAGATCCACATCCAACAAACCACCTGTATGATGGTTCAGACACAAGACACCAGGACCACATATAAGTGGACACGGACTTACTGACTGCATCCTCACTAGAACACAATGAGCTCCTTCCATTGTTCACTATTCTCTGATATCTTGAGATGCTGTCCACACAGACACTGAAACATCAACCATTACACCTCTAAAAATGAACTTCAATGACAAACCACCTGTATGATAGTGAACACAAGACCATTTTACAGACGAAACGTTCAGGCCTCAATCACCGACATGTTGTCAGGAGGAGTCTGCTTCAATCACATGGTTCCATCCGTTCAGTTAGAATCTCTAGAAAGTTGTTTCTCTGCAGATTAACTTTTCTGCAGATTCCTCCTTCAGTGTGACCTTCTTGGATGAAGATGATGATGATGATGATGATGATGATGATGATGATGATGGGTGCAGCATCACTGTCATGTCTAAAAGTTCCATCATTCTGAATGTAAACAGACCACAGTAGGAGGAGGAGCTGAGGTTTCATGTTGGAACTGAAGAGCTGCTGTGTTCTCTCTATTGTTCACTCAGAACAAGTGAAGATAATGCAGCTCTGTTTAGCTTGCTTGATGATGTTCATGTTTCAAACTGGTAAGTCAACTTTAACAAGAGATCTTGGACATGATTCATGAGACATTTCAGAATTCAGGAACCTTTTTCTGCCATTGAACTCAGTTTTAAGAAACATGAATGGTGAAATATATCTTTGTTCTTTTCAGGGTCCTCTGAGGATTTAGTGAAACCGTTGAAAGATGTAATGGTGGCTTTGGAAGGAGACAATGTGACTCTCTCCTGCAACTATTCAGGATCTGTACAATACCTCTGCTGGTATCAGCAGAAGTCCAGTTCATCTCCACAGCTTCACATCACGGAACATTCAGAGAAAATAGCAGGGTTATCTTTTAAACATGACAAAACATCGAAAGAGTTTCATCTGGAGATCTCCTCTGCTGCAGTGTCAGACTCTGCTGTGTATTACTGTGCTGTGAGGCCCACAGTGACAGGAAACACCAAAACTCTGTACAAAAACCTTTGGAGCAAAGACAACACAATACTGTACAACATCCACTAGAGGGAGTCTCACTCTGTTTAACTTCAACAGTATGTGATGACACAGTCTGGACTCTTTGTAGAGGTGATACAAACAAGAGAAATTAAGCACTAAAGACAAAACAGACCGAGATCTAAAAGAGCAAATAATAAACATTGTTGGTCAATTCTCTGTCACACTCACTTATGTTCTCAACAGCCTAAATCTGAAACTATATTAATCGCAAAAGTATATTTGAGTAAAATATTTGACAACAGAAAAATGTTCTGATCACATGTAATAGTGTGTCAATATATTTACCGTTATTTTCAAATCCACTTTTGACAAATGACACAATTTCATGAAAGTACCCAATGAACTGGTTGTCATCACAGACTCAGGGTTTGATTGATTTTGTTCTTTTCTTCATAAAAGCAGTTTCTCTGTTGTTCTGTCAGGGTGTGAAATCTTGTGGTGTTCCACAGGGTTCAATCATAGGTCCTCTCATGTTATATTTACATGTTGTCTTTGGATCAAATTATGTTGAAACACAACATCAGTTTCCATTGTGTTGCTGATGATATTTGATGAAAGTGTTGGGACTTCATCATGTGGTTGGAACAAAGGGAATTGGGCCTACAGGGTAGTCAACAGCCTGATTTGAGTTAAGATCACACCAAACCCCACGAGACATTAAATCTCACCTGGGTCTGATTTTCGGTCCAAACTCAACACTGGGGTCTCATTGGACGATGGCCACAGGCACCACAGGGGGCTGCCTATGCTGCAGCCCTGCTGTCCCTGAGACTGTAAAACTCTGCTTTACCTCCAGCTCTGTGCCATCCCGTCCAACTCGACTTGGATGAAAGGAGGCACAAACAACTTTGTTGCTTTTAAGGAAACCTAGACCGAGTTCTACATTCACTGGACGAACAACAGACCTCCTGAAGAACAGAAGCGGACAACTTGCCTGCAGAAGGAAGAAAACGCATTCTTCAGAGGAAGAGAAGGACACATTCTCTTTCCAATCAAGTCGACATTTGCCGGTTGAAAGGACGAGAATTCCCTTAACTTCAGAGGAATCTCCGCTGATATACGGAGGACTTATCACCGCGCAGCTTGAAGCTCCGGATACAGAGTTTAACCAAGAAACTTGAAGAATCACATCGACCGCTATGAAGTCGTCTCACAGTAAGAGGCTTGTGTCTGGGCAGAGAATAGGTCACAGTGTGTTTATTACCTTGTTTTGTTTTGTTTAAGTTTACTGTATTGTTAACGTGTTGTTGTATATGTTTACGGACCGCTGACTTCCGTTAGTGCTCTGTAGAAATGACTGTTGTATTCCAATCTACTGTAATAGTGTTGTGTGTAGATCAGTCACAGCGAGTGAGGTTAGGAACTGTAACTATCAGTTAAAAGATCAGAACCACGGCTGGCAGCATCTGAGTTTGCCAGTCAGGTTTCTGTGTGATAGAGAAACAGTTCCTGTATTGTACTGCGGCGGTGAGGATCTGCCTAGTTTTGAGTTTTCCTTTTTACTCTTTGCCTTTTTGTTTGACTAACCCGCAAACACACCCACATGCCACCATCTTGTAGTACGAGACTACACCCGCCATTTTGGTAGTTTCTACATTTGTTAAAATTCTTAATAATTTTCTGAAGGTCAATCATTTAGTTTTAAACTTGCTGAGAACCAAACACGCTCCTGCTGAATCCCAACAAGAGTCCAATAAAATCCAGTAATTATTGAAGCTGGTTTGTTTCATGTGAAGTGCTGTGTGAGATTCAGGGAGGAGCTAAGATGTTCCTGAACTATAGAAGAGAGAGGAACTTCTATATTCAACAGAGTTCAACACACAAACCATCAACATTACCTTCATTCAACATGCTGTCATCACTGATGTTTCTACTGATTCTAAAAGGTTTGTTAGATTCTGCATTGAGGAAATGTTTCATTCCATTATTTCCTGAATGTTTTCGTCAATGACTTTTGTAAAATGGTATAACAGAGTTATCTCTTCCTTTAGGTGTCAGCTGTGAAGAACTCACTCCAGTCAAGAAAGAAGAGAACAGTTTAGAAAACACAAATGTTACTCTGTCCTACAAGTACTACAAACAAGGAACTGGTAGTGATTATTTCTTCTGGTACCGACAACATCCAGGAAAACCACCAGAGTTCATCATCTCTCATTTAGCAGCAGGAGGAATCTTGAAGAGTCCAATCTCTGGATTGAAGATCAGAGTGGGTCCAGACCGAATCCATCTGGAGATCTCCTCTGCTGCAGTGTCAGACTCTGCTGTGTACTACTGTGCTCTGCAGCCCACAGTGACAGGAAACACCAAAACTCTGTACAAAAACCTTTGGAGCAAAGACAACACAATACTGTACAACATCCACTCGAGGGAGTCTCACTCTGTTTAACTTCAATAGTATGTGGTGACACAGTCTGGACTCTTTGTAGAGGTGATACAAACAAGAGAAATGAAGCACTAAAGACAAAACAGACCGAGGGAAAGTGTTATTTTATTCAACATGAAATGATGATGATAATAAGGTGCTGTGGGATAATATTTCAATTCTTCATCATAATCAAGTATCAATACAAATCCTCAGAAATCTAATGGAGCTGAAATTGAATTGAGTAAGTCAGTTGTTTTTGTGAGGAACTGAAAATTATAAACCATTTCAACAATTCAAATAATACATGTTTCAGCATATTATTTCATATCTGAAACACATGGTGATCATATGTAACGGTGTGTCAATACATTTACTGTTATATGTAAATCCACTCATGAAACATTTCTTGTGGTGTTCCACAGGGTTCAATCATAGGTCCTCTCATTTTATATTTACATGTTGTCTTTGGATCAAATTATGTTCAAGCTAGTGCTGGGCAACGATTACAGTTTTTAGTCGCGATTAATCGCATGATTTTCTGCGATTAATCGCATTATGCGCAAAATTCAAAAATGTATATATTCAACAGTATGTGATGACACACATATGAAAAACTCTGTGTTTTGTGATAATATTCAATAATCCTTAAACTTGCCTATCATCTTAACACAATGGCTTCTTTTTAAGCTTCAGAATAAAGACAACAAACTGTCCTTTAAATCGTAAATGCATTTACAGAACACTCTTTCATAGTGAACCTCTCGATCACCCAATCAGACACTCATTCACATCGATGGCAGTGGAGCTGCCAAGAGAGGTTCAGTTGCTAATGGACACTTCATAGGGTACATCCCAAGTCCCTTAACTGCATCCTCGTTTCCCTCACTTGGGTCCTTTCCTTGCGTCTTAGTCCCTCCCACCAGGGATGCATGGAGGAAACCATGCAAGGAGAGAGGAACGAGGAAATATGTTTTAGGAGACATGAGACGTCCTTTCCTCTGAAGCGTCACGTGAAGCAACGTCTGTTTCTGATGACGGAGGATCAGCTGATCACAGCTGGATCAGCTGTCAGTCGGCTTTAACAGCTGGAGAGACTTTTGAGAAGTTAGTGTGTGTTCACGTGATCACTGTACTTAATAACAGTAACTAATAACACTAATAACTAATAAAGACAAACAGTGATCATCACTGTAGTGTTTCTCTCTGTAGTCTGTTAAACTGTGTCCTGTTTATCAGCTCAGGATCCATTTCTACCGGTGGAATGCGATCGTCTTATTGATGAATTATTTGTGTCTGTACGTTTTGAAATTGTGACTGTGACGTCATTATTAAATAACCCAGAATATGATTATTGTTTCTCTTAAATGATAAAACTCATCAAACACTCGGAATGTAAAACGTCTCTCAGCTCTCTCTCTCCATTTATATATATATATATATATATATATATATATATATATATATAGTGTTTCGTCTCTCCAGCTCTCTCTGACTTTAATCATATTCATAATAAAGTTATTGAGGGAACCATCAGATCCTGAAAACAAAAATCTTTCTAATAAATGAAGAAAGTTGTTTGTGGTCGTTTTGTTGTTCAGACTACAATGAACATTTATTTGAACCAGATGTTGAATCGGAAACCTGATCAAATATAAACTAGAGTTTAATCTGATCAGTCTTCACTCTGGTGTTAAACTCAGTCAGTCAGTCCGATCGGCTGCAGCGTCCAATCACATGACTGATGAACAATGAGGGGGCGTGTCGGCCGTTAAAAGACTTCCTGGAAGTCTGTTCTCGTGGTTCCTCACTCATGGTTCCTCCGAGGTCCCTCCTCGCTCCTCCTCGCTCCTCCTCCGAGCTAAATAAGAGCTTTGGGACGGCCGTCAATATGGCGGGGCAGAAACAACTTCCGGTTCAAGTGAGGATCGTGGAGCGAGGAAATTACATTTGAGACACTTGAGAAGTACCCGTAGACAGCAGGAGCTGGGGATTGAACCAGAGACCCTTTGACCTCCTCTACTTCCTTTAGCCACAGCTGCACAAAGCTGACCTTCAGATGAACTTCCTTTGCTTCTGTACCGGTGTGAAGAACTGATACTTGACTAAGTTTACTGACCCTTTCCTACTCATATTGGTCTCATTCTGAGCCTATGATTCAATACAAACCAAATGTATTCATAAAGCATATTTAAAAACAACAGCAGACCAAAGTGTTGTGAAATCAAAACATGGCAAACACTATAAAGCACAGTAAAAAGACAAATGGCAAGTTTAAAAGACAATACACAATAATATAGAAATACACCTCACATACTGAGTTAAAAGCCAGAGAATCTGTCACACCTCTGCCCCTCTGTTACTTTATCTCTCACTCACCTGTCAGCTCATTCAGTGCACCTGTTAGCCTACCTCATCATCAGCCTAACTCCCTTCATCTGCCTCTGTTCACTAATCAAGCACTCCCTCCTCATCAGCACAACTCCCCTCACCTGCCTCTATATAATCCCCTGCCTCTCAGTCACTCTTTGCCAGATCTACCCGCCCGGTTGGCTCGTCCTGTTCCCGATTTCCCCAGTCTCTCTGCCCTTCCTTTTCCTGCTGAATTTCCCCCTTGTCTCTTGTCTGGACTGTGGCTCCCTGGGTTAAGTGGCTCGTCTGGGAACCGGAAGGTCAACGGTTCGATCCCAGACTGGGACGTGTCACGTGACGAAGTGTACCTGAGCACTACACTGAACCTCCGGCTCCCCGGGCGCTGATCAATGGCAGCCCACTGCTCACTATATACAGGGATGGGTCAAATGCAGTAGTCAAATTTCGTGTATGTGTATATGACAATAAAAATGGTTTCTGTCTCGTTCTTGGATTTCCTGTTGTGTTCCGGTAAAGATTCCTGTTTTGTTCGTACCTCATTAAAACCCGTTTCTCACTGCATCTGACTTTGTCTGCTTTTGAGTCCTCCACCATACCCTGTGACAGAATGATCTGGCCCGAAATGGACTCAGCAGACCCCCGTTTGGTGCGTTTTCCCCCCCGAATGGTATGGGCAGTTTGCAGGAACCCGTCTGGCCTTTGGAGGGCCTCGGAGTATCCAGAAGGCCAACTGTGAGTGGATGGAAGGCCTTCCCAATTCTTGAAGGGCAGACCACCGCTTTTACCCAGAATGGAAGAACCAGTTTGCAGGAACCCGTCTGGCCTTTGGTCGGCCTCGGAGTATCCAGAAGACCAACCGTGAGTGGATGGAAGGCCTTCCCAACTCTTGAAGGAAGCAGAAGAAGGGTCATGATCCCGTCTCCGCAGGGCCGCAGCGAGCCCCTGTTTCCGCCTCCGCGGGGCCACAGATGACTTCAGTTCCCCGTGTCCGGTCAGCGGTTCGGCCGACTCCAGCTGTCGCCGCCAAGCCGCAGCGACCTCCAGTTCCTTCCGCCTCAGTCTGAAGCCTGTTCCCCTCCCGACTCCTAGTCCGTAGAGTCCCGACCGTAGAGTCCCGACCCCCCGAGCGTAGAGTCCCGACCGCCTGACCGTAGAGTCCCGACCCCCCCGAGCGTAGAGTCCCGACCGCCCGAGCGTAGAGTCCCGACCGCCCCGACCGTAGAGTCCCGACCGCCCGACCGTAGAGTCCTGAGCGTAGAGTCCTGACAATTCCCTGTTGTGTTCCGGTAAAGATTCCTGTTTTGTTCGTACCTCATTAAAACCCGTTTCTCACTGTATCTGATTTTGTCCGCTTTTGAGTCCTCCACCACACCCCGTGACAGAATCACTTTATTTATAAGCTTGTGCAATTTAAAATCACTGTCCATTATCAAACCCAGATTTTTAACAGCAGATTTTACAGATGGTTCCAGGGAACACAGGTCCATGTGTGGGGCATCACAGGCTCTTGGTTCACATGTCAGGACTTCAGTTTTACATTCATTCAAGTTTAGAAAATGTAATTCAACCTAAGGTTTGTCTTTTAGTCCATCCAACTGCTTTCACAGTGTTGGCATCATTCTGTTTCATAGGCAGATACAATTGTATGTCGTCTGCATAACAGTAGAATCAGATACCATAGTTTCTAAGAAAGGACCCCGAGGGGAGCATATAAAGGGAAAAAAGCATTGGCTGAGAATAAAACCCTGAGGAACTCCACAAGGAAGTTGCTGAGGAGGATACGGAGTCCCCAAGGCTGGCAGAAAAACTTCTGGAAGTCAAGTATGATCTAAACTGGTGATTATGAAAGTGGGGTCCATGGCACTCTGCAAAGGGGTCCTTAAAATAAGAGAAAAGAGCAAAAACACAAACTTACATCAGAAGGACACTGATGCACCATTTCAGTAGGATTGGACGGAGTCTTGCTACTGTTCAATATGAGCTTTTAAGATCAATTACTTGAAAAGTATACATCCTGTCAAGTTGAGTCCAAATGCAACTTGAATAAAATGAGCTTCTGCTAAAAAGTATGTAAGTAAAGAAAATGTTTCTGTTTATCACTGTGAAACCAGTCTTAGTATTTAGTTTAAGTATTTAAGTTGAAATGTTTGAGAATACAAATAGTTCCAATGTCATCTAAGAATACAAATGGTAGTAAGCGTATGTTTGATCCATGCTATGATTATGGGATGGCCGTGGCTAAGTGGAGAGCAGGGCCGTCCTTCAATCAGAGGATCGGCGGTTCGATCCCCGGCACCTGCTCCGCTCGTCTCACTTTAGTCCCCATTTTATAGAAGTTGGCTGAATGAACTGTCAGGAAGCATGAGATAATGTGGGCCATGTAATTTTTCTTATTACTTTGAAATAATTAGGATACAAACATGTGGTATTGTTGGGATCAATAGGGGCTTGTTTGAGTTATCAGCTTTTAAGAAACTGAATTCTTGACATCAATAGAATTATTAATGTGAATAACAATTGTTCATGATTGTTAATAATAACGGGGCACCACCCTGCGAACAGGGACCGATAACCAAACGATAAAACTAAGTCTCATAATTAGTAGTCACTCATCAGTGACTGTGAAGGATTTGAATCCGAGCGCAGACTACTACATACAGGCTTATTACATACATATGCACCATTAATCACAGACGACTGCTCCTTAAAGTATAACAGGGTTTATTATATTAAAATAATAATAGATCAGATCAATTACCATCACAATCAACAAACGCCATCATACAATTTTATGTACCTAATATCTAAAGAAATGAAATAAAAGGGGGAGGAGGGTGTGTATATAGGTATGTGTGTGGGTGTGTGTGTGCGTGTGTGGGTCTGTGTATAAAAGGAAAGGGGGTGGCTCTTAACACTAACAGTCGAGAAACTACAAAGATGGCCGCTGGCCAACTAGCAAAAGGGGGGGTTGAGACTGTGGGTTAAAAGGGGAAGGACTTAAGGTATTACCGCTGAACACCACCAGATGGCGTAGTCGAGGGACTTAGACAAACTGGGGGGGGGTGAACCTTAAGATGCTACCGTGACCCACCACTAGATGGCCTAGTCGAGTGACTTGGGCAAACTGGCGGAGGAGAGGGGGGGGGGGGTCGCTATGTGTGAGCATGTGTGGCAACGTGCGTCGTGACAATAGGCGAGCGTTTCAACCGCCCCCAGCCGGAGCTTTATGTGTATGCAAGTTTATCGCAAAACAAGAGGAACATAAAAGGCAGAGAGAGAGGAATCAGAGGTTCTGCGTGCAGGATCGCGTCGCAGTGAAAGTGTTTATCGCGGGTCGTATCCACAATCAGCTGCCATCGTCATCTCGCGAACATACGCCACTGATGCGTGATACGCCACGGGTCTACACCTCACTCACAGAATTGATTCAAGGAAAGAGAGCAGTACAAATGAAATAAACAATCCCAGAGGACAAAGAGAAACAGGAAGCGGACAAACGCTGCGGGCTCGGCGGTCCGTCAGCGATTGCGCAATATTCAGCAACATGAAAACAATGACTTAAACACGACGAAACACGGGAATATCAACATATAAATCAAATAGCATGAATTGGAACTTATGTTATTTTAAGCTAAGCTAGCCCAGACACCAATGAACGCTTACTGTTTGAAGCTCGTTGCAGCGGGGAGAGAGTCCGTGCAGGATTTGTGATTCTTCGTCCAGAAGGGAAGGGGTGGGGGCGGCTTGCTGGGGGCACGGCGTTTGCCGGCCCGGTCCGTTGTGGCTCGGCTCGCTTTGGAGCGGGCGCTGGACGTGATCAATCCTCGCTGCAGAGAGGATGATTTAACATCGGATTGAGACGCTGTGGTCCGTACGTCTCATCGGAAATCGTCGGGAAGGAGCGAGTTTTTCAGCTGCTGCTTCGCCGGAATGTGCACAAAAAGAAAACACGGGGAGGAATCGCGGAAGAGATTCATCCCGGTGGAGTGAGAGGGCCTTGACTCAAAAAGAAAACACGGCTACTTCGGCCAGCGAAGCTAGCATAAGACCTGTCAGGGTTTGGTGAGGGTTTGCAAGCCGCGCGTCCTCGTGGCTTTCGTCGACAGCGCGATGCTGGCGGGGGGGAGAAAGCTGATGCGTCTCCCTGCGTCCCAGGGACGGATGTCCAGGGTGAAGAACGTTTGGATGCTCCCTTGCTCGACCGAGGTCGAAGGGAAAAAGCGTGGAGGTGTGAATTGCAGGCACTTTTGTTGGGCACTGGTTTAACCGCAGGGGTCCTGGTGCTGTCTTGGCTCTCGGCCAATGAGGTTGCAGCAGTGCTCTCAGGTGACTTCAGGAACCATAGTTTTTGGGGGGGGGGAATTCACACCCTCATGTGAAAGTCCTTCAGAGGGGGTTTGGTGCTCATCAAACCACAATCAGGATGAAACCTTTGCTTGCAAAAAGGGAAGGCCTGATTCTCTTTGTTCCCAGCACATGTTGAAGCCATGCTCAGACCCCAACACTATGTATCTCATTGAAGTCAAAGATAAACAATTATTCTTCATCCAATATGAGTGAAACATGATATATATGATGGTGACTGCAGATCAGAGTCATTTCCAGACTTGAAGATACTGAGAGAAGTGAAGATACAGATCTAAGAGGAGACGGAGCGATTCAGGGAGGAGCTAAGATGTTCCTGAACTATAGAAGAGAGAGGAACTTCTATATTCAACAGAGTTCAACACACAAACCATCAACATTACCTTCATTCAACATGCTGTCATCACTGATGTTTCTACTGATTCTAAAAGGTTTGTTAGATTCTGCATTGAGGAAATGTTTCATTCCATTATTTCCTGAATGTTTTAGTCAATGACTTTTGTAAAATGGTATAACAGAGTTATCTCTTCCTTTAGGTGTCAGCTGTGAAGAACTCACTCCAGTCAAGAAAGAAGAGAACACTTTAGAAAACACAACTGTTACTCTGTCCTACAAGTACTCCAAACAAGGAACTGGTAGTGATGAGTTTTACTGGTATCGACAACATCCAGGGAAACCACCAGAGTTCCTCATCTTTCACTTGGGAACACAAAATGCAACAAACTCTGGACTGTCTGTTAAAGTGAGTGATGATAAAACCAGAATGGATCTGCAGATCTCCTCTGCTGCAGTGACAGACTCTGCTGTGTACTACTGTGCTGTGAGGCCCACAGTGACAACAAACCCACAGTCTCCGTACAAAAACACAAGCTGACACACTGACACGCTGCTGGAAGCTTTTGTTCCACTCTGTTGGACTGAACCTCTTACCTCCACTAGAGGGTGACATCATCAAGTAGGCAGTGCACGACTTCTGCACTGTGTTCAACCATTCAGTGAATAATAAGTGCTGCTGTGAAGAGAACAATTCTCAGGCTGGATGTTGAACATCAGCTCGTTTCTCCTGTTGATCTAAAGCTTGTTGTAGAGATGGAACATTGGCTGTGGATTGTTCTTGCTGCTCTGTTCTCTGGTAAGATAGAAAGAACAACATGTTCCTCTCTCAACACTTTTCACCACAAACTCAGCTGTGAGTGTTTTTAATGTTCATATAGAGAAAATCAAAAGTTAACTTCTGTTGGTATCTAGTAGCTTCTAAAGAACTCGTTCTATGGTTCAATCTGACATCAGACAGCACTCAGTGAAACCCAGACTAGTGTAAATGTCTATGTGTCTGACTCTCTGGCTAGGTAACTCTTTAACCCTACTGATGGTTCTGCTTTCATCAATCATCTGTATTGATTCATCTCTTCTTCTGCATGTTCTCTTCTTCCTCAGAGTGTAAAGGAGACGACAGAGTGATGCAGTCAACAGGAGATGTCACCGCTACTGCAGGACAGACAGTTACACTTGACTGTACATTTAAGACAACAGCCACAGTTCCCACTTTGTTCTGGTACAAACAAGAACTCAATGACTTTCCTACGTACGTATTGCGACGTGATACTTTTAAAACAGAAGATAACGCTCCAGAGTTCCAGAAAGACAGATTTGATGCTACAATCAACAAGACATCAGTTCCTCTGAAGATCCAGAAGCTTCTTCTGTCAGACTCTGCTGTGTACTACTGTGCTCTGAGGCCCACAGTGACAGGAAACACCAAAACTCTGTACAAAAACCTTTGGAGCAAAGACAACACAATACTGTACAACATCCACTAGAGGGAGTCTCACTCTGTTTAACTTCAATAGTATGTGATGACACAGTCTGGACTCTTTGTAGAGGTGATACAAACAAGAGAAATGAAGCACTAAAGACAAAACAGACTGAGGGAAAGTGTTATTTTATTCAACATGAAATGACGATGATAAGGTGCTGTGGGATAATATTTCAATACTTCATAATCATCATAATCAAGTATCAATACAAATCCTCAGAAATCTAATGGAGCTGAAATTGAATTGAGTAAGTCAGTTGTTTTTGTGAGGAACTCAAAATTATAAACCATTTCAACAATTCAAATAATACATGTTTCAGCATATTATTTCATATCTGAAACACATGGTGATCATATGTAACGGTGTGTCAATACATTTACTGTTATATGTAAATCCACTCATGAAACATTTCTTGTGGTGTTCCACAGGGTTCAATCATAGGTCCTCTCATTTTATATTTACATGTTGTCTTTGGATCAAATTATGTTCAAACTAGTGCTAAAATAAACTAGAAATACACTCCCATACCGAGTTAAAAGCCAGAGGAGACGGAGAGACTCAGGGAGGAGCTAAGATGTTCCTGAACTATAGAAGAGAGAGGAACTTCTATATTCAACAGAGTTCAACACACAAACCATCAACATTACCTTCATTCAACATGCTGTCATCACTGATGTTTCTTCTGATTCTAAAAGGTTTGTTAGATTCTGCATTGAGGAAATGTTTCATTCCATTATTTCCTGAATGTTTCAGTCAATGACTTTTGTAAAATGGTATAACAGAGTTATCTCTTCCTTTAGGTGTCAGCTGTGAAGAACTCACTCCAGTCAAGAAAGAAGAGAACAGTTTAGAAAACACAACTGTTACTCTGTCCTACAAGTACTCCAAACTTTCATCTGGTGATTATTTATTCTGGTATCGACAACATCCAGGAAAACCACCAGAGTTCATCATCTCTCACTCTGCTTCAGGAACAGTAGGAACACCTCGCTGAAGATTTACACACATCAGCTGCTTCTCTTAGGGGCGACCGTGGCTCACTGGGTTAAGAGGGTCGTCTGGGAACCGGAAGGTCAACGGTGGGACGTGTCACGTGTCGAAATGTACCTGAGCAATACACTGAACCAGTGGCGGCTGGTGGAAAATTTTCTAGGTAGGGCCATCCGATCAATTTCAGCAAACATCCCAGTATGATTTAATGTAAAAAAAATGTAAGTATCAAACACGCATTATTACTTGGCAGTTAAATATTTAACATGTATTCCAACACGAAAACAATCAGTAAATAACACTTATATAATATAATACAATATAATATAACATGTTCATTTATTGAGATGTCCTATGGACCTTGTTATAGGAGGTAAAGATCAGGAGAAGTAAACATGAAGTGTAATTATGAATACTGATGTTAAATTAAGCTATGATGAGTTTTCACTGTTCATTTAACATCTCTATTACATGTTGATGCCTCCATGACCAAGTTAAGCAGATGAGACTGAGGCTATGTAGAAAAAAAGATGTTCACTTTGCATAATATGTAGCTTGACAGAGTTCTCATGTGTGTCCTGGTGTTCTCATGTCTCCTTACCTCCTCATCCCTCACTCCCGTAACTGTCCGTGCTGGATCCGTCCCCGTGGTTTTAAAAAGCTAAATAAATGATTAGCATGACGTCATCCAGCTAGCCAAACCTGTCTGGTGTACAGCTAGTACAGAAGCTTCGCATGTACTGCTTCCCTTTCCCGCGAGTCTGCTGTCTGGTTGTGAGGTCAGGCTGATCTGATATCAGCTCTTTGGCTGCAGAACCTCCTCAAAGTTCTCCTCTCAAACGGGTCTTGGAGGAGGAGAGCTCGCCTGTAGAGACTTCTCCTGACGAGAACGCGCAGCTCCGGGGCTTGATCGTTCTGGCCCACAGCTGAATCTATTTGAGGGCGCTGATTGGCTCAATTGTATGTCACTCATTTATATCTTGAATCAGCAATTGGCTAAACGGCTTCATAGACCCGCCTCTTTTGGGCTAAAATTATCAGGCCCCCCTCGCTGCGCGCTCTCAGAGTGTCGTGCACACAGACAGAGAGCACGAGCAGACGAGCACACAGGGGGAGAGCACGAGCAGGAAAAGCATATATTTTGCACAGATATCCTATTTTACAAATATTACTGGGTATATTACATAGCTCAAAAACACAAATATTGACAATTTGTGTAATTTATTAATATTATTTAAAAAAATATATTATAGTTTTTTTTGTTTTTTTTTGTGGCTCAAGGTGGGTGGGGCCAGGCCCCGTGGCCCCGTGGCCCTCTATTGACCGGCCGCCACTGCACTGAACCCCCGGCTTCCCGGGCGCCGATCAATGGCAGCCCACTGCTCCCTATATACAGGGATGGGTCAAATGCAGTAGTCAAATTTCGTGTATGTGTAAAAATGTATATGACAATAAAAATGGTTTCTTCTTCTTCTTCTTTTCTTCTATTGAACAGCCCCATCAAGTGGACCTGAACATCTCCAGCAGTGTGAAAATTCTGTCTTCCATTACACCATTTTTTGTAAATATGCTTTTGCACATTCAACAACTTTGAACATCTTACCTGCTCTTACATGTTCCTACCTGCTCTTAAATGTTCTTACCTGCTCTTACATGTTCCTACCTGCTCTTAAATGTTCTTACCTGTTCTTAAATGTTCTTACCTGCTCTTACATGTTCCTACCTGTTCTTAAATGTTCTTACCTGCTCTTAAATGTTCTTACCTGTTCTTAAATGTTCTTACCTGCTCTTAAATGTTCTTACCTGCTCTTACATGTTCCTACCTGCTCTTAAATGTTCTTACCTGTTCTTAAATGTTCTTACCTGCTCTTACATGTTCCTACCTGTTCTTAAATGTTCTTACCTGCTCTTAAATGTTCTTACCTGTTCTTAAATGTTCTTACCTGCTCTTAAATGTTCTTACCTGCTCTTACATGTTCCTACCTGCTCTTAAATGTTCTTACCTGCTCTTAAATGTTCTTACCTGCTCTTACATGTTCCTACCTGTTCTTAAATGTTCTTACCTGCTCTTAAATGTTCTTACCTGCTCTTACATGTTCCTACCTGCTCTTAAATGTTCTTACCTGCTCTTAAATGTTCTTACCTGTTCTTAAATGTTCTTACCTGCTCTTAAATGTTCTTACCTGCTCTTAAATGTTCTTACCTGCTCTTAAATGTTCTTACCTGCTCTTACATGTTCCTACCTGCTCTTAAATGTTCTTACCTGCACAAGAGTGACAAATAATGGTGTCCTTTTTACACTCGACTCCAAAAAATGGCTCCCACAAGGCAAAATCAGGCTGAAATGTGAAATTGTAAAAAAGATGAAAATGTCCAAATCCTGTTGGGAGAACAAAAATAAAATCAAGTTTATGACTTCACTTTGTACATTTGACCGTAAAAAGTGACAAACACTGAAATTGGGCAGTTGTTTAGGTCATCATGTACGAGCGCTTTTCATAGTTTGACAGGAAGAAACTACAACATGAAGAATAACATTTAAGTATAATTCAGGTGATGTTCCATGTTTTCCTTATCAATAAATTCCAACCAGCTGGCAAGTATAGTGCGAGTCTGACAGCTCGATATCTGCTTTAAACACACAGCAATGAGCCTCACTGTTGATCCTTCATCCCCATCAATAGTGTATTTTCATACAAATACTCACTGGAGCACCAAATGTGGATTCATTTAGAAGATGAATCATGTATTCGTAAAAATGTTTTCAAAGTCTTAAAATTCATGGAGACCAACATACAAATCAATAAAATCAGTACAAAACCAACATCAAGGACCTTTATAGTGGTTTCTGAGCTAAATCTATTTTACTTTCACTTTACAGGAGAACACAGTATTTAAAACAAGTTGGATTCTACTCACCTTACAGTTGATCTTGATCAGTGACAAATGTTTCCAGCAGCAACAAGATAAATCAAACGAGACTCCTCCGAGGTGAACTCCAGACGTTAAGACCCTCGTGTTTACGTTGAGCAGTAACTGACATTTATCCAACCCGACCACAATAAAATGATCGGCTTTCTTCCTCACAAACCTCGTACAGCGTCTCTGCTCCTGATCCAGGTGACACTATGAGAACATCTTCGACTCCATAATATCATCTTCATCATCATGCCAGTAACAGCTTTAGTGGTACCATTACGTGTAAATGCTTCAATGACAGCTAATCATAAACTGTTAATTAATACTTAATCAGGAGTGATGTCGAGTGAACTTTCCAGATGTTCGCCGCTCTACTATTTCTACAATGAATACAACTTTTGACAGTAAATTCCACTCACCTCACTGTCGATGATGAGACGATATGTTAGCATAACATTATAATAATATATATAATATAATGTTAGCTTAGACGCGTTTCATTTGGCAGCAAATCTCCAAACAGAAATGAGTTGAAATATTTCAATGTGTAGCGCCAATAAACTGTCTAAATGCTCCTCTGATGTATGCGAGCAGAAAACACAGAATAAATGAGCAGCTTAATATAATTATTACCTACTTTTTGGTAAATATCCAAAACTAACGTAATATCTTCTTATAATATAAAATGTTGCTGAGTAAGGAAGTAAACTGTAGTTATAATTTCCCACGACTCTGAATCGATTTACAACTTTAAAAGTTCATTAAAAAAATGATGATGAATGTTAATAACGTATTTCTTTCTCTCCACTTTCTCTACTTGTATTTATGCTCCGTACAAACATGGCCTCATGTGTGAAATGTGACTGATATTATGGGATGTCGAGAGCAACGCTTACAGCATGAAGCAGCGCTCAGGTGTTCGTGTCAGAGATCACCTTCGTCTTCTGACATTTGGTTATCTCATTGAGTGTCAAATATAACTTTTGTTATATAAGACCTTTTACAAATTAACTATGTTTTTATTATTATTATTATTTCTGGTGAGCAGCAAAAGTAACTAAAAATATCAACTTCATAAAGTTTCAATTTCAGAACAAAACAACACCAACAGCGCAGTAACATTGGTATTATTTACAATACAACAGCAGGAGTTTATTTTTCTTAACTTGTCTTCAGTGAAGAAGAAGGCAATCATGAGTGAACGTTAGCTAGCATCTCGTTCGCGCAGTCTGGGTTAGCATGTCGTTAGTTATGGTAACTAGCTAGCACCTCGTTATCGCAGTCTGGGTTAGCATGTCGTTAGTTATGGTAACTAGCTAGCAACGGTTAACTAGCTAGCTCCTCTTGGCGGTAAAACAACCTTAAACTCTCTTGAGACCAAACAGCTCTGAAACGTTTCAACAAAGAAGCCCAAACGGTCCAGATCCGCGTTACTGGTCCAAAGTAAAAGCGCCAATTTAACCTTAAACGTGCCAACAATCGTCTGTGACGTCATCGAGCAGTTTTCTCACCGCATGCCGGAACAGTTCTGTGATTCTACTTCCTCATCTCCTGCCTCGCACATCTCCTGCCTCGCGCTCTCTGCAGCTCAAACTTTACGGTGACGTTGTTGACAGTTGCATGCAAGGACCGAGGAGTCAAGGCTTCAAGGGTTCAAGGATCATATTGTCATTATTCAGCACATCGGTGCACAACGCTGCCCGGTTTCAACTCATATTTACAAACACATGACAAACATATATATATCATTTTTTGGGGGATTTATTTATTTATATATATATTTATTTATTTACTATTATTTGTATGTATGTATATATATATATATATATATATATATATATATATATATATATATATATATATATATATATATATATATATGTGTGTGTCTGTGTATGCATATGTATATGCGTGTGTATTCATTGTAATTTATGGGAAATCTTGAAAATCAATAAAAATGTGATCACAAAAAATAAACACGTGACAAACAAAACAACAACAGTAGAACATTCCTGTTGTGCATTTTATTAATTTGCATAATAATGAATGTAAACAGCAAATAAAATGGCCGACATCTTCACATTAAAAACTCAACATGAGGAAACATTTTCCATCAACTGTGACTGTGTTTGAGCACCAGAGTCCTCCTCTAGTCCACCAGAGTCCTCATGATGTGAACACAGAGTCCTCCTCTAGTCCACCAGAGTCCTCATGATGTGAACACAGAGTCCTCCTCCTCTAGTCCACCAGGGTCCTCATGATGCGAACACAGAGTCCTCCTCCTCTAGTCCACCAGGGTCCTCATGATGCGAACACAGAGTCCTCCTCCTCTGGTCCACCAGAGTCCTCATGATGTGAACACAGAGTCCTCCTCTAGTCCACCAGAGTCCTCATGATGTGAACACAGAGTCCTCCTCTAGTCCACCAGAGTCCTCATGATGCGAACACAGAGTCCTCCTCCTCTAGTCCACCAGGGTCCTCATGATGCGAACACAGAGTCCTCCTCTAGTCCACCAGGGTCCTCATGATGCGAACACAGAGTCCTCCTCCTCTGGTCCACCAGAGTCCTCATGATGTGAACACAGAGTCCTCCTCTAGTCCACCAGAGTCCTCATGATGTGAACACAGAGTCCTCCTCTAGTCCACCAGAGTCCTCATGATGCGAACACAGAGTCCTCCTCCTCTAGTCCACCAGGGTCCTCATGATGCGAACACAGAGTCCTCCTCTAGTCCACCAGGGTCCTCATGATGCGAACACAGAGTCCTCCTCCTCTGGTCCACCAGAGTCCTCATGATGTGAACACAGAGTCCTCCTCTAGTCCACCAGGGTCCTCATGATGTGAACACAGAGTCCTCCTCTGGTCCACCAGAGTCCTCATGATGTGAACACTGCTTGATCCTGGACCACCATGGATTCAGGTCTCTGTGAGGATGTGGGCTCCACAGTGATGCCATTTTATCATCGGTTTGTTTAAAGTCTGTCGTCTCTCCTACGTGAAATGTTTTATGATGGTGTTTCTAACTTGTTTGCTGTTTAGTGTGTTTTATGGGGTTTCATGTAGACCCTCTATAGAGAAGAGATGCAAAACCTCACCTGGATCATCTTGGATTAATAAAGGTTCAATCAAATGATTTAGCTCATCCAGAATCCGATCTGTTTAAAGGGTTTGATTTCTTCATTCAGGACTCGCTGGTTTGAAGGGAACAGTTCCTGAGAACAGTCAGAAGATGGAGCCGTCGTCACAGCAGACAGCCAACAGAGAGCCTTCAGTACGCCCCCTACAGGAACCAGGACTCTCCTGACAGACCTGGACCTGGAGTCAGCCCAGAACAGAGCTCCACCATGTGATCAAAGTCTCATCTGATGAGAGAAAAGAATGAACTACTCACATTTAGAACTATCAACTTGTCAAAACTGGGCGAGTTGTGGAGGAGAAGAGTAAAGGTCACTCAGCAGCCATGAGAATAAAACAGTAAGGAGCACAAAGAATAGAAATAATAAGAATAATAATAATAATAATAAGTCCCATGACTGAAGGTCCAACAGGATACAATACAGGATTTCACTTCTGTGTTCTTCAGATGAGTTTAGCCCGGTTGTTCTCCTCTGTCCACGACTAATCTTCCTCAGTTCATTCATTCATTCTTTAGGAAACAGGAGTCACTTTAACACACTTCAGGGTCCCTGTACACAGAGGGAGACCAGGTCCTTACCTCTGACCTCCGACGTCCTGAGGTAAGGACCTGAGAGAGACCACGAACCAGTTCTACCAGTGAACAGGAAATTAAATACCCACATTGTGTTCAGTGTGTGGTGCGTTCACTGACCAGTATGTGGTGCGTTCACTGACTAGTATGTGGTGCGTTCACCGACCAGTATGTGGTGCGTTCACCGACCAGTATGTGGTGCGTTCACCGACCAGTATGTGGTGCGTTCACCGACCAGTATGTGGTGCGTTCACCGACCAGTATGTGGTGCGTTCACCGACCAGTATGTGGTGCGTTCACCGACCAGTATGTGGTGCGTTCACCGACCAGTATGTGGTGCGTTCACCGACCAGTATGTGGTGCGTTCACCGACCAGTATGTGGTGCGTTCACCGACCAGTATGTGGTGCGTTCACCGACCAGTATGTGGTGCGTTCACCGACCAGTATGTGGTGCGTTCACCGACCAGTATGTGGTGCGTTCACCGACCAGTATGTGGTGCGTTCACATACTAGTATGTGGTGCGTTCACTGACCAGTATGTGGTGCGTTCACCGACCAGTATGTGGTGCGTTCACTGACCAGTATGTGGTGCGTTCACCGACTAGTATGTGGTGCGTTCACATACTAGTATGTGGTGCGTTCACTGACCAGTATGTGGTGCGTTCACCGACCAGTATGTGGTGCGTTCACCGACTAGTATGTGGTGCGTTCACTGACTAGTATGTGGTGCGTTCACTGACCAGTGTGTGGTGCGTTCACCGACTAGTATGTGGTGCGTTCACTGACCAGTATGTGGTGCGTTCACCGACCAGTATGTGGTGCGTTCACCGACCAGTATGTGGTGCGTTCACCGACCAGTATGTGGTGCGTTCACTGACCAGTATGTGGTGCGTTCACAAACTAGTATGTGGTGCGTTCACTGACCAGTATGTGGTGCGTTCACCGACCAGTATGTGGTGCGTTCACATACTAGTATGTGGTGCGTTCACTGACCAGTATGTGGTGCGTTCACCGACTAGTATGTGGTGCGTTCACATACTAGTATGTGGTGCGTTCACTGACCAGTATGTGGTGCGTTCACCGACCAGTATGTGGTGCGTTCACATACTAGTATGTGGTGCGTTCACTGACCAGTATGTGGTGCGTTCACCGACTAGTATGTGGTGCGTTCACATACTAGTATGTGGTGCGTTCACTGACCAGTATGTGGTGCGTTCACCGACCAGTATGTGGTGCGTTCACATACTAGTATGTGGTGCGTTCACCGACCAGTATGTGGTGCGTTCACTGACCAGTATGTGGTGCGTTCACTGCATTGCATCTCTTCAGGATATAAACTGTTAATATGACAGTTTATATATATATATATATACATATATACATATATGTATATATAATATACATGTAAAAATATAATATATATATAATTTATATATTTCTATGTTTGAATAATTTTATTTCAGGTTCCTGAAGGTTTAAAAACAGCTGCAGCATGTTTCCACCACACGTGTTGGAAACATGCTGCGGTTGTTTCTTCTTCTGCTGACGGATGTTCGTCACATTGTGACCTCGAAGCTTCACGCTGCCGCAACCTCGTTTCTTCTTCTTCTTCTTATTCTTCACCTCATGCACATCCTGCTGCTGACTTCCTGTCGGAGGCGAAGCTGCAGAAAACCAAAGAAACAACCAAATGATTGTTCCATCACCGGTAAAGTTTCCACAGAGTCACGAGGTCACAGCAGGGCACACTGCCTTCATCATCATCTTCATCATCATCATTCTTACATCTTTATAAACATTTTTGTTTCTGAAATAAAGTTTTATCAAACTAACAGAATAGCAGAATATATTTATGCAAATGAAACCAGTATGACACCTACACCTCTCATATTTACATCTTAAAATCATAAATATACATATAATTGTACTCTCTTACTGTTGTACTTTTCTCAAGTGAAAGTACAAATTATAAATTAAAAAAACCTCGTGAAGAAATGTTAGCGCTCGTCCTCTGACGAACATGTGATTCAAATCAAATTATAAAAACTTGACATGTTAATGAGGATGCGTTTCCTCCCATTAATTATTAGTATTGTTATTATTAGTCGTGTTGTTATTAGTATTGTTGTTCTTATTAGTAATGTTGTTCTTATTAGTAATGTTGTTAGTATTGTTAATATTAGTATTGTTGTTATTATTAGTATTGTTGTTGTTATTAGTATTGTCATTATTAGCAGTGTTGTTGTTAGTATTGTTATTATTAGTATTATTATTATTAGTAGTGGTGTTATTAGTATTGTTGTTCTTATTAGTATTGTTATTATTAGTAGTGTTGTTATTATTATTAGTGTTGTTATTAGTAGTTTTGTTTTTATTAGTAGTGTTGTTGCTGTTATTAGTGTTGTTATTATTAGTATTGTTGTTGTTATTAGTAGTAGTAGTGTTATTAGTAGTGTTGTTATTAATAGTAGTGTTGTTATTGGTATTGTTGTTGTTATTAGTAGTGTTGTTGTTAGTATTGTTGTTATTATTGATATTGTTGTTATTATTAGTATTGTTGTTATTGTTAGTATTGTTGTTGTTATTGGTATTGTTGTTGTTATAAGTATTGTTGTTATTATTAGTGGTGTTGTTGTTATTGGTAGTGTTGTTATTATTAGTATTGTTGTTATTGTTAGTATTGTTGTTGTTATTGGTATTGTTGTTGTTATTAGTAGTGTTTATTAATAATTTATCATCACTATATTTTGTATTTTAACTTCGTTCTTTTTAAAATATTACCACAAAGACACGGAGACAATGAGCAGAACATTTGCCTTCTGAGTGATAATGAATAATAATAATGAACTTTATCTGATCTTTTTATATCTTCTTTTGTGATGAAGATAATCTATAAAGCACACTTGAACTATAATGAGATCTCAGAGCAGCTGTTTGTTTGTGACATATTTATCTCATATGGTTTATATTTAGGAGTCAGATCTGTTTCCTCACCTGATGAAGAGTCTTCACCTCAACACACACACACACACACTCACACACACACTCACACACACACACACTCACACACACACACACACACACACTCACACACTCACACACACTCACTGACTCACACACACTCACACATCCTGTCCCAGCAGCCTTTGAGGCAGAAACCACACCGCCTCCGTCTGTGACGCTTGGAGCAGCTCGTCCTCAGCGAGCGACCACATCCTGTGGAAACAGCTTCCAGCAGCAGCAGCCAGTCAGATCGCAGATACAAACGCCTCCACAGGACGACAGAGAGAGACGTGTCTTTGGGGACATACTCATACTCATATGTTTGTTTCTATTCTTTTCTTCATGATGCTTCTGTTTCTCTCAGCTGTATTACTTTAAACATGGACAGAGAGCTGATGTGTTTGAGCTTTCTTATAATAAGTATCAGTGATTTTAATAAAGAATAAACTGACCTCAGCTCAGAGACTCTGTGTGACAGCTGAGCTCATATGAACATCAACACATGAAGAATGAATGTTTAATAACCAGCTCATGTGTTTCAGCCGCTACACGTTGTGAACAGCGTCGCTTAAACTCGACACGACATCATAAAACTACATCAATATGAAAATGACATGAGTTTACCAGACCCAGCGTCCCCCCTGAGACCCTGAACCCTGAACCCTGAACCCTCAGGGACTCACTGACGGATGCTGTTCACTGAGAGACTGTGAGGGTCAATACCACGTATCACATGACCACATCATACCAGGTACAACTGTGGGTATTTCTTATTTCTTATTTATTATGTATCATTTATTATGTATCCACGGTCGCCCCATTTGTTTGTGTTTGAAAGCGCGATACAAATGAAACACATTGTTGTCTCTTCTTGTGACGAGGGGCTCAGCATGTCACAGCCGGTTCAGTGTGATTGTGTTGTTTGTCTCAGGATGAAGACCATGGCGCTGACTGAAAGCTGCTTCACCTCAGAGGTCACCTGACTGAATGAAATCCATATATTTATATATAGTTATGAGTCCCACTCAAAGCCGCTGCTTAAATGTGAGATGCATGCTGGGTAAAATGGAAGCGTTCTTGTCTTTGAGTATCAGGTATCACAAGTTCTGTCCCAGTTCAGTGGTAGAAGTACTCAAACCATTTACTTCAGTAAAAGTAGAAATACTGCAGTATAAAATACTCACTACTTCACTTAGTACAGAAGTATTAGCAACAATATGTACTTGGTAGTATCAAAAGTAAAAGTACTCATAATGCAGAGTGCTACTGTTGTACTTCTGTAGTACTGGATCATTAGTATTGGTGTATTCATGTATTCATGTGGTACTTTAATGTTCAACAATAAATAAACTGATCAGATCTTTTGTTTGTAAAAGCTTCATTTGAAAAGTAACTGAAGCTCTGAAATAAATAGAGAAGTAGAAAGAACAATATTTCCCTCTGAGATGTGAAGTAGAAGTATAAAGTACCTCTAAACCAGGGGTGTCAAACTCAAGGACACACTCACACTCACACACACACACACTCACACACACACACCCACACACACACACACACACACTCACACTCACACTCACACACACACCCACACACACACACACACACCCACACACACTCACACTCACACTCACACACACACACACACACACACACACTCACACACACACACACACACACACACACACACACACACACACACTCACACTTCTCTGTGCATTGCTGCTGTTTTTGTGCTGCAGAACAAACAGGAAACCACAGGAGAACATGAGTCTCTGCTTCCTGTTGGATCAACTCGTATTTGTAACGTCTACAGAAGCAACAAGCATCTCACAGCTGATCTCAGTTCAACTCAGAATATCAACTCCGGCAACATTTGTCTCTCAGAAAGGAATGTTAATCTGTGAACTTTGAATGACTTTTCACATGAAAACAGAAATCATGTTTCTCTTTGTTGACTTTGCTGAAGTCAGTGTAACAAGCAGGAATCAGAAATGCAGCCGTTTGCTTCAGGCTCCTTTATTTCTTCTGTTTTTGCATCAAGTCATTTATTTTCTGCAAAATAATGACTTGAAACAAAAAACAAATTCCTGGAATCCTACATGTCCCAGAGAGACGATGATTTAAGATCAATAATTATGTTCTTTATGTGATCAGAGAGCAGCTCTCCTTCGTCCTCATCATCGTCTTCTTCATCCATGTTTTCACACTAAATCACTGTGAAGTTTAATGAGACTGAAAACAAAACCTCTGGCTTTGGAATTATTCATTGTTTCATTTTATTGCTCAGATGTTTTAAGTAGATCAATAGTTACTGCAGAAATGTGTGAAATGTGTCAGCATTGTGTTTCTAACAGTTTAGAAAACATTTTAAAATGTGATATATATATATATATGTATATATATATATATATATATATATATATACAGATATAAAGAGTTGTTTTCAGGCTGAATAAAGTTCATAAAGAGACGAAGACGTCTAACTAACCCGAACCCTATTTCTATAAATCAGATCTACAGCAACAATTATTACAATACCAAAATATAATTTATATTATTCTGCACTCGTACTTTTGGTACTTAAAAAAACTTAAAATATTTGTTTAATTTTTCAAGTAGTATTATTATATATTGTTGCTGTTCTATAATTATATTAATTGTTTGCTTATAATAACAACAGTTATTATTATTAGGGTCCGAGCACCAACGTCGGGCTGCGAGGTCCCTATTGAAACTGTAGTGATCATTATTATTATGCAAGTGAGTCGCCTTTTTGGGGCCTTTATCATATCTGAAGACTCACCAAAGTCGGCATGCATATCAGGACTGGTGAAACATTTGATATTTTATGGGTCCCACGCTCGAACATGAAAAAATTGCTCGCTAGCGCCCCCTAGAATTTAGCCCCCTCATCCCGTATGTCCAATTAACTTGAAATTGTACACAGGCATGCCACCACATGAGGTCTACAAAAAGGCCTCTTGAACCCCTCAGCTCCGCCTACCAAAATTTTCCGCCATTTTGAATTTTGTGAAAAACCCATTTTTGCAACCTCCTCCTACGCGCTGAGTCCGATTGCTACTAAATTAGCTGTGGATCAGTATTGGATCATAACATTCTGTCAAAAGATGTTTGATATCTCATTACGTTTAGAAGATATGGACCAATGAACTTCATAAGGCGTGGCTTTGTTTTTCAATACTCATAACTTCAAAACCATTTAGCCTATAATCGTGGAATTTGTCTCATATGTGCACATCGTATATTGTTACGTAGCCGACAATTTTCATTCCATTCAACCACTCGGGAGCAATACAGTAGTGAAGCCATTTTCGGCTTTTTTGTCAATTTTCATCGTTTTCAGACGTTGTACAAACTCCTCCCACAGAATTCATGCGATCAACTTCAAATTTGGTCAAGATGATCTAAAGACATTAATGATGAAAAGTTACTAAAATGGTCTACTGACATTGAACGACCTTCATTTTATTTGGCGCCCATTGCCGTGGCAACGCGTCATTCACCATGAAAAATGAAGCTTATTTTTCTGTGGCTTAGGATGTTCAGCAAGCCTTGGAACTTTGCACAGGTGTCATAGGTGAGGTACATAAATATGTCATATGGCTTTTTGCCTTGACCGTTGAAAATTGCCTCGATAGCGCCCCCTACAAATATTCAGAGACGCAGCCCCAGCGCTACGTTTGTCATACATTATTGATATTTGGTAGGCACATGGAGACTTAAAAAATTGTCTCTTGGAACCATGCTCTAAAACCAACCGGAAGTCGGACATTTTCATTTTTGTGTGAATTTCCCCTTGATTTCTATAGTCAAATTTGGTCAGAATAATCTAAAGCCCTTTGTAATTGAAAGTTACTCAAAGCTTTACGTTTGATGGAACGGCGTCGCCGTGGCGTGGCAGCCATTGTACGTCAAACTTGCCATACTTGATAACAGTCATGGCCTGAGGATGTCTACAAGCCAAGGTTCACTCAAAGTCATAGCGCCACCTACTGGCAACAGGAAGACAGCGTTATGAGACAAACAGAATCTGATTTACATGATATTTACATGATGTGGTCTGTACTTGATGTAGAGCAACACAATGCATGTTTGCACATGTTCTCTAGCGCCACATAGTGGATACAAGAACTGGTGGAATATTTGCACGACATCATTTCCAGCATCACTCAGTCCACGCATTAAAAATATGCTGCACTCCGGGACGTGTTGTCTGATGGTCAGAGACATTTGCGGGAAGGTGCGAGGGCCCGTACATCGCTGCTCGCAGCTTGAATTATAATTGTTACACATACAGATTTAAATATGAAGTCAGGTGTTCTGATCAAAAACAACAATCATTCAGTCTGATGAAGTTTACGTTTTTATTTGACAGTTTTTAAACATTATTATTCAGTCGAATGTATCAAAAGTATTAAATGTAACAAATTAATTCAAAGTAACTGATATTTACATCAGCAGGACAGAAAGAGTCAAAGCAACAACATCACTGATGAAGACTCCATGTGTCATAAACACATGAACATATGAATTAATATGATATTAATATTTAGACATAAACACATGAACATATGAATTAATATGATATTCATATTTAAACATTAAACAGAAGAAATGAAGCGGAGTCGTTCCGACCGTCTTCTGCTGAAGTTCTGCAGAGTTTCTACAAAATAAAACATGAAACAATATTTAATAACATTAATATGCAGATCTATAATTCAACATGAGCAAATCATAAAATATCATAAACAGACAGCAAATGTGAATCAGTGAGTTTCTGTTTGAAGACGTTCACAGAAAAACATTAATATTAATATATTATAATTACATGAACCTTTTTTGCATTTTATAAAAGTCAGAAACATTTTCACTTTATATTTAAATTACAATAACGTCTCTCCTCTTTTATTTAATATTCATCTTTTGAGTCTACATTGTAATTGTTCAGGGTTCCAGATGAATTATGATTCATAATGACTTATTGTATTACAAAGATTGACTCTGGATGACGGCAGAAGTCGGAGTGATGGACGGAGCATTAAGAACATCACAACTTAAAACGTGTTTCATCTCAGACACGAAACTAAACCCTTCAACTGATGAAAGTCAAAGTGAGGTTTGAGCAGTCGTCTCACATGATGCTCTCTTTATGATTATATTAACTATATTATTATTATTAACTACAAACGAAAGACAAGTTTTAAAAAAAAAACATTTTATTTTACTTTTTCAAACCATCGTTGAGCTTTTGTCAACAAAGATTTCACAGTAAAAGCCAACCAGGAGCTGCTGGGAGGCTTTTATTCTGAAAAATATGTGCAGGAAGTTTTGAGTTTTATTGGCTTAACGGTGATCAAAAAAGGGTCAATTTGTGAATTATAGATTAATAATTTGGTTTCTGAAACACCAGAGAAGAGAGTAAAAAGTCCAGGACACTCGGTCACTAACAAGAAGAAGAAAAGGAGTTTTGTCATGTTTACGTTGCTGATTATGTTTCTGTTAAATCAACTTATTGTTGCAGCTCTGAAGTTTATTACTGCTGAACAGTAAACGTGTTTTTGTTGTCTTCATACTGAATGTATGAAAACGGGGAGGATTGTAAATAAAGACGTCTGTTACATGTTCTATATATTTATATATATTTATATATATTTATATTTACATTTATATATATTTATATATATTTATATTTATATATATTTATATTTATTTATATTTATATATATTTATATATATTTATATTTATACATATACTCACACTGACTCATCCACAGCCGCAGCGTCATCAGCACGTTGAAGACGACGGTCTTGAAGAAGAGCAGCCGGAGGCCGAGTATGGTCAGAGACATCAGGTTCACCTTTGGATCTGTAAACAACATCATCATCATCATCCTCATCATCATCATCATCCTCATCACCACCACCATCATCATCATTCTCATCACCATCATCATCACCATCATCACCATCATCATCATGAACATCATCACCATCATCATCACCATGAACATCATCACCATCATCATCACCATCACCACCATCACCATCATCATCATCACCACCATCATCATCATCACCATCATTCTCATCATCATCATCATCCTCATCACCACCATCATCATCATCATCCTCATCACCATCATCATCACCATCACCATCACCACCATCACCATCATCATCACCATCATCATCATCATCACCATCATCATCATTCTCATCATCATCATCATCACCATCATCATCATTCTCATCATCATCATCATCATCACCACCACCATCATCCTCATCATCATCCTCATCACCATCATCACCATCATCATCCTCATCATCATCATCACCATCACCATCATCACCATCATCATCCTCATCACCATCATCATCACCATCACCATCACCATCATCATCCTCATCATCCTCATCACCATCACCATCACCACCATCATCATCACCATCATCATCCTCATCATCATCCTCATCATCACCATCATCATCACCATCATCATCACCATCATCATCACCACCACCATCATCATCACCACCACCACCATCCTCATCATCATCCTCATCATCCTCATCATCATCATCACCACCACCACCATCCTCATCATCATCCTCATCATCCTCATCACCACCACCATCCTCATCATCATCCTCATCATCCTCATCATCCTCATCATCATCCTCATCACCATCATCATCCTCATCATCATCACCATCATCATCACCATCATCATCACCATCATCATCACCACCACCATCATCATCATCACCACCACCATCCTCATCATCATCCTCATCATCCTCATCATCATCACCACCACCACCATCCTCATCATCCTCATCATCCTCATCACCACCACCATCCTCATCATCATCCTCATCATCCTCATCATCATCATCATCCTCATCATCCTCATCACCATCATCATCACCATCCTCATCATCATCCTCATCACCACCATCCTCATCACCATCACCACCATCCTCATCATCATCCTCATCATCATCACCACCACCACCATCATCATCCTCATCATCCTCATGACCACCACCATCCTCATCATCATCCTCATCATCTTCATGGTGAAGATTAGAACAAAGCACAGTAACAGCTGTTCAGTTGGATTTAATATTTAATACAAACCTGGTTGCAAATCTGCATCACACAGATCAGGAATATCTGCAGCAGAAAAACATGGAGACACAACAAGTGAATATTAGTTATGACAACGAACAATATTTGTCTCATGAAAAACATAACCCCGTTTCACAAAACACACTTTTGGGTTCAAACTTTTGTATTTTGTTTATTTTCTGCTGGAAGTTAAATCTGTCAACAAGAAGTCAAACCCAGAAACACAGCCGGCTCTTTGAATAACAACTGTTTCAGATATTTATTGTTGACTCTTTGCATGATCTACTCACCTTATTGTGTTTGTCTTTCTATCGCATTCATCACTTGCTGTATTTTATTTAAGTTCTATCATTTGAATTCTATCTCTTCTATCAGACTCACCTTGGTCACATGCTTCGCGTTCAGTCGATAACACCTGGCTGTACAGCCCGTCCTTCATCTGGACCGCCTCGGGTTCATTGAAACGCTTGTCTTTAAGGAGACGCTTGTCTTTATCTGTTGCACTGTTTCTGCTGAAGTCGGTGGCCAGACATGCGGAGATGTTCCCGTCTGTCAGCTTGTAGAAGGACGGCTGGTACTCGGCGTCTGAAAAACACAAAAGGACAACTCATCAACACACAGGAACAATGTTCAAACACTATTATTATCATTATTAATAATACGATACTGTGCATCACGTTCACACAGCTTCTGTGCTCGATGTAGCAGATGAAGAAACAAACAGACACACTGTGATTGAAACTCACTCCGAAACATCCGCATCAGCCGCCAACTTTTAAAACTGAATATTAATAATTCAGAGCAAATAATCCCAAATCACACGACTCCAGAAAAAGACCTCAGACTTCTTTTAGACATTTTATCCTTTAGAATATTTTATCAGCTTAAACGTTTCGGAACTGAACAAGTTTCTTCACTTTGATTCTCAACTAAAGTTGGCATGTTTTATACATTTACAATATTTTGTTAAAAAGTACATTTTTATACATTTTATGTATTATATATTTAGGTTTGGTACTTCCCTCAGTTTTTGTGTAGTTGTGTAATACATTTATCAAAAGATGTGTAGTATTTAGTGTACATGCACAATATTATTATAGTTTCTGTAATTTGTAATATTTGTAAATTTTGATTCAATCTTAATTTAGAATATTTAATCTAAATAAAAGCTTATGCACATGTGCACACAAACAATTTAGTTTTTTATATTCACATTATATTTGTACTAGTACACTAATATTACTAGAAGTATAGTTTAAGTCAAGGCATAAGTGCTCTTCTGATATTGTATTGTTAAAAACTAAAGTATTCGTCATTTCAATACATTTAACCATAAATGAAGTACAATGTTTTAAACCATTAAGTATATTAATCATTCAAAGTTCACTCAAGTAAATATATATCTGAGATATTCAATTAAAGATGCTAACGCTAATATGTCAAAATATTGTCAAAATATTTCTGTTCACATTTAATACTTGATAATTCATTTTTCAACATTATGTTTTGTTCCAGCAGCAAATATGAATTTGCAGATTACATCATGTGACTCACATCGTCAGTTCGTAGAAATATTATCTTAGATTCTTACGTTTCAGGATGGATAACGAGAATCTGCACAGTTTATCTTGATCAGATACAAATTACAATAAATGTACAACATAGACAATATGTTCCGAATGCATTTTGAAATATTACGTCATGGTATTCATATTATCTGTGAGTTACAGCTAAAACAGTCTCACACTTACTTGACGTGATAATAAGTTTAACTCCAGATCCAAACACAATCCTGATGTTGTCGTTCACACACAGATTTATCTGGCAGCAGAAACTGACCAGAGAACTGAGAGGAGCGTTTGAAACATATTTCATTATGATATCGTCAATGTTTGTTTTATCAATAGGAAGCTAAATGTGTCATTTTATCTGCACGGATTTTAAAAGGTTAAACGTTTAACGGAAGTTAAACTGTTGGACAAATTTAAATGACTAATTCAGACCTTTAGGTGCTTCTTCTGAACAATAGACTCACTTTGATATCGGCTACATTTAAAGCGTTTACAATACTTGTACAAAACAACATGTCGTCATGTTGTGAAGTGAACGTTAAAGTTACAAAGTGCGTTGACAAGTCAACGTCAACTGGTCCATGTTTATGCTAACTGTGTTTATGCTAACTGTGTTTAGCTAACTGTGTTTAGCTAACTGTATTTTGCTTCTGTTTTTAGCTAACTGTGTTTAGCTAACTGTTTATGCTAACTGTGTTTAGCTAACTGTATTTCGCTTCCGTTTAAAATAGTTATTTTACAAAACAGTTATGAAATGTGACTATCCGACCCTAACTTTATAACGGTGAAAGTTTGAAATGTTTAATCACTAAAGGATCGTGTACACAAAGAAACCTGAATGCAAATTATCAATAATGATCATTCTAACCTTATAACAATCATAAATGTTATAAAATGCACTTACGTGTCGATACAATAACTTTGATTCCAGATCCAAACATCAGTTTGTTATTGTTAATATTCACACAGCAAGTTAGCATCATTCAAAAACTACAGAACATCCTTCATTATGCTGATGACACATTTGTTTATGTTTGTTCTTAAATTCAATAGATCTGCATCGTGTTTGTATTCTGATTTATATCAAGATTCATATTTATTGTTTCCATATACAAGACTAACTTTTTATATTTCGTGTATGTCGTTATGTTCAGTGTCTTTTAATTAACCGTTGTGTCTTAAAATGAACTGGTAGTTTAATATGTAAATAATACAAACAGCAGCTGTATTTATGTTGTTCTTCACTCTGGTTGTTGATTTTTTTGATGATTTACAGATTTCTGAAGAGAGAAGTTGTTTACAAGCATCATTTTAAAATGACAAGGTTTTAAATATCGATTGGTTTGTTTCAAACTATGTTCGACAGTGAAATGTACTGAAAGATAAAAGTAGCAAATATAAAAAGTAAATATAAAAGTTAAATATACAACACTATTACATTAATGTTCGGCTGTTTACAAATTAATTTAAACATTTAATTATCAATAATTGTCAGTTCTCTTTCTCTTGATTCATTTTCAGCATTCTAACATTATAATCAGATTCTTCACGTTTTGAACGTTCTGCAGATAGACGTTAGTTTGGAGCGTTTATCAGGAACTAGTGTTCACGTGTTGTTTGACTTCCTCATGACTCACTTGTTTGTACGATTAAATGAAGAATATTCTAAAGCCGAACAACAAACACCAACAGCTCAGACAATCAACACGTTCAGATGACTTATTACTGAACCACGCGCAATCTTTACAATTCATAAAGTTATACGAGGGACAGT
Organism: Lycodopsis pacificus; assembly: GCA_028022725.1. NCBI lineage: Eukaryota > Metazoa > Chordata > Actinopteri > Perciformes > Zoarcidae > Lycodopsis > Lycodopsis pacificus. Next base: position 26,741,430 of record CM051700.1, on the reverse strand, counting down.
TTTAAGGAGAGCGGAATCTTTGGGGCTATCTGGTTAACAATTTACTCATTTTCTTAAGGAAATGTGATAGTTAGTGAAACACATATTTAATATCGATGCTAATTACAGAATATGGAAGCCTATACTATGTATAAGCAATATTTACATATAGACGTGTGGTTTTCAGATATTTTATAAATTCACTTAATGTGTGTCCACGTGAAATTTAAAATATTGCAGCTAAAAACAAGACCACATGTTATATCACCATGAAACCTTTTGCATGAATTTGAACATGTTCTAAGTTTTTATTTGGTTGTAAGGTTTGTTAATTTATATATTTTACACAATACATAGGAAATATAATAAACTAAATGACAAACTAAGAATTATTTCATTCCCAGTTTGTGATTTTTAGTAACTTTACATGACAAAACAAAGACTTATTGTCTTTAATCCATCGCATGAGGACATCATTCATTCTGACTGCTGTTAGATGCATATTACAAACAACTTACGAGCCTGGACGTGCAGTTTGATCCCATTACCAAAAGTCAACTTGTATCCCACATTCACACATTCACGGAGTCCAGAACAAAAACCATCACACGCTTTGATCCAAACACAATGTGGAGAATATATCGATTAAATACAACGTTTAGTCACAATGACGGACAGATGGCTTTATGACTGAAAGGAGAACAAAGAGGTTATGTCTGTATTATTACTCAATGAGCCTTTTAGTTCAGGTGCATCTGTTGAGTGTTTTGGAGGAAAGACAAGATGTATGTGGGAACCATATGAGTATAATTCAAATACTGCAGAATATTTGCATCTTTTACGTATTCTGCTCTGTCAGATCAGAAGTGTAGATAGTAACTGAGGAAATAAGAAGACTGATAAAATAGGCATAACCTTAATTTGAACTTTTAAGAAATGTTTCATTTAACAGCACTTTTACTCACGTGTTTGAATTTTCAGTTGAATTCCTGATCCAAAAATCATTTTCACGTTGTTACTATTCACACTCTGCATGAAAGCTCAACAATAACCGCTGACACTGACTGACGACAAACAGCAGGAATTATGCTCAGTTATAATCTGAACTAATGTTTGAGTAAGCTGAAAGGTGTTATATATTAAGAGAGCAGTAAACAGTATGTTGTAATGTACTACGACTATATATTACAACATGAGGTTAGAGGTTAAATTACTTGTATTAATGACTGGATTGTTTGCACTTTTGTGTTTTGTATTAAACATTTGTATCAGTTTTTATTCATATATCCATCATCTATAAATGAAATAACTTCTCTCTGCAATGACAGAAACATGTATTAATTACTAGTATTTCTGTGTATTTCGTTATACATTTATATTGGTGTATGTTCTGTTTGTGATAAAGTTCAGCATCTCAATCACATACATGTTTAAATTCACCAGGATGACTTGGTCAATTCCAAGTTTGTGTCACGAAACAAAACTTAAACTAGAGTTCGTCGTGCAAATTAACTTCAGATCTAGAGAAACTATCACACAGGACTTACCTTAAAAAGGTTGTAGTTTGGTCCTTTGCTAACTATTTAAACTGACCATTAAACATTTAGACTAACTATTTAACATTTAAACTGACCATTAAACATTTAGACTAACTATTTAAACTAACTATTTAACATTTAAACTAACCATTAAACCTTTAAACTAAGCGTTTAAACTAACTATTAAACCTTTAAACTGACCATTAAACATTTAGACTAACTATTTAACATCTAAACTAACCATTAAACCTTTAAACTAAACATTTAAACTAACCATTAAACCTTTAAACTGACTATTAAACATTTAGACTAACTATTTAACTATTTAAACTAACCATTAAACATTTAGACTGACCATTAAACATTGAGACTAACTACTTAACCTTTAAACTAACTATTTAAACTAACTATTTAACATCTAAACTAACATTAAACCTTTAAACTAAGCATTTAAACTAACCATTAAACCTTTAAACTGACCATTAAACATTTAGACTAACTATTAAACCTTTAAACTAAGCATTTAAACTAACTATTAAACCTTTAAACTGACCATTAAACATTTAGACTAACTATTAAACCTTTAAACTAAGCATTTAAACTAACTATTAAACCGTTACACTGACCTTTAACTGACTAACCAGCTGTTGAATGAATAGACTCACTTGTTTCTACTGAGACCTGGATCCCTGATCCAAACCAGATCTTTTGGACTCCAGTCTGAGTCACACATCACAGAGAGCTTTAACAAGAACTAACACGGTCTTGTTCTTACGTTTACTCTCTGTATTGTTGTTATGTGAGCAATAAACATTCAGATTTAGACTCATCCATATATTCAGTTTTCATAAATGATGATGAATTTAACAGAATTAATTGAGAGATAAACTTGACCACAAGTTTGTCAGGATGACAGGACTTTGTTAATTAAAACAGAAACATTAAACTTAATGACTGTCCATCATGTGATTTTAATAGATTTAGTAAATATCATCCGATAAACCTTTTTTAGTTTTACTTTCCTATCTGATCGTTGTAACCAATAATCAATCATCTTACGTCAATAATTCATCACAGAACTATTACCAATAAAAAGGCAGCTGTTGTCATAAAATATCATCCGCCATATCAATAATGTTGTTTGTAAGTTATTAATGAGCATGTTACCACTTCTTGATTTGCTTATGTTCTGTTTCATGAACACTACATTTGTACCCTTTTGTATTTTCAGCTCAGTTCCTGGTCCAAACATCAGCCTCTGCGTCCCGTCATTCACACTCTGAGACGCTTCACAACTCAAACTCACGCAACGCTTCGTCTTATTAGAGTTATGTTAAATATTAAGTGTTGAATGAACAACTGAGCTGTAGTTTGTCTTCACTTCAGAGACGTAAAGTCAAAGCTGATAATCTATGGTTGTGATTTTTGACCCTTTAGCAATTCAACTTCATGTTAAATGATGGTTTGTGTTCTTTGTGAGAACACGATGTAACATCTGGTTTTCATAACATTCAAGATTATTTCCTTAAACAGTTAAGGGAAATAATCATGGATATATAATAATCAAGGAGTTTAAACTGGATGACAGCTGTTTCCCCTACAGCAGAACGAAGCAGCTTCTTAATGAAACATGCTTTCAGCTGATTTCTGTTTGAATGAAGTAAAAACTGTTTGACTTTATTTTAAGGTTATTTTGTTCTGCACAGTTTGATCTATTGTATGATTCTCTGTAAAGCACTTAGTAGCTTTCTTTATTAAATGACTTCATTAAACTCACGCATTAAACCAATAATAATCTTCTTGTTTGATTCTTACTGGATTGTACGAAGAGTTGAGATCCTTTCCCAAAGAAGAGTTTGCGTTCAGCGTCACTCACACTGTACGTGCTGCTGCTTTAAAAACATAACAATATAAAACGTGATTCATGTGTCACGCTATACTGTCAACGCCGCCTGAAGGTCGGTTTGTTTCCTTGTTATGTAACAAATAGTAAAAATGTTTAAAGTGGAAGAAGTGAAATTATGATGTAATTGTTCATATTCAAAAATTCAACAATAAAGCAGTCTTTACATTTACAGGAAATGTTCTGCGTTGATTTGACTTTTAGGAATGAAATGCAAATGAATACTGCAGAAATTAATTATGATCATTTAAACTTGTAAAACAGGAATACTATGTCGATAAGCTTATATGCTAACAAATATAACTGTATATAATAACCAGAGTACTACTTTAAGATATTAGTTTAAAATGAACATTGAATGTCCAGTTATAGTGGCTGAAGAGACGTACTGGTGTCAACTGCTGTTTGTTGGCTGCATAGTTCACAGAATCTCTTAAGTTGAACCTCATTATTATTATCAGACCAAAATCAACATTCAATACTTTTCTTCCAGTTTGCTTTTGCTTTCAAGCTAATTGTTGAATCTTTTAAACCGACTCAATGGAATTCTCATCATTTTGTTGTTTTTAACTGAATGTATAAAAGTCCAGATGCTTGATTTAAGTTGTCAATAACTCACTGAAGCAATGAGACAAACTAGACAGCAAGAAAACACAACAGGACTAATGACAGTAACATAAGACTGTACGCTGACGATGTGATCTTATACATCAATGTAAGTGTGAACGTAAAAGGGTCATTTGTCTCGTACTGATTCATCAGCTTCCTTTAGTGAGATTGTTTCTGTTACTTTTGTCTGCTTCCACTATATTAAACAGTATTATCTGATCATATTTAGTTCTATAGGACTTTATGTGTTTCAATGTTGTTCACACTAAACTGTGATTTGTTCTCTTTGTTCTCTGTTCTTGATCAGAGGATGAATCTTTTCTGTATGTTAGAGTAGATTTATGACTAACGACTTAGTTAGCATTAGTTTATAATCGCTACATATTTATTTATCTTTATGATTCAGTTTTTATGAACAGTTTTTAACTCACCGTCATGGACGAAGAGTTTAACTCCTGATCCAAACTGGAGTTTTTCAGAACCAGCTCCAGTCACACAGTTCAGGAAGTCTGATCAATAACTGAGAACCTCCATCAACCAACTTCTCTTCATCCTGATGAAGAATATCTTCATCAATGTGTCTCATTGTGTCTCATTGTGTATTGCTGGTATGGACTGTCTTATTTCAAACAGTTGTTAATGAGAATTGAATTAATGAACTATTATTGGGTTAAAACATGGAACATCTGCATCTTATTGCATTGTTTGAAAACAAGGGCTGCAATCATATTTATCTTTATTGAAAGTGTCTATAAAAAGTGTTCAGTTGACAAAAGTGATCCAAGCAGATAATTGATATTTAATCATCGTTAATCAAAATTGTCATAAATTAATTTCTTATATATATTTACAATATCTAATGCAGCTGCTTGTTCTTTGGTTATTAATTGAGTCGTCACTGATTATTCAGATATTTGTTGCATATTGAAGATATAAATCTTACTGGTTTGTATTTTCAGCTCAGTTCCTCGTCTTCACAACATAAACTCACTGAGCGCCTCAATTTATTAGATCTTCATCAATAAATAAATAAAAACATTCTGCTCAATGTTTTTAAAATGGCAGGTTTTACTCACGTCTTTATATTTGAGTGGAACTATTTCATGTTAAGTGTTGATCTGTTGGTTGTGTTTAACAGTCAAAGGAGATGATATTGGATATAATATATTATATATATAATTATACTTATATCATATAAGGAGATGATATTGTGCAGTAAATGTAAACGTTTTGTGTAATCCGTCGAGTTTGACTCTGTATATTATTATGTTATTGATGTTCACAGAACGTGCTGATGAACACGTTGGAGGTAATTATGATGATGGATTTTTATTTTCCTACAAGGAGATAAGAGAACAGCTTCCTCCAACAATAACATCTTCTTCTTCTTGAAAGATGTTAAAGAATAAAACGGCTGAAATATGTATCTTCATACGTATTCTATAAGTGTAGGTGTGCTTGTCTGATTTAGTTGGAATAAAGAGTTTGAACTCACCGTCGTGGACGAAGAGTTGAACTCCAGATCCAAACTGGAGCTTCTGGTACCCGCCTGAGGTCACACAGCTCAGGACGGCTGAGCAATAACTCACAACCTCTGAAGCCTTCATATTATTCAGAGCTACATGTTTGTTATTAGTTTATCTTTTTTACATTTGTGGTTTTGCTTAAGTTGTATCTGATGAATCCATATAATTATGTTGTTTTGCTACAATAAGGTATCACGTTAATGAGTAATGAGAACCATTTTATCTGTTGTTCTCATACGTTGTGAAACAATGTAAAGGTCAGTTTAAAGGTGTAATATCTTTATATTTACCGCAGGTTTGTTTTTCTCCCAAGATTCAGTTCCAATAAACATATTTAATAAGTGTTAATCTGGTCTGGATAGTTTACAATTTACAGATGGTTTTGATGACATTTGAGTTTGACTTTGAGCTATGAGCCCTCACCAACAGTCCTGTTCAATCAGATATAGAACTCACAATGTATATGTTAATAACAGCGCGCCGTGCATCAATCTGATGCAAAATACCTTCACAAACAACCAAAATAAGTAAAGTGGGAAACGAGGTCAGACGGCAGGAAAGTGACGAGCTTATAAACTGTGAATTGAATCTGATTGACATCGTTGAACTGCACGTCCGATACATTTACTATAATATAATAATATAATATTAAATACACGTACTAAAGAAAATGATATTGCAAATCTAAAAATGTGTTGACGTTTGAGAATTTAATGAGAACAATATAAGAAAACTGCCCACAAGATGAATGTGATGTTGTTGTTTGTGTTACCAGTGAAGATGAATAAATGAGCTTTGACTCACTGGTTTCTATTAATAATTTGGTTCCTCTTCCAAAGTAGAGTTTTCTGAATCCAGAGTCCGTCACACAGAACTCAGCTTCAGACCCAAAACACCAGAGCTTCATCCTCTGTTTGGAAACACTCAGATCTCTTCCCAACGATACGAAAGATTATCAGACGTGGAATTCTAATCTCAGAGTCTTTGTTCAAACTCAAGACGTTTGATTCTTTTCTTTTGTGTGAAAAATATGCAAACTTTGAAGCATATTTTTATATGAAACAAAGAATCATTTGGTTCTTGAGACAAAACATCTACATCAACTTACACGACTATTCTCTTCAAAGAACGTTAGAGAACGTTAGAGAACGTTAAAGAATGTTAAAGAACGTTAAAGAACGTTAAAGAACGTGAAAGAAAGTTAAAGAACGTCGTGTTTCTTACTGGTTTGTACGAACAGAGCTGTTCCGCTGCTGAAGAGAAGTTTTGTTCCTCCGAGATTCACACAACGACAACAGGATGAACAAAATCTGACTTCAACTGTTTGCTCCTTTTAAAACCAACAACTGTTAAAGAATTTACTGCTGATGAAGAAGGTCTCTGAGAGGAATTAAGCAGTTTACACCTGGTATAAAGTCTATGACATCAAATAACACAGGATGTTTACCTCTACAGAAAACGAAGCTCTAATTTATACTTACATCTAATTTCTCCTTTGACCTCATGCCAGGTCACCTAAAGGTCTTTAAGGGGTTTTAATAATGATGGAGGATAAATAAATCCAGTTCCACAACAACCCCTTCAGCATTGACTGCCTACTATGAACAACAATTCAAATATCTGCTATTAAAGCTACTTTAATCTCTACATTCCGTATTTTAAGTTGAAAGTCTTTAAGTTTAAATACGACATTAATAATTGAACTCCATGTCCTCCACCATCAGTTTGATGCCCCCCCCGCCCCCAAAAACTGGTTTTATAGCTCAAACAAAACAAAAAGAATCTGATGAATAAATTAAATTACATCGTCTGCAAATAGCTTTTACTGACATTGCAGACTTCTGCTGAACATATTCATCTTAATAAAGGCAACAGTATAATTTGGATAATTGATCGTCTCACAGCAATAATCCATCAATAAACCCATCGATAACATGAGCATGTTTCTCTTTATAGTGCAGAGAGTCAAAGATCCCCTGAAACACAGCTGACATGTTGATAGAAACACAGAAACTAAGTGAGACTTAAAGTGAGAATCAGAGTTGATCAACCGCCGGCTGATACAATGAATGAAATCAAACTTACTGGATTCTACAGTCAGCTTAGTGCCGGAACCAAAGAAGATCTTGTAAACTCCAGATCCAGTCACACCGTGACAACAAGTACACAAACACTGACTCACTTCAGCTCTGACACTTACTGCTACACACTGAAATATGTTCAAAGAAATATGTATGTATATATAGATATATACATACATACAGTATAATCTAAAACTGTTCACCAATACAAACTGAAATATAGAAATCTATGTATAGAGATTCATCATGTAAACTCTTGACTGGTGTATTACTGAAGAAGGCTACAGAAGCACAGAAGGACCTTCACTGGAAACAATAATGCTATTCTTTCTGTTTTCATTGTAACTATTGTAGCATTTTTCAGATTAATAACAAGGAGAATGTGACAAAAAAGTCGTGAAGAAAGAAAAATTATGGTAACGATACACTTTCCTCTGTCCCATCTTTCCTTCCAATAAAACAGAGATTCAAATATGAAACAAGATTCAGCATCAACACTCACTGGCCTCAATAATTCATCACAAAAAATAATTTCTTGCTTCATAAAGTCTGTACATTTCGTCCCGTAACTAAATCAGACAATCTGTGACGAAGTGGATCGACAAAACACAAATTATTGATGTATTTTTGTTAAGCATGGACATGAACTTACTCAGTTTTGTGCCGCCACCAAAGATGAGTTTGAAACTCAAATACATAAAACAGTGAAATGAGCCAGTTGATCTGTATGAAGTTCAGGGAATTTGAGGGAAGGGTTCCTATTAATGAATCGTCAATTCATCATTAACTGACCTTATGGCAGTAATACATAACTACTCACTCAACTGAAGCTGAGATATGACTGTTTGACAGCTGTTATTAGTTGACTGGTTTATACATTAAGAACATAAATATATCTATCAGATGATAACAATGTCCTTCTGCTGCTCTAAGTTAAAGATCAAACTGTAATTTATTCATTGAATATCTGAGTTCTACTCACTGTTCTCTACAATCAGTTTGGTTCCTTCGCCAAAAACAATCCTCCAGTTAGATCCTGAAGTCACACCGTGAATCAGACCGGATCAATAACTACTATGTGTTTCCTGAAGCTCGATCAGAGGACAAAATCTAAAGTTTAAAAACAATGCATGCATTACAATGGGTTAACAATGCATTAAATCTGCATGTAAAGACTGGATTATATATCGAATAATTCTGCATTTTCAACTGAATGAATCATATGTTTAGGTGATTTCCATTGAGATTTGTGATTTTATACTCAATTGTTTTAAATCTGACTTGTTAAAATTAATTTTCAATGTTAGTTTTTCATGGCGGCTCATTATTGTATCAGACTGAGTGAAGACAAACTTGTTTTGTTCATACAGAGAGTTTTGAAATGGTTTTAAGAGTCTCAGGAGTCAGACGATCTTGTGATGAACTCTGATCATTGTCAAAATATATCTTTAGAATTGTGATGATGGTAAAACATTATTTTTCAGATCCATTTGTCAAACAGATTCCTGATCCGTTCTCTGTAGGATTGCTTATTAATGATATCTGGATTTGAGATTCAAATGATTACAGAAGTACAGAGTTTAAAAAGCTTTTGTTCTAAATAAAGGTTCATCCAGTGTTTCTTTATTTATAGATGAGTTGCTGGTGAACATGTCAGCCATCTAGAAATAAGTGAAAAATGCTAAAATGTACAAGTGTTACGTTCAATCCAACATCATTTCTTACACATTGATTATTAAATGAAGTAACTCACCTGATTCGACTAGAAGTTTGATACCAGAACCAAAGATGAGCTTTGCATTGGAATTGCCAGTCACACAATAAGAAACGCAACGACGTAAACCCCAAGATCAATGGTGTTTATGTCTATATATTAATATACACACACACATGTAGCTGTACATCATAGAATAACTCAAGTAACTTACTTTAGCCAACTCTTAGTTTAGTCTCTGAACCAAAGACTCATTCTGAGTTTCCATGCGCAGACACACACTTAGAAGAGTAAACCAGAGATCCACGACATGAACTTGAATTTAAGAACAGTTGCATGTGGCTAAAGAGATGTAAATGCTACATGACGGTTTACAGAGTTAAACATGTTGTATAATAACGGGAGACTTTAAAGCTGTTTCTGTCCAACTAAAGCTGACTTTAAAGAGTAGAACCTTTAACTGGCATTAGATCATTGTTCCTTGGAGAAGAATAACGTAACTTACTTGATTCAACTTTTAGTTTTGTGCCAGAACCAAAGATGATTTTGTTCCCAATATTATTCACACAGCAAGAAACCCAATGGCATGAAACCCCCCAGAGACCAGCTGTGAGTTTAAGAGGCATCACAACAAACCCTCAGGTTAAGAGCATAAATGCATTATTGTTAAAGCACTATTCTCTTGTATGTCATTCATTAAGTCAGTTTTCAGTCAAAATAATTTGACTTCTTTTTATTTCTCTCTGTAATTGATGAACAAAACATCCACAGGAACATGAATGAATGTGTCCTACTGGCATCCACTGCGCTGCTGTTTACTGTTTCATTTATTAATATGTGTACTGTGGATCAGATGTGATAAACTGTAGATAATACACTAATAAATGACATCACATCGTCTGCAAACAGCCAAACTTTTTACAGACTATTGATAACTAATCTTAATACATATTGTGAATTATTTTGAGTTAATGTTGAATTTCATGTTTTCCATAGTCACATCAATTATGAATCGAGCTTTGTTGAGTAATGGTAGAAATATTATAGCAACCTAACAGATATGTCAGTAACATGTCGTCTTACTCACTGCGTTCTACTGATAGTTTGGAACCTTTTCCAAAAACCAGCCTCCTGTTTCCTCCAGCAGTCACACAGTGGATCTGATCTGATCAATAACTACACGCAAACGTTCATTATCAAGCTAGAGAAATAACTACCTTAAAATGGAAGAAATGCTGCTTTTTAATTGCAAATTATCAGAGAAGATTCAATCATTACACCAAATAACATCATTTCATTTCTAACAGAAATTTGTCCACAAAAGACTTACGACTAAATACATTTAATGTGCTTAATGTTTTTTATTTTTGTTATTTCTGTTTGTATCTAATCATAATTATATATTTCTCCTGTCAGTTAAAAAACACCAACTAAAGTTAAACCTGCTGGTGTTCACCGGATGTCAGTGCAACTCCAGATGTAAAGTTGTTCCTAAAATAAGGATTCATATAATATTTATTTTCACTTACTGGAGACGACAGTCAGTTTAACGCCCGATCCAAAGACCAGTTTAGACGCTGCAGAGTTCGTCACACTCTGACGAACTCAACCACGTAAACCCAGACAGGGACGAGAGGCTATGAAGGAGGTATATCGAGATGACTTTAAACTTCTTCAATACATCTAATAATACATCTAATGTTAGGTACAAATCAAGGATTATGCTGGCAACTTAAACATTTTTAAAGCCATTTATAGAAAATTTGTGATTTTGGGCTAAAAACATAAAATGTAATATATTTGACTCGACTTGTAGCAATCATGATATTCATAACACAACTGTTTTTTATTTGACTTGTGTCTATATCATGCAGTTAAATACATTTGATCATCTTTAATTGATGATTGAAACAATTACTGCATTTCATTATCAAGCGATGCTGTTTTTTTAGCTTGGCTAAAGAATAGATCGACATAAAAATCTGTATTCTCTTAACTGTAATAATGTAGAATAGCATGTTACAGGCTCTTGTCAGGACAGAGCTTTGTATCAGCAAATGTCATTCTTGTTAGCTGGATGTTAATGCATTTGTAATATTGTTCTATTATTATCTAACGGATTTCACAAAGGTTTAAAATAAACAATTCACAGATCATCACATCACCATCCACTGTACTTGAAAGTAAGAAAAACTGTACATATTCGATTTTGCTGATATCATTGACTGTCTTTTGATTTTATTCAGTTAGTTTTTTCATATTTGTGGACATCTAAGTGACTAAAACATCACATCTAAAAAGGAGATATGTATAAAATGTACTTACTGGAACCAACTGTCACTTTAGTGCCAGAACCAAAAATGAGTTTATCGACTCCAGAGCGAGTCACACTCTGAGAAACCCAACCACGTGAACCCAGAGACGGCCTGCTGCTGCTTTAAAGGGACTACATGTAGAATGAATAATAACATACTATTTATAATAATAATATTAAAATGCAACACCAATAGAAGTGTGGTTAGAAGAAAAGTCCTATTGAGAAACATTAAAACAGAAGTCCCTTTGAATGTCGTTCATAAACCAATATGCATGAGCATTTAATAAGAATATCTTAACTATTGTAAACATATTACATGTATTTATCCTGTGGAGTTTTTAGTCTTTTGCTTTCTCTCCACCAATCGAGTCATTTAGAGAAAAGTCAGATTCTGATACAAACAAGAAGCAGAATTATTACTGAACTTTGTGTTTGTTGAGCTGCTGAAGATGATTCATATTTTTCTAGTCCGTCGGAAGAATTTAAAATGGGACATTCAATTTCACTATAATTAATAAAGTAATTCAATAATTATGTGCTGAGATGTTCATTCAATTTGAAGTTTTGTCTTCCAACAATCTGAGATGTAAACCTATGAATATATGCGACTAAAGAGATTGAGCTAATATACAACATTAGTTGAATATAAACTCATTACGATACTCACTGGCCTCGACGGTTACTTTGACTCCTTTCCCAAAAACGATTTTCCAGTTTGCTGCTCCAGAAGCACTCACACAATGTTCCTGCTCACAACAATAACTGATATTTAACTAAACAGGAACTAATCATCTGCAAACAATTGTATTGTATTTGTATTTTGAGACATAATTGTCTGTTTCATATTGGTTTACATGTGCCAGTGGGGAGAAAATGCCTTTGGACAGTTTTAGTAATTATTCGTCAATATTAAGCAGAAAACTACAATGATTTCTGAAAATGACGCCAAAAAACGTAAACACTAAAATCATCATCTGATCACCTTCAAATATGATGATCACTCTTCTTAGGTCAACAGTATTGTCGTCAAAGTGTGTCATTACATCGGGTGGCCGTGATATTTCCAGCCACAACTTGCTGTATTTGAATTTCTGTCAAATAATACTTCATCATAAACAGCCAAAAAACACACGTTCATTAATTTGATCTAATAAAGTGAATTATTGATACTCACTGGTTTCTATATTTAGTTTGATTCCTTCTCCAAAAAAGAGCTTCAGGTTTCCTCCTCCTGAAGTCACACAGTGAATCTGATCTGAACAATTACTCCACCGACACCAATTACTCCATCGACACCAATTACTCCATCGACACCAATTACTCCATCGACACCAATTACTCCGCCGACACCAATTACTCCACCGACACCAATTACTCCATCGACACCAATTACTCCACAGACACCAATTACTCCACCGACACCAATTACTCCACCGACACCAACCAATTACTCCACCGACACCAACCAATTACTCCACCGACACCAATTACTCCACAGACACCAATTACTCCACCGACACCAATTACTCCACTGACACCAATTACTCCAGTTAATCAAAACTAAGGGAGCACATACATAATAAATCATATTTTGGACATTTTCTTCCTAAATATATTTGCCTTACTTTGTATAAATCCCATTTTGGCATAAACAGCTAACACATTTTTAATTAACAATTGTATTATTATTATTATTATTATTATTATTGATACTTTCTGGTTTATACAATTAGTTTGATTTCATCTCCAAACAGTAGTTTAAAGTTTCCTGATCCAAGAGTCATTATTGCCATTAAATAGAGGTACAATAACAACACATTGGTTGTACTAAAATAGCAATTTACTAGGTGTTATTGTATGAATAACCAGAGCATAACTAAAAATATTACCACAGCATATCATCCCAGATGCACATTAGTGACACTTACTGCAAAAGACTATTTGATTCCTTCCTTTTTAAAATTTATTTAAAGCCCATTTTCTGAGTCACAGATAAGAATCACATCTTCTGTTTCAGACATTTGTTGTTAGACAAGTTTAGGCTCAGTTAGAAAATCCAAACATTTGGATCACGTGTAATTATTTGTTCTTTTTAGCTCATCGTCAAGTTGGTGTTCTGACTTATTGTTAAATTATTTAGTTCCAAACTTACTGGAGACATTAATAAATTATGATGGTTTTCTGAAAGGCCGATACAAAGAATAAAAACAATCTATATCTTTAATATATCGTTAATATTGTTTGCCAAACAGCAGCATGACATAACATTCAGATTGTATCGGTTTTATAACAATATTTGTATATTTTGGATACTCACTGCTTTCTACAGTTAGTTTGATTCCTTTTCCAAAAATGATCTTCCAGTTTCCAGAAGTAGTCACACACTCCGTTTACCCTGAACAATAACTATAACTAATAACAACTGAACAATAACTACAACTAATAACAACTGAACAATAACTATAACTAATAATAACTGAACAATAACTACAACTAATAATAACTGAACAATAACTACAACTAATAATAACTGATCAATAACTACAACTAATAATAACTGAACAATAACTACAACTAATAATAACTGAACAATAACTACAACTAATAATAACTGAACAATAACTAACTAATAATAACTGAACAATAACTACAACTAATAATAACTCAACAATAACTATAACTAATAATAACTCAACAATAACTACAACTAATAATAACTCAACAATAACTATAACTAATAATTACTGAACAATAACTACAACTAATAACAACTGAACAATAACTACAACTAATAATAACTGAACAATAACTACAACTAATAATAACTGAACAATAACTACAACTAATAATAACTCAACAATAACTACAACTAATAATAACTCAACAATAACTACATCAACTGTTCAGTTTTCAGCTATGTAAATACAGGAGTTACAGTTTTGCAAATTATAGATTCATTTTTAATGAATGAAATAAATGTTTGGGGTTTAACATTCAGGCATTCAATGCAGACATTAAACTCAAATATTGTAAATGCATTCTGTGTTTTGGCAGATAACAATGTGACATCTTGCGTCTCTTTCGACTGTTTAATATCTATTGTTACTAGTCTAGTATATACAAGTCAGAATGATACTCACTGGATTCAACAGTCAACTGTATTCCAGCACCAAAAAGTAGTTTTCTGGTTCCAGTCGCAGTCTCACAATGTTTCTGCCCTCAACAATAACTACGGAGGAATATTATCATATCGTCTCCAAACTGTGGATTTTTAGATAAAATGAGCTGTTTGCTTATTCTCGGCTTTACAGTTTCTAATAAAGACAACACATTATTCTTTAATGTCCCCTATAATACATATAATATTGTCCCCTAAATGAACCGATACTAGAAATGGAAATATAAATAAATGTGACATTAATACTCACTGATCTCTACACTTAGTTTGGTTCCTTCTCCAAAAATGACTTTGTTGTTTCCAGTCAGAGTCACACAGAGGAAGTGACCTGAACGAGAACTGAAGACGGGAAAACAAGCAATGCTTTGCTAGTATTTGGACTTACGGTCTGATATTATTAAACGTGACTTGTTTGGGTCATTTGTTTCATTGCAACATCTGCATCGGTTAATATTGCATTCAAATATAATCAAAAGGCCAAAATATGATTTTTCTTCTTTCTGCTCATTAAAACGTCTTTAAATCAGTTTCTTCAGTTCCTGACATTTTATACTTTATTTGTATTTGATGTTTTCAGACGGAGCTCTTTAACTTGAACTTCCCTTTGATCTGTTTCACCTCAATGAAAAGAGTTGAACTTACAGGGATGAACATGAAGTCTGAAGCCTCACAAGTCAAAGCTCACTAGAATATATCTACTAGAATCAACTGAAACGCTGGAGACGCACGAAGCCTTTTGGATTTAATAAATGTAAAGATGACGTTACGTGACAATAACGTTCAGCTCCATGTTTTTGATTCAGTGAATTGAAGGTTATTTGTGCGTCTTGTTGTGGAGGAAACACCTTTAATGTGAATACAAACTCAGCAAAGGAAAGTAAAACGTTTCAGCACATTTACAGCTCGGAGCTTCTGCTTCATGTCACGCTGACGTGTTTGAAGATGAAAGCATATGTGTTGACTCGTTTATCTGCAGAAGTCCACCACGCTGAATATGAATGTGTTTAACATTTCAGCTGGCTTTGTTTTCTTCCTGACAAATAAACTGAATGAATCTGTTTGTAGAATAATAAAGATTCTTACTGCATCTCTACGTCTTTATTTATCTTACCGTGTATCTCCTCGTGATTCCAGTAAAACCTTTTACTTTGTACTTTATAGCTGCTCCATATATAATATCCATATTTAATATTCATGAAGTAGTTCAGTACTCACTGGGTTCAACGGTTAGTCTGGTTCCAGCTCCAAAGAGGATCTTAGATAAACCTCCAGCGTTCACACAACACGAAGCTCCACGACACAAACTCAACTTCACTCCAAACAGCAGACTTTCTACATTTAGACTTTTATGGATTCAGTCAGTTTCTGTTTTCATTGAACACATTATATGTTTATCATAAATAAGATGCAGATTGTAATTTGAACTCTACAGTAGAGAAACTGAACAAAGTGGTTAACGAGGCGTTTCTTTAATGTTTGCTCCGTTGATGTTCACTCATCAACATCTCATCTTTTCATCTTCTAGTCTCTAAGTAACGTTTGCATTTAAAGGTGCTTCATATGAATAATATTAATATCTATATCAGTACTCACTGGGTTCTACGGTTAGTCTGGTTCCAGCTCCAAAGAGGATCTTAAATCCATCGTTCACACAACATGAAGCCTCAGAACATAAAGTCCATGAAAGAAAACACGATGTTTACATTCACACTATCAATCAAAAGATGAATATCAGAATATGAACTAAAGAGGAGGAACTGAATAAATATGTTTCATTATTTGGATTAAGAAAAACTTTCAGACATTTAGCTTCAAAAAGAAAAACTCTTTTCTGTTGTTTCTTTACACAAAGTGATTATGATCAATATCTCGGTGATTATGATCAATATCTCGGTGCTCACTGGTTCCACCTCACTTTGTATTGATTCATATTCACACATTATGAAGTATCAGAACATAAACGCTCTGATGTCACGAACCAACCTCCGGCAGAGAAACGCTTTGAAATCTGAGACTTCTGTTGGAATTAATACATTAAGACGCTGTTTATATTATGAATATGTATTATTATGAATAAAATGTACATTTAGATATTTACTGTATACTGATGAATGATGAACTGATGTATTTATATTATTTTATACTTATTTACTGATTTACTGAGAAAAGCAGACAAAGATTGCTTTTAAAGATGCTGCAAACATAAATCATCTTAATAATCATAATCTATATCAGTACTCACTGGGTTCTACGGTTAGTCTGGTTCCAGCTCCAAACATCATCTTGTTTCCAGTATTCACACAACATGAAGCATCAGGACATAAACTCTGTGACGTGCTGGACCTCAGTCACACAATCATCTACAAACATCTCACTCACATTACATTATTACAGTCTAATAAACTGTTTCCATTAATAATACATGTTCATTTATAACTCAAATGTATTGTTCATGCACATTGGAGATATGAATTAATACATCGAGCCGATGTATTTATTGATTATGACAAAAACAAATATTGAATTATATGTTCTACTTTGTGCTGATTTTATGATCCTGAATGTTGTAAAATAAACATAGAGATTATTACATCAGAGCCTGATTAATAATGATTGTTATCTATTGTACTTCTGCACATATTTAAACAGCGTAGAGTTTATTGTTAAAGACGCCTCGTGAACATGAATGATTATGAAATGTGTTTCTACTCACTGGGTTCTACGGTTAGTCTGCTTCCAGCTGCAAACATCATCTTTTGATTGTTAGTCACACAACATGAAGCCTCACGACACAAACTCAGCCGAAGAGAACAGGATGTTTACGTGTGACAACTAAATACTCAACATGTTTTAGTTGATATTCAATATTAATACATTGATTATTACTCATCAATGAGTCCCGATCAACGCACTTCAGCTTCTTTAACTTCTGTTCGGACTTTGTTTGAAAAACACGAATCAAGTTTGTTGCTAAAGAGCATTCATATAATAATAATATGAATATCAGTACTTCATAATATGAATATCTATATATTAATATCTATATCAGTACTCACTGGGTTCTACGGTTAGTCTGGTTCCGGCTGCAAACATCAGTTTATATCCTCCAGTATTCACACAACATGAAGCATCAGGACATAAACTCTGTGACGTGCTGAACCTCAGTCACACAATCATCTTCAAACATCTCACTCACATTACATCATTACAGTCTAATAAACTGTTTCCATTAAAACTAAATGTTCATTTATAACTCAAATGTATTGTTTATGCACATTAGAGATATGAATTAATACATCGATGATTCTGATCAATAATTCCAGAAAATTAATGTTTTTACATTTCAGACTTCTGTCACACAGAGGTCCTGAATTTAAATATTATAATCAAGACAATCTCACAAAACATAATTCAATGTTTTATCTGATGATTCTTCATGTTTGTGTTTTCTTATTTCTTTTATAGATAAAAGTTCTCCATCGAAACAAAAAGTCCGTTTAGTGGCTGAAAATAATGTTCCAGATGTTTCACATGCTTTAAAAATAAGTCATATATATAAATCATATCTATGAATAATATCTAAGAATAATATCAAAGATGAATACGAGTACTCACTGGGTTCTACGGTTAGTCTGGTTCCAGCTCCAAACAGGATCTTGTTCACACCAGTATTCACACAACATGAAGCATCAGAACACAAACTCTGTGAACTCATTACATTCATAACACAGCTGCTCTTTGTACATTTTAAACCTTTGTATCATCATTCAAATATAGATTTTGATATTTACTGTGGAGTTAGTGATGATGTTCTTGCTTTACACTTCATAAGTTGGTGTATTTATCATTTTTATGATTATTTATTGTTATGTTTGACTTTTCTTCAGCTGCTGCTTCAGGTATGAAACATGACTCATATTATTAAAGGTTGCTGTTTGAGAGAGAACTTCTTTTAAAATGTATTTATTAAGTATCAGTTACATTATGAATATGAATTAGCGGACTCATAATAACGGAATTAGTTACTATTATTTATGTTCGTTAGCTTTATTTTTCGTTTTATCGTCTTCGTCTCTTTGATTTCATTTCTTGAAGAAAATTGTTTTTTACAAACAAATCAAACTTCAGACTCGACGGTGAGTTTTCATTTCCGGAGCCGAAGCGGATTTTGTGGAATCTTCCGTTTTTCACACGAACTGACTGAAACGTCGACTCAGCTTTTTTGTTTCAGTGAAACGTTCAGAAACACGTCGGAGGATTTCATCAGCCAGCGTTTAGCAAAATACTGAAGCGGAAATATTCATATTTCAACAGCAGAAAAACGCTGAACTGTGTTTCTGAACATCTTTAGAAGTACAAAAGTAAATAAGGAACTATTTCAGAACTCCTCTGACGTCATGTTAATATATTATTTAAGCCTTAAACATGTATCTTGTTCTGTCTAAAGGTTCTCACTTGATTCCACCGTCAGTTGAGTTCCTCGACCAAAAATCATCTTCTGTCCTCCGGCTTCCACACAACAGGAAACACTTCAGCAAAAACCCCTCACACTCCGAAATACACAAAACACTCCGAAATACATAAAACACTCCGACATACATACAACACTCAGACATACATAAAACACTCCGACATACATACAACACTCAGAAATACATAAAACACTCAGAAATACATACAACACTCAGAAATACATAAAACACTCAGAAATACATACAACACTCAGAAATACACAAAACACTCCGAAATACATAAAACACTCAGATGATTTGATTTATTATCAAACTAAGTCTCAATCTTTTTATTTTAGATCCTTTATCACAATCTCTACATTTTTTATTGTTTTTTTCAAAGTAAAGTTGAGAGATGTTGACAAACATAACGATACTAATTATTATCGATTAAATTATATTTACATATCAACATATTTCAGTATTTTACTAAAACAAAATCAAGTTTTGAATATTGTTGAAATAATGAGAACAATGCGAATAAAAATATTTAGGGAAGTTAAAATTGAAAGTTTGACTATAATTTAGCAGATTTGGTGAAGTCATGATTTTGACTTTCTCTACATTTTATTATTATACATTCAATTATAACTTAAAGATTTCTGCATGTGGATATGTAATACATGTATCCCTTCTGAACCTGAAGACATGAATCTTTATCTTTATATTTTATGATCTTTTATGATCTTTTATTTCTCCGCAGCTTTGAGCTTCCGTACATTTCTGTAGTTTTCTTCTAAAAAGTTGATTTTTGGTCAAATTGAAGTCGTTGCAGATTTTTAAAAGCTGTGAATGTTTCAGACACATTTCCCCATGAATGAGATTTGGAAACATTTGGATTTCCATAAAATAAATTGTGTCCGTTTGTTTAAAGACTTTAAAACGGGCAGAAGTACTTTTGAAAGATTCCTGCAGAATAAAACATAAAGAATCTTCCTGTCGGAATCAAACATAAAGATCGTGTTCATAAAGAACCTCTGAAGTGTTGAGATGAGTTTCTGTTCAGTTTATAAAATAACATTAAAAACCCGTAGAGTTAAATAATAAATGTATTAAACATATTGAATGTATTTACCAGAGTCGACCATCAGATGAGTTCCTCTCCCAAAAATCACTTTCTCTGCAGTTCCTCTCACACTGTGACGGACCACTGACTGAAAACCTCCACTCAATACTCTATACTCAATACTCAATACTCTATACTCAATACT
Organism: Lycodopsis pacificus; assembly: GCA_028022725.1. Taxonomy (NCBI): domain Eukaryota; kingdom Metazoa; phylum Chordata; class Actinopteri; order Perciformes; family Zoarcidae; genus Lycodopsis; species Lycodopsis pacificus. The sequence goes on along the minus strand of CM051700.1, from coordinate 26,720,863 downwards.
CTATACTCAATACTCTATACTCAACAATCAATACTCTATACTCAATAATCAATACTCTATACTCTATACTCAATACTATATACTCAATACTCAACAATCAATACTCAACAATCAATACTCAATACTCAATACTCTATACTCAATACTCAACAAGCAATACTCTATACTCAATACTCAATAAGTAACAACTTACACAAACCACCACTTTAAAACTGTTAATGGGATTTGTTCGCTTTTTGCTAAAACTCTGAAAAGTTAATTTCGTTTTGTCTCGACTCAAACCGTAATAATAAATAATCTGAATTTCATAAACCTCACACGAACAGAGAACACTAATAGAACAGTTAATATATTAACTGTTCATATATTAACAGTTAATGAAGATCTTACTGTTATAGATATTAAACATGATGTTCAGTACGGAAGACGATTTCTGCAAAAAATAAATTGAAACAATATTTCCGTCAAAGTTACGGTTAAAAAATGATGATTTACCAACTCAAACGTATTTCGTACAATTCTGTCATTTTTTTACTTAAGAAGTGAAACACACTTTATCATTCATTCATTTTTGAATAATGTGGTTTGTTGGATTATTTCAAATACCGTTGAGCAGCTGATGTTATTCTGACGCTTGTTGTCGGTTTTTTACACAATTGAAATCCTCTAACTTCATTTTTAACTTTTGTGTTCATAATTATTAGAGTTTAAACTTTTAAAAGATGCAATCGATTGAAACAAAAAGATGAAAATGTTTGTTTTTACCAGATTCAACAGTCAGTCTGGTTCCACCGCTGAGATGAAGTCTGGTTCCTCCCTGAGCCTTCACACTGTGACGCTCACTGGGACAAGAACCGCTGACTCATCATTATCTGTGTAACGCGTATTTTACTACTTTTCTCAACTTATGTGTTTTTTCACCTAAATGTACTTTAATACTTGTCCTCTGTCATAGACAGTAAGATCATCCTTCTCCAGTCTTCCACAGCAGCTCATACATCAATAGTTTGACTCTATAATTCAGATTTCTGTACATTTTATTATTATATATTAAATTATAACGTAAACATTTCTGCATGTGGATATGTAATACATGTATCCCTTTTGAACCTGAAGTTCTTTATATTTTATGATCTTTTATTTCTCTGCAGCTTTGAGCTTCCGTATCTTCCTTACATGATAATCATGCACACAAGATATTCACACTGACGTTTTCATTTTAAAAATGAATGTGGAAACTAAAATGAGTGATTAGTGCCACTGCCATGCATAAAGATACTGTTATCTTTCATACAATACTGAACTATTACAATCATGGACACATTCATGTTTAGAGAAAAAAAAATAACTTTTTTTTTATTATTGTGTAATCAACCAAAACATTTCGCGGACCATTTACCTGTCCAGTACCGTGGACAGGTACTGCAGGGGGTCCACTACTGTGGGTAGTCCGCGACCCCCTGTTGAAGACCTCTGCTTTAAGTGAACAGAAACTCACCAGCAGCTCGTCCTCCGAGACACGTTCAGGCTCCACATCTCAGGACGTCACGGCGCTCTCCAAACAAACATCCCAGAATCCCTTTCAGGTAGAAAACCAGGTTCACACGTCACTGCTGGAAACAACGCGCTCGCTGCATCAGTCAACAGCATCTGAAACTCACAGTCCAACATCTTCATCATCCTCCTCGTCTTCATCCTCATCCTCATCGTCTTCGTAGCGCTGAGGCATGGCCGACTGGATGGAAGGTGTTCTGGTGGAATGTTTGCGGTCCCGATAGATCCCAGATGAGTGAAGACTGAAGAACAAAGCTGAGAGAAGTTCAAAGTGTCAGATTTAATGTTGAGCAGAAGAACAGAAAATAATAATAATAACTTTATTTATAGCACCTTTAAAAACAGAGTTTACAAAGAGCTTTGACAGACGAAGCAGCAAAAACAAGACAATAAAAATAAATAAAAAATAAAATAATTGAGCAAAATCAACAAATAGGAATAAAACAAAAGAAGCGACGTCATCACATGAAAGCCTATAAAAATGTGTTTTAAAGAGATTACCCTCCTGGAGAACAGACGCAGGACTCCTCTTCAGCTTCTCCTCCTCTGAGCAGAGACTCCTCCTGGAGAACAAGTCGAGCTTCTGAAACAGGAAGGAAGGAGCAGCTGATGTGACCTGTTTCTGAAAGTAACCCAGCAGCTTCCTCTCACACTGGTTTATATTGAAACTCTTCATTCATTCATTATTGTCAACAAATCTCATGTTTAGACTCAAACCAACGTGTTGGTCCGTCTCCTAATAAGGTCTGACTTCCTGTCTCTGAGCCCATTGGTTCCTACTGAGGATGAAGATCCTTACAAACACAAACATGTCGTTTTCATCATTCACTGTAGTTTTTAGGAGGAACAGACTGTTGTTGGGGACTATTTTCAGCGGCGTACGGATTACAGTGTGATGGTGGTGATGAGGGCTCGTTGATGTGTTTGAATGGAGCTCGACGAGACATCAGGACGATAGAAACAGGACTCGGTTCCTTCAGGTTCTAAAGGACGTTCCACATCTGATGGGTGACTTGTGGTGATGGATGACTTGTGGTGATGGATGACTTGTGGTGATGGATGACTTGTGGTGATGGATGACTTGTGGTGATGGATGACTTGTGATGATGGATGACTTGTGATGATGGATGACTTGTGATGATGGATGACTTGTGATGATGGATGACTTATGATGGATGATTTGTGATGATGGGTGACTTGTGATGATGGATGACTTGTGATGATGGATGACTTGTGATGATGGATGACTTGTGGTGATGGATGACTTGTGATGGATGACTTGTGATGATGGATGACTTGTGATGATGGATGACTTGTGGTGATGGATGACTTGTGATGATGGATGACTTGTGGTGATGGATGACTTGTGATGATGGCTGACTTGTGATGATGGATGACTTATGATGGATGACTTGTGATGATGGATGACTTGTGGTGATGGATGACTTGTGATGATGGATGACTTATGATGGATGACTTGTGATGATGGATGACTTGTGGTGATGGATGACTTGTGGTGATGGATGACTTGTGGTGATGGATGACTTGTGATGATGGATGACTTGTGATGATGGATGACTTGAGATGATGGGTGACTTGTGATGATGGATGACTTGTGGTGATGGATGACTTATGATGGATGACTTGTGATGATGGATGACTTGTGATGATGGATGACTTGTGGTGATGGATGACTTGTGATGATGGATGACTTGTGGTGATGGATGACTTGTGGTGATGGATGACTTGAGATGATGGATGACTTGTGATGATGGATGATTGTGATGGATGACTTGAGATGATGGGTGACTTGTGGTGATGGATGACTTGTGGTGATGGATGACTTGAGATGATGGATGACTTGTGGTGATGGATGACTTGAGATGATGGATGACTTGAGATGATGGGTGACTTGTGATGATGGATGACTTGTGATGATGGATGACTTGTGGTGATGGATGACTTGTGATGATTGATGACTTGTGGTGATGGATGACTTGTGATGATGGATGACTTGTGGTGATGGATGACTTGAGATGATGGATGACTTGTGATGATGGATGACTTGTGATGATGGATGACTTGAGATGATGGGTGACTTGTGATGATGGGTGACTTGTGATGATGGATGACTTGTGGTGATGGATGACTTATGATGGATGACTTGTGATGATGGATGACTTGAGATGATGGATGACTTGTGATGATGGATGACTTGAGATGATGGATGATGGATGACTTGTGATGATGGATGACTTGTGATGGGTGACTTGCTGTTCTTCACTCATAAACACATGGGCACAGTGACGGCATTACAACATGATCTCCCTCTCTGGTCCACTAGATGGCGCCTCTCTCTGAGCTGAACATTAACGTCTTCACTGACTGGATGAAGACCAGCTGAGCTCGGACTCTCTGGACTCTGATTGGCCACAGCAGAGCCGTTAGTTCAGGGTTAGATTCAGAACTGCTGAGTGAACACTTTCAGGACCATCACCACGACTGAAGTCACTTGTTTTCTTTGGATGGAGTTTTATTGTACATTCTACTCAATATATCTGAGAACTTCAACTTTAAGTTGATAAAGAAATTTGGTTTATTTGCCGACCTTATGAACTGCTTTTATTTATTGTTCTTGCCTCATGATATAAATGTTTTATCACTTTACATGAATGTACTCAATGAAAATAAACTGAATTTATATTTCCACATCATCTCTACAAACACATTTGGTGCGACGTAAATAATACGAGATACAGTTTACAAAGATATCATTTTGCATTTTGGACATTTTACATGTAAAATCATACATTTCAGGAACATATTTTAACATGAATATTGATGGTTTCATTGGAGTTCTGTTGTGTAATGATTGGTCCAAGTTTTAAATCATGTAATCATCAAATCGTCACGTGCACGAAACAGCTTGTGAAGTTTGTGATTTAATCACTTTTACAAAATAAATTATTTAATTCTATTTAATGTTGAATAACAATAACAATGTTATTATATAATAACAATGTTATTATATAATAACACATGACTGGATGAGTCGTGAACAAACTGAAGTCTGCTGATGTGAAACTGAGCTCCTGCTTTACTTCCTGTCTGATGTCTATCTGCAGGTTCAGGTTTGAATGTTGAAATGTGGTTTCAAACTGATGAAAAGCAGCAGACACAAAGAAACAGTGACAGAGAAGAAGTGCTGAGTGGACTAGAACATACTGTCAGACTTCAAAATAAAGTGACTGAGACAGAGAGACGGTTCTGTAAAGAAAAGAAGCGGTCCCAGCAGTGATCCCAGAGGGACTCCGGATGTCACCGCGACTCAAGAGGAGACAACAAATAAACAGACAAACAAACAAACAGCTCTGAGTGTTTGTGACGACGCCGTCGTCTGATGTGTGAAACGTCTTCAAATCACTCACTTGTTCAGCAACGAACTAACAGGCAACAACGGAGGACCAGATCTACAGCCAGAGACTCGCTGCTTTGTTTTCCTGCTCACGAACACAGAAACAAGTACGAAAACAGTGAATTAAAGAATCTCAATGTTTATTATAGACAGGAAATACTGCAGAGAGGAAACCAGGAGAATGGATAGAAACGGACTCACATCTTTGTGGTTTTGTTGAGGCTTCAGCTCAAACAGATCTTTGTCTTTCTGCCTCTTTGCTCCCGTAGGATGGAAGTCAATGGGAGGAGAATATTCACCAAATGTTCAAAGGCTGAGAAACAAACTCAGGATTCTGATTTACTGCTCAGATCTGATTATTTTTCTAAATGTGAACCAACGTGACAGACTCCAGTGTGAACCCGTCCTGGTCCTGAATGTGGATCGAGACTGATCCACTACGAGTGTTCAGAAGAATCAGACCACATATGAAGAGTGACCAAGTTAAACAGCTCAGATTGTTCTTCTTCTTTCTGTGATGTTCACACAGCTCATCAACAGAATCACATTACCCAACTCACAGAATATGTATTTGTTTTAAAAAGCAGAATAAGATAAAACGAACAAATGGTAGAACAAAACCCACGGAGTGTATTTTAAACACCTTTTATCTAAGTTGTATTTACAGGTTTGTACGGAGGCTCCTGAGGGCCAAACACAAACCACAGTGAACTCTGCATCAAAGATATCAATCAACACCAGAACAGAAAAACAAATACTTTATTTATTCTTTCGAATATTTGCAAAGTTTTTGTTTTCCTCTCATGTCTGTTTTGTCCTTAGAGGCCACTGTAGGTTTCTGTTTTCAATTATATCAAAAATAATGATTCTATGATAATAAATGTCTGGAATTATTATTAACAGTATTATTATAATAATAAACACAACAATCAGTCTTCACTCAGACGTCAGCGTCAGACGAGCACGGCTCTGATGGTGAGCAGCGTGTTGAAGGCCAGAGTTTTGGTGAAAATCACTCTCACTGTGTTCATCACCAGCAGGTAGAAGTTCAGCTGGGCCTGGGACCCGGGTTCAGCCTGGGACCCGGGTTCAGCCTGGGACCCGGGTTCAGCCTGGGACCCGGGTTCAGCCTGGGACCCGGGTTCATGTGTGTTTGGTGACTCAGTCGACTGAATGTTGGTACACAAGTCACCTGAACAGAAAACACAAATAAATCAGTCCGACTCCCACACAAACACTGAGAATCATTAATAACTCAACATTTATATATTCAGTCACAGCTAAACACTTTATATTTCATACACGTGGTTTTCAGAGAAACTTCATGTAAAAACAACTTCTCACGTTGGATGAACTGATATTTCGTCATTGGTTGACAGTTACAAAGTACATTCACACAAGTACTGTACTTAGGTATAGTTTTGACATACTTGTACTTTACTTTAGTATTTCCAGTTGGAGCTACTTTCTGATTCATCTTTATCTGGTATCAGCAACTAATAACTGATGATGTATTATTATACATTAAACTACCAGCAGTATACAAGGTTATTAAAATGAGCTTCAACATTAATGTATCAATAATTATAATATATATTATTCTGCATCGTGAGTACGTTTCAGTATATTTTGATGTTAATACTCAAGTAAAAGGACTTTTACTTGTAGTACTATTATTAGTATTAGTACAATATCTGAGTACTTCTTCCACCTCTGCTTTTAAAACATTTCCCGAATGAAGTGTAAAATTTCACAAGTGAAAGACGAGCTTTGTGCTTTCTGTAATGCATCTCATCAGGAAGTCTGTTTTTATTTACAGTTTATTTTCATATCTTTCCTGAGAGTTTGATTTCAGTCTTTATTTATGATTATGTTGCTGATTATTTCTTCTCACCGGTGTCGTTGGTGGACACGGAGCCGAGCAGCTCACAGGATCGGATCTTCTGATCGCTGAATCTGGCGTAGAAGTACGTCTTCTCCTTCGGGGACAGAACGGCGTCTCTGGTGGGCACATTGAGCGGACCCCCCCCCTCCACATCCAGGACCATGTCGCTTCCCTTGGGACGGAAACCTGTAGCCAGACAGACCTCCGGACCCGTCCTGTTCTGACCCTCAGGCAGCAGAGGACTCAGCACGAACAGGGTCGGCTTCACAGGATCTGGATCTGAACAGGAATCAAAGACCACGATGAACCAGATCCACAAAGACCACGATGAACCAGATCCACACAGCTGCTCTCAGGAGTGAATCGTTAATAAAGACTCCTACGTTCATCTACGCTCTAGACATGACTTTTTAAACATTTTAAACATTCTAAAACATGTCAGCTTCTGTTCTGACAGGAAGATACTGTGAAGTTTAAATTCAATTACAATCAAATAAATAAACCAAGACATTCATCTGCTTTACAAAACGTTCTTTAACACTTTAGCTTTCTGTTTTAAATAGTTTTCTGAAGTTTTAATTTTAAGTACTTTACTGTCCAATAGATGCGATTACAAAAAACCTTATTTTCACTATTATTAGTAGATTTATTAGAATTCATTTAACAGCAGACAAACAGAACGATGACTTAAAGCTGAACTTAAGACTTAATGTAGTCTTGAATGAACTACTGATGGAGGCAATAAGAGAAGAAGTTAGTCATCGTTTAAGAGAACAATGATTATTGGCGGTAAAGTTGATCTCTATGCCGATGACAGTTTTATATTTTCACCAATTCAGTCAAATCATACCTCTCCTTTACTTCTGTGTATCTGACCTATGACCTTTAGTCCTATTCATAAGCAGGACGTACTCTGGAAATAGCATTTATTATTATCAGTCGTAGCAATATGTTTATTAGCAAGTAGCTCTCTCCACAGGAATGCAGCAAGAAGTCGCATTTCTTGTACAAATTAACTTTATCATTAATAGTATCATTTATCATTAATAGTATAATTTATTATTAATATCATTTATCATTAATAGTATAATCATCATTCTCAATGTCCCACAAGAACAAAACCAAGAAACCTCTCAGGGTCTAGAGAACTCAACTTAGGAGCTTTGATTTTATTTAACCGTAGAAAAAATAGATATCACAACTTTGGTGGAGATTTCTCGATATACAGTATATATATATATATATACAGTATATATATATATATATATATATATATATATATATATATATATACACATACATACACACACACACTGTATATACAGTGTATATATATACTGTATATATATACATATATATTTATATTAGTTTTAGGTTTTCACTTAAATGCATTTTAACTCTTCACCTGTAATTCTTTTAATATTCGTTCTTCTACATATAAAGTACTTTGCGTTGCATTTAATTAGTTTCTTTTTAATATTATTATTACAATTATTCTCATTATTATTATTAATATGCATTGCATGCAATCTTTTACTAAAATCACTTAAGTTATGTATAAATGTAAAAACAAATATTAGATGTTAATTCTTTTTCAGGACAGATTTAGTTCACGTTCTGACATCAATAAATCATTTTTAGAGATTTTAACTCGGAGAACTTTCATCGTTTTTAGTTGTTTTTCAAATTTGTTGTTACAAATCAACGTTCTCAGTATTCAGTATTAATATACATCATAATCATCAGCCTGACTTTTTATTTTTCCAGATAAAAACAGCAACAATGACAGCGTGACGTTTGTGAGACTTCAAACGGAACTTAAATATTTGATTTTACAACACTTAAGTTCTTCCATTGAGGAACATTTCAGCTCCTTCTTTAACAAACAACTTGAATTAAAGTTATCTCATTATCTCAACGTGTGATCGTTTAACTTTTCCTTTTTCATAAAGAACATTAAATGAACGTTATTTGTGTTCTCATTAATACAACGAACAGCAACACGACCCTGTTCGATAGATTAGACGATGTACTTCAAAGCGCTGACAGACATTATTCTGACTCCCGTCTGAATAAATGATTCTGGATTTAAAACAGTTTTCAGTTTCCTCTTGAATGCTTTTTAGTTTAAAGTCATTTAATCTGCATATTATTGATCATCATCAGTAGGAAGCAGTTTGAGGCTTTCAATACACAGAAAACATAATTTTCACATATCTTCAGGCTGTTTTTTCTGTGTAAATATGAATTCATCTGTTTCATAGAATCTGTATTTTATGTATTTTATCGTTCAGTCTTCAGGACGTCTGCAGCTTTGTTTCACAGCAGCTTCACAACTCTACTGATCCATCAAATGTAAGATTTAAAACATTTAAAAAAAAAAAACTTAATTCCACAGATGCTGTAAATGTAATGAATGCTGATCATAATAAAAAGAGTGTTTCTTACCTTTAGGAGTGACGGTGAGACGGATGGCTTTCCCAAACCTTAAACCATCACCATGATGCAGCCTCGTACAAAAACCTCAGAGCTCAGCCGACCTCAGACCAAGAGAAACGTTCAAATCCACTGGACAGCGACGCACACGCAGCTCTTACCGGTTCATCAGGTAAACGTGAGGATATTCTGGTGTTCATCAGGTAAACGTGAGGATATTCTGGTGTTCATCAGGTAAACGTGAGGATATTCTGGTGTTCATCAGGTAAACGTGAGGATATTCTGGTGTTCATCGGGTAAACGTGAGGATATTCTGGTGTTCATCGGGTAAACATGAGGATATTCTGGTGTTCATCAGGTAAACATGAGGATATTCTGGTGTTCATCAGGTAAACGTGAGGATATTCTGGTGTTCATCGGGTAAACATGAGGATATTCCAGCAGCACAGCAGAGACACAGCGTCCAGTGAAAGTGAAGTAAAGTGAAGTAAAGTGAAGTAAAGTGAGTGTTTCCAGGTGGAGAAGAAGCAGCTGAGGACTCACCTGAAACACAGTGAGTGTTTCTGTTTCTCTGTTGATTCTAAAGGTTTCCTGACTGTCAGAGAGGTTTTTGTTCAGCTCTGTGTGGATGTTCAGTCACTGTGGGAACCCAAAGAGACACGGTGAGAAAACCTCCAACAAAAACCTCTGAGCTGCAGGAGGAAGCAGCAGAGCGTCACTGCACCACAAGGACTCTTCTCCTCACATCATGAACACTCAATAACTAAGTATCTATCAGTATGTACTCATTCTTACACATTCATCTACATATCATGTTCAATGAAATTAACATACAGCGTTGTATGAGGTGTAAACATGTTGGTGAACAATGGATTTGGACAACAAATACTACAGATGTGGCTTAGGGTTAGGGTCGATATTACCGGATCTTTTCTCGCAATAACGAGAACCTTTCTCGCAATAACGAGATATTTTCGTGTAATAACGAGATCCTTTCTTGTAATAACGAGATCTTTTCGTGTAATAACGAGATCCTTTCGTGTAATAACGCGATCCTTTCGTGTAATAACTAGATCCTTTTGTGTAATAACGAGATCTTTTCGTGTAATAACGAGATCCTTTTGTGTAATGACGAGATCCTTTCGTGTAATAACGAGATCTTTTCTTGTAATAATGAGATCTTTTCGTGTAATAACGAGATCATTTCTTGTAATAACGAGATCTTTTCGTGTAATAAGGAGATCCTTTTGTGTAATAAGGAGATCCTTTTGTGTAATAAGGAGATCCTTTTGTGTAATAACGAGATATTTTCTTGTAATTACGAGATCTTTTCTTGTAATAATGAGATCCTGTCTTGCAATTACGAGATATTTTCGTGCAATAACGAGATATTTTCGTGTAATTACGAAATCTTTTCTTGCAATTACGAGATCTTTTCTTGTAATTGCGAGATCTTTTCGTGTAATAACGAGATATTTGTGTAATTACGTGATCTTTTCGTGTAATTTACGAGATCTTTTCGAACGTATCAATAAAAAAATGAACTTTCTACTTTTAGCTCCTAACTGGCTTTTTTTATGTTCAGACTGAAGATTTGTGTGATTTGGGATGTTTTCTTTGGGTTCTAGTCTGAATGAAAAGGGACTGATGAAATCAGACTAGAACATTTGTGAAGCTTCATTTTAAAGCCCTTAGGGTTTCGGGCGTCCTGTCTGTGAGCCAACACTCATCTCTTCTCTACACCTGGAGAGGTTTTTGTCGAAGCATCAGACTGACTTTACTCACTGTGGTACGTAGACACGGTGAGTAACTGTCGTACAAAAACTGTTGAACGGTTTCTCTATGGCAGACACTCGGCAGCAGCTGAACGTGGCTTGAGGTTTTTTCCCCATCAGCCCCTGTGGTTTCTTTGAAGAATATATCTGATGGGACTCAACAACGGGGTCATGTGACCTGAAGATCAGAGTGAAGCAGAAACAGTCTAGAATGTTCATTCATTCATTAGAGCAGGGATTCCCAACGTGTGGCGCGAGCTGCCTCTAGGGGGTGCACGAGAGGAAAGATGTAATGGTGGTCTCATGGTGCAGTCCTTTCTCCTTATGTTCGGGTTAGGGTTAGGGTATGTTAACATTATGTTCCCCCCAAAACTAAAATGCATTCTCAATCTCAATTACGTTTGACCACAAACGTATTTTCTCCCTGATTACGTTTGTGTTTGACGTATGACAAATACGTTTCTTATCAACATATCTTGGCCGTACTCTCGTCTTTATTATTTTTCTGTGATCTGCCTCGCCTCTACCCCGCCACCCACTAGTTGTTGTGGCCTTTGTGGAGGTATTGTAGCCGCGTAATGTTCCTCGTTGCTCGGCCTGGATGAGCGCGTTTCTGCTGGAGGCAGGCGGCGTGTTGTGATAGTATTCTGACCGGGTAATAGGGAGAAGGAGAGGCGGTGGTGGAGAGGGAAACAAAGGATAAAGTGTTAAAATGTTGATTAGAAACGTATTTGTAATACATCAATGCAGTGGCGGGCCGTCAGGGCCTGCAAGGCCTTCTCTGCTGGCCTAAACAGAATCACAAAGCTATTTATATATATAAAAAAAATAATAATTATTTATTTTATAATTTAATAATTTTTCTTAAATGCACTACATGTATTATAATTTATAAAAATATTTTTGCCATTATCTTATTTTCTCATTGCACAGCTACTGTCTTCCTCAGTTGCTCTCAGATCTCACCTCTATGTGTGTCTATGCCAGAGGCCTGCAGACTCGGCTCTGTGCAGTGCAGGTTAAAGTACATGGGGACGATATTGTTGATTGTCATAGTGTTCAACCAATCAGATCTTTAGTTTGACATGTTGGGCGTATTCTTTGACGTGTCAGCGGCCGCTAGCCGCCTATAATGACGTCAGCATTACGTGCAGCTCAGTGTTCATCTGTAGCTTTCCCGCGAGGTGCAGTGTGCTGCGATTGGTCAGTGGGCGAGCACGTGACTATCACGAAATTTAACAGCCCAGCTGAGGCTGATGGGTACTGAATCACATCACGTGATGCAGCTCAGCCAATCAAAATGCATTGTGACTGAGTTGAGCTGCACCATGACACAACTGTCTCGCCGCATCGATGCTTTGTCCGAAGACGTCCTGCTGCATTAGTCGGTCGCGTGAAGAAGAGTTTTACTCTCTGCAAGTAGACGAGCCTACAGATGTGGCCAATCGTCTGGTGAATGTCAGTTACCTTTCAGAAGTCTCGGTGCAGGAAGAGCTTCTGTCTTTTTCATCTTGTAAACAAACGCGAGCAAACTGTTCTCTCATTGGTCCGATTGTCATGCGGCTATAAATACGCTCTGTTGCTTTTTGTAAGGGGGGGGGGGGGGGGTGGGGGGAGATTGGGGGTGCGTGAAACCGGTCGGGATGTAGAAGGGGATGCGTGGCCTAAAAAGTTTGGGAACCGCTGCACTAGAGGACAAATCTGTACTTTTTTACACATTTCAGCTGAATTCACATTTAATATAGTTAAAGTTAACTTTGTTTCTCAAACGGCCATAATAAGGAATCCGAATGTTATTAATATATATATATTGTTGTCTGGGGTGAATCTCACATTGCAGAGACCTCAATGTGTGAGTGATACATACATATACAGTATATATATACAAACGTGTATTTGGACTCTTTCCAGAAAATTGCCAGTATTTGTGTTTTTGAACTATGGAATCTCCTCCTCCAAGTAATAATGCGTGTTTGATACTTAAACTTTTTTGCATTAAATCATACTGGGATGTTTGCTGAAATTGATAGGACAGCCCTACCTAGAACATGTTCCACCAGCCGCCACTGGTATTACCTTTGGGGAAGTACCGTATTACCTTTGGGGAAGTACCGCTATCTTTGGGGAAGTACCGTAACCTTTGAGGAAGTACCGTATTACCTTTGGGGAAGTACCGTATTACCTTTGAGGTAGTACCGTATTACCTTTGGGGAAGTACCGTTTTACCTTTGGGGAAGTACCGTTACCTTTGGGGAAGTACCGTTACCTTTAGGGAAGTGAAGGATCTGAACTCTTCTTCCACCGACAGGCTGCTCTGAAACAAAGAGATCAATAAAAACAGACACGGTGTCAAGATGAGAACATACTTTACGTTTATTTAAAGGCTGATTCCACCAGAAACACAAAAAAAGCATCAGAGTTCAGGTCTTGAGGCCGTTTCCTGTCAGTAAAAACCTGCCCTCAGAGCTCCAAACCAGCGAGGACCGAAACCTCCAAACACCGACCGAGTGGAATGTCCATTTAGTTCTTACTCAAAAACACAACCCCAGAACCCGCTCAGGTCCACGCGGCGAGCTTCAAAGCATCAAGAAACTAACTCTCTCTCTCCTCCAACGCTTTCTGGTCAAACGTTTTGTCCTCACATTCATTTAATATTTTCTCTTTATTATTGTTCAAATACATTTTGTAAATGCAACATGAAAAGCACAATCACACGGAAAATAGACACGTCTCTTTGAAGTCTGCGTTAATAAAACACCCTGGAACGGGAAAATAAAAACAGGCTTTTACTCTTTTCATTGTTTTAATCCCTTGGAACTAAACGGTTGTTTAAAGGTAGAAAACAGCTTTCTGCTGGTTTAAACTGGACAGGAAGTTACTTACAGTCTAAACCACCTCACATCCTGCTACGTCCTGATTGGTCAGCGGTCGCTCTGCCGCTCTCTGATTGGCTCTAAACCAACCAGGACTCTACGAGGGTGAAACCACAGAAATGAAAACCCTCTCACGACTCTCTCAGACCGCTGGAGCTTCTCAGGAACCTTTTGTATTTCAATGGGAACTCAGAACCTTCACGTTTAGTTCCTGGACCAAACAAAAAGATGGTCCAGGAAAATAATTTCCAAAGAAAAACATTTGATGTTTCTGCGTAAAATACATTATCTGAAGTGTTTCATTGATGATCAAACAAAACGAGCTATTTCAATTAAAAGAAAATCATTTTCTGACAAAAGTTGATCGACCAAAAAAAACCTGATTAATCAGCTTTGAGTTACTTTTACAAACAGATACGACAAAACAAGTCACAAGATCCAGCTTCTCAAAGTGTGAATATTATCCTCCGATCAGAACAAAACCTCATCTCAGGATTCATCAACAAAAAGAATCAAAACTAACGTGAGACTAATCGATGGTTTGGTTCTCCGGAGGTTCCAGGGGCTTCCAGACGCTACGACTCAGAAACAATCTGCTGTACAGGTCGAGCTGCAGTAGTGGTTATTGAAGAAAAACCAGAGTGGGAACATTCAGCCAGCTACCTGTATACACCTACCTGTCTGTCTGTCTGTCTGTGGCCTAACCTTTACAGAGAGCAGAGACACCAGCGCTGCTTAAAAACGAGTAAAAAGGCAGAACAGCAACATAAAGGAAACAGTAAATGCAGGTTAAGTAAGCGAGCAGGGTTACATCTTTTCTTTACTTTAAGTAAAGAAATAACAGGAAGAGAAAGAGGCCCGGAGAGGAAGAGAAGCCCCGAAAATATTCAAGCAGGAAGCTAATAGACATACCTGTGTTCGCCTCAGAGGGGCGAGAAGCTAAAACTGCTACGAACAAATCACAAAATACAGTTGTTTCTTTTAACGGTAACACTATCCCTAAGTCTGATCTTTGTTTTTTTCCCTTCTTCTTCTGTCCTTTCCCGGGACGTCCCATCGTCGGGGGCCTCCGGCTTCGTCCTTCCCCCAAAAAAAAAGAAAAAAAAGAAAAAAGGGCGGGACATCAAAGCGGTCCAGGTGGCGTTACCTGAACACACCTGTCTTCACAAAGAGTCCAGTCCTGATCCAGACAACGGCCCCGCTTTTTTAAAAGTCCAACTACGGGAAATATATATACGGATTCATATATTTATATAGCTGGAAGCCAACCCGTCCTCCTTTCCTTCATTCAACCACTGAGCTACAGAGCCTCCGCCTCCATAGTAATGAAAATGAATGGAGAGATCAGAAAGTCCAGTCTATATCTTGACCCCCCCCCCCCCCAGTGCTTCACCTGTTCTCCTCCCCCCATGAACCCCGACCACCACAGCGCTCTCTCTCTCTCTCTCTCTCTCTCCCCCCCCCAGAGTCAGTCTGCGGAGACGCTAAAAACAGGCGCTCCGGCGGACCGAGCAGACATCCAGGAGCAGAGGGTTCATTTTTTTATTTCATCCCAAAGAAAGAGGAAGTTCTTCCAGGTGAGAGAGGATGTCCAAAGAGGGTGGGTGTGGGGGTGTAGTGGTGGTGAAGGGGTGTGTGTGTGTGTGTGTGGGGGGGGAATTATGATCCTCAATGTTCAGGTTTCCGCGGGTTGAAGGAAACCCGGCGGTGGCGTAGCGCCGCGGTTGAAGAGATCCCCGCGCACCTTCCAGTCCAGGAGGGGCGTCGCCGCTCCTCGACAGACGAGGGGGGGTAGGTGGGGTGGGGGGTGTTTCAGCCTCGTCATCGGGGGGGTGTCGTCACCTCCTCCCCGCAATGCCTCCACCTTCTTCTTGACCGGTTTTAATTTGGAGTTTGTCTTCGTCAAAACTTTGTTTTTTACCCCTCCTCCCCCTCACGTTCTTCTTCTCCTCGTGGTTATTTTAGTTTTTAAACGTCGACACGTCCGGACTCATAAAGCGCCGCCTCGTGGGCCGGCCGTTCAGTGAGGCGGGTTCATGGCGCCGTGACCTCGCTGCTGCTTCTGCTTCTGCTGCAGGAGGAGCTGCTCCAGAGCCGACGGGCCCGGCTGCATCATGGAGCTCGACCAGATCGACTGCAAGGGGGACAAGCAGAGTGTTAGCACGATGCTAATGAAGCTAATCCTGTAGAGCTTCGTATTTCTGGTTAACCTCTATTCATATTAAATACATCTGGACCTCCTGATCCCTAAGAACCATCTGGACCCCCTGATCCCTCAGAACCATCTGGACCCCCTAATCCCTCAGAACCATCTGGACCCCCTGATCCCTCAGAACCATCTGGACCCCCTGATGTATTTGGACTCTTTCCAGAACAGGAAGTAGTCCAGTGTGTTGTGGATTTTCACAGTAAGTTTCTGACCTCCTGATCCCTCAGAACCATCTTCTGTTGATTCTGACTGAAACCATTTAATAGAAGGATCGTTATAGAAATGAATACTTTAAATATAATTAAACTGTTATTTTCAGGTAAAACCTGTAAAGACAGAAAAGGGGTCTGGGGGGGACGTCAGTGGACCTTGAGGCTGTCGAGCAGCACGGTGGAGGACGACTCCTCCATAGGAGACTCCTGATTGGTCCAGGAGCTGCCGGTCGGCCCGGCCTGGTGCCAGCTGTTGTCTGAAGCTGCGGAGGACGCTGCAGCCGGCAGGTAGTCCAGTCCGAACCCGCTGACTGCTCCTAGACCACAACACACCACATGTCAACATCTGGCAGCAAAGCTCAGCATTAACTAAACCCTCTGAACCCCGTCTCTCTGGATCCCCATGACCCTCTGGACCCCCTGATCCCTCTGTACCCAGTCTCTCTGGATCCCCATGACCCTATGGACCCCCTGATCCCTCTGTACCCCGTCTCTCTGGACCCCCTGATCTCTCGGGACACCCTGAATCCTCAGAACCATCTGGACTCCCTGGTCTCTCTAACCCCTATCCCTCTGGACCCCCTGATCCCTCTGAATCCCCTGATCCTTCTGGACCCCCTGAACCCTCTGGACCCCCTGCTCCCTCTGATCCTTCTGGACCTCCTGAACCCTCTGGCCTCCCTGATCCCTCTGATTCCCCTGATCCTTCTGGACCTCCTGAACCCTCAGAACCCTCTGGACCACCTGATCTCTCTGAACCACAACCCTCTGATCCCTCAGAACCGTCTTGACCCCCTGATCCCTCTGGACCCCATCCCTCTAGACCCAGTGAACCCTGTCCCTCCTTTACCGGTCTTGTCAGCCTTCCAGCGGTCCACCATCCTGCGGTCCCGGCTGTCCGGAGTGCCTATGGGCCCGAAGTTGGAGAAGGGCATGGCTCCGTGGTTGTGTGTAGGGGGGGAGGACGGCAGGCTGCTGGGGTTGGAGGAGTGAGGGGATTGGCTGGCTGGGGTGGAGTGATCTGCCAATCAGATTACAGCATGTTTCACAGACTGTACCACGACATATAAATACACATCTTGTTGACGTGTGAACGGCTGTGAAGTACCGGAGCTGGCAGGGAGGGAGGGGGACCAGGGAGTCCCTTCAAACAGCGAGTAGAGGGACGGCTCCTGGTGCATCACGGGAGCGTCGGGCTTGGAGCTGGGCGGCAGGTTCTTGCCGTACGCCTGACTGAAGATGCTGTTCTGGTTGTACTCCTGGACACACAAGCAGGTTCATACATCACAGCTCTGATCCACCAGGTATTGATTGGTCATCGTGGATTAAAGACCACTATGAAGTCAGACGAGGGGTGTGAGGAACTCTACATGTATACATGTCTGGTTATTGGATCTAGAAACACCGTTTTTCATCATCAATAGTGAGATTGTGATACAAAATTATATGTGTGAGTTGACGCTGTAATTTATTTAATTTTGCTGGAAGTTGGAACCTCCTTTACTGCCTCATACTTAACTTATTGTTCTATAATCTCAGTTTTTTAAACCCGATTAAAAAGAAATAGAGTTAAAAGATAAACAGATACACCTGTTTCCGGTATGTAAAAGGTAAAAACATGTTTACTGAGTGTCAGAGTAGTTGAACAACGATCAACTCTGCCATCTGGTGGTTGAACAACGTCACAACAAACTTTACATTTCTTTAGACTTGAATCAGTCTCTTCAAGAATTAATATGCAACTTTTCTGCATTAAAACATATAGAATCGAGATGACCTCTCAATCAAGTAACGGTTTCATTTGGTCTCCTGTCAAAGGCAGCAACATGACATGAAACACTTAACTTGCATGTAGACATCATGAACATCTGAAATAAAGTGCATCAAGTAAAGTTATCCGTCTCGATGGCTGAGTTCTTCCCTTTTATGTCCCATTCCTTTAGGTTCCTCCATGCTACAGTCTGTACGACTCTCGTGATGCGATCGTAACATTCGACTTGGTGTTCTAGTCGTCTAACATCTCACATCAGGCCTCCTCTATCTACAG
The DNA here is from genome assembly GCA_028022725.1 of Lycodopsis pacificus. Taxonomy (NCBI): domain Eukaryota; kingdom Metazoa; phylum Chordata; class Actinopteri; order Perciformes; family Zoarcidae; genus Lycodopsis; species Lycodopsis pacificus. The sequence goes on along the minus strand of CM051700.1, from coordinate 26,702,457 downwards.
TAAACACATATTGTGATTTTGGCCGGATCATGTGACAGGAAGTCACTGGTCTTAGTTTAGAAGGAAATAGGCAGCGACATCTAGCGTTACAGGAGAGGAGGTGGTGGTTGTTTGACACACGGATTCAATTTAAAGGACATTTTAAATCTGTTCAAAACAGGATTTTCTTTTTTTAATATATCGATAGTAGTCGCTGACGTATCAATACACTATCGTTTAAAAAAGTCTCCTGACAGTAACCTGTAGTAGGTAGCATTATAGCGTCAGACATCTGGATCTTAAGTTATCAGAGGAACAAGCTGAGCTAAAGTTAGCATCAGACATCTGGATCTTAAGTTATCAGAGGAACAAGCTGAGCTAACGTTAGCATCAGACGTCTGGATCTTAAGTTATCAGAGGAACAAGCTGAGCTAACGTTAGCATCAGACGTCTGGATCTTAAGTTATCAGAGGAACAAGCTGAGCTAACGTTAGCATCAGACGTCTGGATCTTAAGTTATCAGAGGAACAAGCTGAGCTAACGTTAGCATCAGACGTCTGGATCTTAAGTTATCAGAGGAACAAGCTGAGCTAACGTTAGCATCAGACGTCTGGATCTTAAGTTATCAGAGGAACAAGCTGAGCTAACGTTGGATGTCGGGTCTGACCTGCATGGGGAAGCCAGAAATGGGCAGAAGAGATGAGACGATCTCGGGGCCACTCTCCATCCTGGTCTGGTTTGGCAGCTGCAGAGACCAAAGGACAGACGGGATGAGGACCAGCAGACATCTCACACATGTTCAACAGTGACTTTATTCTCTTTCACCGTCCACCATGTTTCTCACAACATGCTGCAGAGCTGAGCTGCAGGATTTATTAACTCTACTCACATCTGTCTTATCTTCTCTATGAAACAAGTGGCTGACAAATGTATAAACACTGGTTATAAATATAACATATATTTACTATGTTATATTTATCAGTAAAAGCCCTCCAGCTGAAGGGAATGTGACCAAAGGAAGTTAAGAAGCTGGAGAACTTCTACTGTGAAGCAGAAGTTCATGTAAATCTGTATTTGTATGTTGTCGCTTCGGTTTGTTGGACACAGAACTCTGTTATGACTAAACTAGGACCTGAGACTCATTTCTTTAAAATCTAAAGCCCCAGTAGTCTGACCGTCAACAGGAACCTCACGCAGGACATTTGAATCTTAGGAACTTTAGAAAACTCTGGATTAACTATCAGAGATCTCCTTTGTAGCGGTCTGACTCTTTTTGTTATTACACGTGAACACATCACGATAACGTTATAATGAACCTTCAGCCAGTACTCATGTCCACTGAGCAGAGCCTGAAGGCATCATCATGTAACTGAAGTGAACCTCTGTTGGTTAGCCGTTAGCGGTGCTGCTAACGTTACTAGCTCTCCTGTTGGTTAGCCGTTAGCGGTGCTGCTAACGTTACTAGCTCTCCTCCTGTTGGTCTAAACACTATTTACACTGTGATGGTTAACGTTAAACTTTATTTACACTCTGATGGTTAACAGTAAACTGTGAGGGGGTCCTATTGGACCTTCAGACTCACGTTTCAGAAAAGGAATCGAGGTGTGACATATTTTGTGACTATTTTAACTGAGTTTGAGAGTTTTATTTGGGCAAATTAAATGATCCGACTGTGTCTGTGAAACAACAAACCGAGCCACAAGATAATAATAATATCACAAGACTCTGGCTGTAGGTCTGGGTGGGGTCGGGGGTGTTGGAGGCAGAAAGCAGGGCTACATACAAATATGTTTGGTCCAGAAGCAGAGCTAAGAGGGCCGGCCAAGGCCTGGAAGAAATCAGGAGGCTTAGAAAAGACGAGCTCCTCCTCCTCCTCAAAGTCTGCTAGACTTTTTAACAGGTCGGGAGGTAGAAGAGGCTTGTTGTCCTGGTGAGAGATGAAGCCAGAGGAGGAAGAGGAGGAGGAAGAAGAAGAAGAAGAAGAGGGGGGTAAAAGAAATAAGGCAAGCCGGTAAGACTGAGCTGGAAAAGAAGGAAAGTTAAGCCAAAAGCTCTGGAAGAATGAAACAAAGATCAGAGAGTTCTGCATCACAGTGTGCATCATTCAGCAGGTATTTATGTTGAACATCAATATTAACAGATTGATAGTCCGTCCTCGTGACACCAGGTCAGGTGACATGTTGCACCAGTTAGAGAGAGAATGTCCTCATTAAAAGGTCCAGAACATCACAATAACTCTTTGATTTAGTTCCATATATATTGAATCAGCCAACAGTTGTACGTCTGCATGTCAACAACTGACTGTCAGATCAATTAAATAAAGTGATAAAAATAATAATAATATAATAATATCTCAACAATATTTATCGTCAGTTTTCAAATTGAACTGGATGAATTATAAATAATATATACATCACAAAAGAGACTAAGAGGAGAAAAAGAAGCACAGAGACAGAAAAGAAGCAGGACCTCCTCCTCCTCCTCCTCCTCCTCCTCCTCCTCCTCCTCCTCCTCCTCCTCCTCCTCCTCCTCCTCCTCCCTCAGAGAGATGCTCACCTCAAAGGGGGGGCCCCGGGGCCCACTGGAGCCGTCTTGCTCGGAGCAGATCCCGCCCGGCGGAGGCCTCTTCATGCGGTCCGCCATCACGGCCAGACCGTCCCCCATCCTGTAGGTGGGCTCCCAGTAGAAGTCCTGCATCTTGACGTTGGGGTACTTAATCTTCTTCTCCATGCTGGCCGGCTGCAGCTGGTGCTCGTACAGTTTGAGAGGATCCTGAGCCGCCATGTAGAAGGTCTGCTGCTGCTGAGGCTGCTTCATGGACATCTGCATCTTCTGCAGAGCAGCCTGACCCTGGTTCCACATCTGAGCCGGCTGATCCTGGACCTGCATGTACTGCCAGACCAGAGACACAAACACAGTAAACTTCACAGTCAATCTCACCGTCAACCTCAACCTCACTGTCAACCTCAACCTCAACCTCAACGTCAACCTCACCGTCAACCTCACCGTCAACCTCACCGTCAACCTCACCGTCAACCTCACCGTCAACCTCAACCTCAACCGTCACCCTCACCCTCAACGTCAACCTCACCGTCAACCTCACCGTCAACCTCACCGTCAACCTCACCGTCAACCTCACCGTCAACCTCACCGTCAACCTCACCCTCAACGTCAACCTCACCGTCAACCTCAACCGTCACCCTCAACCCTCAAACGTCAACCTCAACGTCAACCTCAACCGTCAACCTCAACGTCAACCTCAACGTCAACCTCAACGTCAACCTCACCGTCAACCTCACCGTCAACCTCACCGTCAACCTCACCGTCAACCTCACCGTCAACCTCACCGTCAACCTCAACGTCAACCTCAACGTCAACCTCAACGTCAACCTCAACGTCAACCTCAACGTCAACCTCAACGTCAACGTCAACGTCAACCTCAACCTCACTGTCAACCTCACCGTCACCCTCACCCTCAACGTCAACCTCACTGTCAACCTCACTGTCACCCTCAACCGTCACCCTCAACCGTCAACCTCAACCTCACTGTCAACCTCAACCTCACTGTCAACCTCAACCTCACTGTCAACCTCAACCTCACTGTCAACCTCAACCTCACTGTCAACCTCAACCTCACTGTCAACCTCAACCTCACTGTCAACCTCACCGTCACCCTCACCGTCACCCTCACCGTCAACCTCACCGTCAACCTCACCGTCAACCTCACCGTCAACCTCAACGTCAACCTCAACGTCAACCTCAACGTCAACCTCACTCTCAACGTCACCCTCACCGTCAACCTCAACCGTCAACCTCAACCGTCAACCTCAACGTCAACCTCAACCGTCAACCTCAACGTCAACCTCAACGTCAACCTCAACGTCAACCTCAACGTCAACCTCAACGTCAACCTCAACGTCAACCTCCCTCCCTCCCTCACTGTCTGTCTGTCTGTCTCACGTGTTTAACTGACACTGACCTGCTGCAGACCCGGGTGGTGAGGTGGACTCTTCCCCATCCCGACCTGCTGGACCGGTTTGGTGGGAGACTGCTGCTGCTGCTGGCTCATCGCCTGCACCTGCAGCTGGACCGACTGCTGCATGGCCTGGTTCTGCTGACCCTGGTTCATGGGGACCGAGGACCCGGGCCCCTGACCCGGACCGGGACCGGAGGGCCTCTGCTGACTGTAGGGAATGTGGGACTGTTTCCCGGCCTGGCCGCCGGCCTGGGCGTGGACGCCCGGCTGGAGGAACGGACCGGGGACGGACACTCCGGTGGAGAAGGTGAAGCCTGGGTTCACCTGGAGACCCGGGAACGCCACCGGGGGAGGGATCACGTAGGCTGAGGGGGGGAAACCTGCAGGAACCAAATCAGCTGCCATCAGACAAATGTGGAGTATTGTGATGTAAAACATCACTGAGGATCCATTTCAGTTCGCAATAAGGAGTCTGTTCATTAGGCGGCTGAGTGGTTTGGATCCATTAAACCACAGCTGGATCTTATGAATGAGAACATCGATGAGAACATTTGAATCACCCAAACAAGCGGTGGAGGAAGTCTTGAGACTGCGTTGGTGCAGCGTGTGGGAGGAGTTTAGATAAACTAAAGCAAGACAAGCTAACAGATGCTACAGAGAAGTTTAGATAAACTAAAGCAACACAAGCTAACAGATGCTACAGAGAAGTTTAGATAAACTAAAGCAACACAAGCTAACAGATGCTACAGAGAAGTTTAGATAAACTAAAGCAACACAAGCTAACAGATGCTACAGAGAAGTTTAGATAAACTAAAGCAAAACAAGCTAACAGATGCTACAGAGAAGTTTAGATAAACTAAAGCAACACAAGCTAACAGATGCCACAGAGAAGTTTAGATAAACTAAAGCAACACAAGCTAACAGATGCTACAGAGAAGTGGAGACAAACTGCAGGTTGGTGTTGTGGGAGATGTCGGTCTGAGGAACGTTCACGTCGTGTTTGTTGTGAACGCAGCTTTAGCATCTCAACGAATGACGTCACGTATGAGCCTCAAGACGCACCGTCAGCAGAAGAACACACGAGTTGTGTTAAAGGAGAGGACGACTAAAGCCACGCGCTACAACGAGCAGCAGCTGCTGCTCACTGGAGACTGCTGGACATCACTGGCTCACCTTCATCACCTCTGAGTCACAGCATCATAGTGATGAAGAGTAGAGCTGCATCACAGTGATGAAGAGTAGAGCTGCATCACAGTGATGAAGAGTAGAGCAGCATCACAGTGATGAAGAGTAGAGCTGCATCACAGTGATGAAGAGTAGAGCTGCATCACAGTGATGAAGAGTAGAGCTGCATCACAGTGATGAAGAGTAGAGCAGCATCACAGTGATGAAGAGTAGAGCTGCATCACAGTGATGAAGAGTAGAGCTGCATCACAGTGATGAAGAGTAGAGCTGCATCACAGTGATGAAGAGTAGAGCTGCATCACAGTGATGAAGAGTAGAGCTGCATCACAGTGATGAAGAGTAGAGCTGCATCACAGTGATGAAGAGTAGAGCAGCATCACAGTGATGAAGAGTAGAGCAGCATCACAGTGATGAAGAGTAGAGCTGCATCACAGTGATGAAGAGTAGAGCTGCATCATAGTGATGAAGAGTAGAGCTGCATCATAGTGATGAAGAGTAGAGCTGCATCATAGTGATGAAGAGTAGAGCTGCATCACAGTGATGAAGAGTAGAGCTGCATCATAGTGATGAAGAGTAGAGCTGCATCATAGTGATGAAGAGTAGAGCTGCATCACAGTGATGAAGAGTAGAGCTGCATCACAGTGATGAAGAGTAGAGCTGCATCACAGTGATGAAGAGTAGAGCTGCATCACAGTGATGAAGAGTAGAGCTGCATCATAGTGATGAAGAGTAGCGCTGCATCACGTGCTCTGACTGTGATGAAGACTCAACACACACATGTAGATGAACGTGTGAAACGTGTTGTTCTGTTCACAGCAGTGGAACGTTTCACACACTGAGCACAGAGATAGAAGAGCTAGAACTGCTGCTGCTGCTGCTCACAACAACCTGATGTGTTCAACGTGTTCACACACAATGTTGTTCACCTGTAGTTCATAGAGCAGCACTTCAAAATAAAAGTGCACAATACACTACTTATGAATTCATTATTGAACTTTGCCATAACAATGAGATTAATCACGATTAAACATTGTAATCGTTGCCCAGCAGTAGACAATACATGCCATTGTGAGCTCCTCAGTGAAACTATGAAGTCATGATTGATTCATCTGAGACCAACAGTCATGTGACATCAAATCTGTGAAAGTGTGTGTGTACCAGGTCTGCTGGGCAGTGGTGGGAAGGCTCCAGGATGATGGATTGGGATGAACTGGGAGGAGCAGGTGGTCTGAGTTTGAGTGACGGGACTCTTCTTGGCCTCAGACACCGGAGTCTTCCTCAGCTCCATCTGCGCCTTCACCTGAAAGAGAGAAAACAAGTCAGACATCATCATCACCACCACCACCACCACCACCACCACCAGAAGGTCTAAATGAGCTCCTCCCTCTGTGAACCGTTCCCACAGCTCTACCTGTTTTCCAGCGTCAGCACTCTTCTCGTGGCCGGCCTTCTTCAGGTCGCTCTTCCTCTTCCCGTCCCTCTTCAGCTCTCCTTTCCCAGCAGCCCCATTGCCCTTGGCGAAGTCCCGGCGCTCCTTGCCGCTGTCCTTCAGGTGATGGCTGCGCGTCGGCTCTCGGCTCTGCTCTCGGGGTTTGATGTTCTCCTTGAAGGTGACGACGGGTCGCTCGCCGCCGTCGGGCCACGAGCTCTGCGAGCTCTTCCCCGCCGACAGCACCGACTTCAGGCCGGAGTTCCCGCAGTCGTTGGGAAGCTGCTCGGCGTTGGACGACTCCTGCAGCACCGGCGCCTCCTTCTCCTGGGGCTCCTCGACCGCCTGCTCTGGAATGTCGGTGACGAAGATGAGGAGGCCTTCTTCGCTCACCCTGCACTGGATCAGCCTGTAGAGAGGAGACGGACAACATCATGCTGTATTGAAGAAGACTTGAAACTAGAGATTGAGACATAAACTCATGTTTACTGAGGGAATAAATCAAGAGAGAAGTAGAGCCATTTTCTATAGACTTCTATACAACCAGAGGAGTCGCCCCCTGGTGGACACTAGAGAGAATGCAGCTTTAACACGTGAAGCTTTGACTTCACTCTAAAGAACCGGAGGTTTGTCTCCTGAAGCCAACACAAAGAAGTCACAGGACTTGTGTCCATCGCGGTCCCCGAGTTAGTTTGTCTTTCACTGTGACGGAGCAGATGGACACTCACCCTGGCTGGTTGTCGGCCACCCATTTGCCCAAACTGATGAGTCTCTGATGTCGAGTGTGGACCGGCAGGCCGTCCCTGTCCACCAGGATGCCCTGATGACCTTTAGTGAAGTCCAGGGACCTGAAACACCAGCAGTCATCAAAACATGAAAACATTCTGACTGATTCACCGACCCGCATCCCACCGGTCAACCCGCATCCCACCATTCAACCCGCATCCCACCGGTCAACCCGCATCCCACCATTCAACCCGCATTCCACCGGTCAACCCGCATCCCACCATTCAACCCGCATCCCACCGGTCAACCCGCATCCCACCATTCAACCCGCATCCCACCATTCAACCCGCATCCCACCGGTCAACCCGCATCCCACCGGTCAACCCGCATCCCACCGGTCAACCCGCATCCCACCATTCAACCCGCATCCCACCGGTCAACCCGCATCCCACCATTCAACCCGCATCCCACCGGTCAACCCGCATCCCACCGGTCAACCCGCATCCCACCATTCAACCCGCATCCCACCGGTCAACCCGCATCCCACCGGTCAACCCGCATCCCACCATTCAACCCGCATCCCACCGGTCAACCCGCATCCCACCATTCAACCCGCATCCCACCGTCGGACCCGCATCCCACCATTCAACACCATTCAAATCACAATATAGGCCTATGGTATCGCAATACTCAGAATATCGCAGTATCGTGATAGTATCGTATCGCGGGAACTCTCGTGATTCCCACCCCTACTGTTCAACCCTCATCTCACCGCCAGACCCTTGTCCCAGGACTTAATTGAAGGAGGGAGTACCTCAGAGCAGGCCGGAGAGCCAGGAAACCCTGCAGCTCAAACTCCTCTGGAAGGGGCGTCGCTGTGGAGAAAATAAACAAACCTTGAGCTTCAAACAGCTTGAAGATCTGACATCCAAACATTACAGGACTATAACAATGTGGACATGTCTGAAAAACACTGTAAGACACATTTATAAATGTCTTTCTCAACTTTTTCAACTGGACCATTAATGCTCCTCCTCCTATATTTGTGCATTTCTCCAGGGAGCTTTGTTTAAGAAGCTTCCTGTTCAGGGTCAGTGATCACTGATTCAGTGTGCAGACATGTGAGGAGCTTCCTGGGAAAAGAAAAACCAGAGACGCTGCAGGACCGACGATGACGTTCACAGGGAGAGCAGCTTCTATTCTGAAGAGACGGCAGGCTACAAAGACTAAATCCAACATAGAAGCTTTGGTTCCTGGACTTGTTGTCCACTATCATAAAACCTGATTAACCTGAAGAGGACTCAGACCAGAGCTCACATGGATCACTGATAAAGAATCAATACCAGAGGGCGTCCTACCTGAGGAACAGGACACGTCGTCCTCTTTGGGCTGGAAACTGTTGAGGATGGAGACCAGCCAGGGCCAGATACTGAGAGAGTGGGAATGAGGAGTTAAACTTCCTGTCCAGTAATGATCAAAACAACATTTAGACAACGGGACAGAAGACTTACTGTTGCCTATGGTCCACGGCGGCCTCGGGAAAGACGCTGGGTCTCAGCTTCAGCCAGTCCAGAGACACTTTAATGGCCGGCAGAGGACACTCCCCCATGATCTCCTCTCCTCGGTTCTTGTTGAGCAGAGCACGGCTGCACATGACACCCAGGAAGGACACTGAGGGGAAGTCAAACACCATGAACATCTGGAGTCCTGCTGGCAGCACCATTAACTAAACTAGCAGCAACCTTACCTGACTGGGCGGTATGACCAAAAATGCATATCACGGTATTTTGTAAGATTCTGGCAGTTTCACGGTATATCACGGTATTTTTTTTTCCGCGTTAAAGCATTAATTAATTAACGCCGAAAAGAAACGGCTGGCCAGCGAGCGGTGAACAGCTGTTTGTGTGGCGTGTCTTCCGTTCTGTCACTTCACCTACATCCCCCTGGGTCCTAAGTCCCTCCATGTACATCTTCTTATCACCCTCTATGTACCAACGTACATTCATAACAAATACCACACATATTACGGTGATCAGCGTTATTATGTGTCTGACCTAAATACCTTTTGTTGTTCAGTCTTTGTTCATCCTGCATCGCTCTCTTCTGTTCTTTAATGTAACTTACTGGAGCGACAGAGCCTCACAGCTGTTAGACTGTTGTTAGCGAGCTTTACCCAGCATGCAGTTCGGCGGTGAAATTTTATAAATGTACAATTATTAGTGCTACAAATTGTTTATGTGTCACAAACTGTTGCGTCGTGGTGTTTTGTTGTTAAAGAGCGTTAGTTGTGGGTTGTTCATTGTTCTAAAGTAAACCATGAGTAGGGTTCCCTCTCAATACAGCTAACACAACTAGCTCCGTCCGTAGCACTGCTAGCGGCGAACAATATATTTTGCTGCCTGTTGACGATCAACAGAAGTTGTTTCGGATGTGCACCGGTATGACGGTATATGAAATATTCATATCATACGGGAAATTAAAACCGGTATACCGCCCAGCCCTAATAGAGCAGTTGGTTTGTAGTCTGGGTTTATATCATATATATGATATTGCAGTGGTATGATGAGTGTTGTTGGTTCTTACTGAAGAGTCCGAGCAGCTGGAACCAGCTGAGCTGCTGCTCGCTGCTGTAGCTCTGTTCTCCACTGTCGGCGGTCAGGTCTCTGAGGTGGTGGAGCTCAAACAGGTTGATGACGGTGATGTGGACCAGCTGCTGAGAACTGAATGCCTTCTGCAGGATCAGCCTCTGCGCGCGCACACACACACACACACACACACACACACACACACACACACACACACACACACACACACACACACACACACACACACACACACACACACACACACACACACACAGGGTCATCAAACAATCCCTTTCAAGATCTCACTGCATGCAGGAATAAAACCTGTGTGGAAAGTGTTTCACCTGAAACTGCTCCTCCAGTTTCTCCCTCAGGACGTCCAGCTTGTCCAGACTCTTGCTCAGGTAGACGTGACCGTGAAACTTGATGAAGGCCCGGATGAAATCCGACACGCTCCACTTGGCTTTCACCTCATCGCGGCTGCAGAAACCCGGAGGAGTTGATAGTGAAGAACAACATCACAGGGATAAAACATCTAGAAGGCTTTATTTCCTCTCAGAGGGAACTAGGGACTCTGTTCTAAAGGAGTAAAACAGTTGCATTACATTACAGTCGTTTATCAGACGCTTTTATCCAAAGCGACTTACAATAAGTGTGTCCAACATCAGTTTGAGAGAACAACTAGTCACCAGAAGTCATAAGTGCATCTCCTTTAAACAAGCATCTAAGAGCAGAAACCAGAGCCAACGTACAGTGCAGAAACAAACCAATGCAATAAGTGCCACAAACTAATATGAATAGAGTAAGTGCTAAGTGGAAGGTTCAGGTACTACTTCTTGAAGAGGCGAGTCTTCAGGGTAGTGCTTCTTGAAGAGGCGAGTCTTCAGGGTCGTGCTTCTTGAAGAGGCGAGTCTTCAGGGTAGTGCTTCTTGAAGAGGCGAGTCTTCAGGGTCGTGCTTCTTGAAGAGGCGAGTCTTCAGGGTCGTGCTTCTTGAAGAGGCGAGTCTTCAGGGTCGTGCTTCTTGAAGAGGCGAGTCTTCAGGGTCGTGCTTCTTGAAGAGGCGAGTCTTCAGGGTCGTGCTTCTTGAAGAGGCGAGTCTTCAGGGTCGTGCTTCTTGAAGAAGCGAGTCTTCAGGGTCGTGCTTCTTGAAGAGGCGAGTCTTCAGGGTCGTGCTTCTTGAAGAGGCGAGTCTTCAGGGTCGTGCTTCTTGAAGAGGCGAGTCTTCAGGGTCGTGCTTATTGAAGAGGCGAGTCTTCAGGGTCGTGCTTATTGAAGAGGCGAGTCTTCAGGGTCGTGCTTATTGAAGAGGCGAGTCTTCAGGGTCGTGCTTATTGAAGAGGCGAGTCTTCAGGGTCGTGCTTCTTGAAGAGGCGAGTCTTCAGGGTAGTGCTTCTTGAAGAGGCGAGTCTTCAGGGTCGTGCTTCTTGAAGAGGCGAGTCTTCAGGGTCGTGCTTCTTGAAGAGATGAGTCTTCAGGGTAGTGCTTCTTGAAGAGATGAGTCTTCAGGGTAGTGCTTCTTGAAGAGATGAGTCTTCAGGGTCGTGCTTCTTGAAGAGGCGAGTCTTCAGGGTCGTGCTTCTTGAAGAGGCGAGTCTTCAGGGTCGTGCTTCTTGAAGAGGCGAGTCTTCAGGGTCGTGCTTCTTGAAGAGGCGAGTCTTCAGGGTCGTGCTTCTTGAAGAGGCGAGTCTTCAGGGTCGTGCTTCTTGAAGAGGCGAGTCTTCAGGGTCGTGCTTCTTGAAGAGGCGAGTCTTCAGGGTAGTGCTTCTTGAAGAGGTGAGTCTTCAGGGTAGTGCTTCTTGAAGAGATGAGTCTTCAGGGTAGTGCTTCTTGAGGAGGTGAGTCTTCAGCCTGATGAAAGATGGGCAGTGACTCTGCTGTCCTGAGGTCAGTGGGGAGTTCATTCCACCACTGAGGGGTCAGGACAGGAAACAGCTGCGACCGGGTCGATCGGCCGCAGGAACCTCTGAGCGACGGGGGAACCGATCGCCTCGAGGCAGCAGAGCCAAGAGGTCGGGCGGGGGTGTAGGGCTTGACCACGGCCTGGAGATAGGAAGGAGCTGTTCCCTTCACTGCCCTGTAGGCACCAGAGTCTCACACTGGATGCTCTTACAGGAGCCAGTGTAGAGAACGGAGAAGGCAAGTTGTGGGAGAACTTGGGGCGATTGAACACCAGGCGAGCTGCAGCTTTCTGGACAAGAGGTCTGATGGCCGCTTGTTCCTATTTTTAGTATGAATGTGGTCCAGAGTTACTGGTTCTGCTATCGGTACTTTCTTAGTTCTGGAGCGTGTCTGTCTCTCTCTCTCTCTCTGTTTCCTTCTTCTTGTTTCCTATTTCTTGTTTCCCATTTCTTGTTTCCCTCTTCTTGTTTCCCTCTTCTTGTTTCCTTCTTCTTGTTTCCTTCTTCTAGTTTCCTTCTTCTAGTTTCCTTCTTCTAGTTTCCTTCTTCTAGTTTCCTTCTTTCCTATTTGTTGTTTCCTTCTTCTGGTTTCCAAACTGTAGTTTCCTATTTCTTGTTTCCTATTTCTTTGTTCCTTCTTCTTGTTTCCTATTTTTTGTTTCCTCCTTCTTATTTCCTATTTCTTGTTTCCTATTTCTTGTTTCCTATTTCTTGTTTCCTTCTTCTTGTTTCCTTCTTCTTGTTTCCTTCTTCTTGTTTCCTTCTTCTTGTTTCCTATTTGTTGTTTCCTTCTTGTTGTTTCCTTCTTCTAGTTTCCTTCTTTCCTATTTGTTGTTTCCTTCTTCTAGTTTCCTTCTTTCCTATTTGTTGTTTCCTTCTTCTAGTTTCCTCCTTCTTGTTTCCTTCTTGTTCCCTATTTTTGGTTTCCTATTTCTTGTTTATTTCTTATTGTTTCCCATTTCTTGTTTCCTATGAATAAAACCCTCCGTTACCTCTCCAGAGCCTTGGACAGAGCCTTCTGCAGGTTGGTGGAGGCTGCTGGGAAAGGGAACTTGACCGCGATGCTGCGGCAGTAGTAGAAGATGGTGGTGAGGTGGTCTCCTTTAGAGGAGGCCAGGATGGCCAGCTGGTTGTAGGGCTGACCTGCAGGAGGAGCACAAAGAGGAGCAACAATCAACACACCACGTACACACAGGGAGGACTACAAACATGGAGCCATCAACATACAGAGGAACTACAAACATGGAGCCATCAACACAAGGAGGAACTACAAACATGGAGCCATCAACACACGGATGAACTACAGACATGGAGCCATCAACACACGGATGAACTACAGACATGGAGCCATCAACACACGGATGAACTACAGACATGGAGCCATCAACACACGGATGAACTACAGACATGGCCGCTCTAACCCGAGGGCATCATTTATTGTTTCTCTTTTTACCATGTTAAGTGTTTTTGAAAACGCTATATTATTATTTTGCAATGTTTACTTAGCTAGCTTAGCACAAACACTGGAAGCAGGGGGAAACTGCTAGCCTCGTAGCTTCAGACTCACCGTTGGACGGGACCAGCTGAGCTGCGTGTCGATAGTACGACTCCGCCTGGCTGGTCTGGTTACGATAACGAGCTGAAACAGAACGAGGAACGGAACAAGTCTGTTTTTAAAACATGCAACACGATCATAAGACATGAAGTCCGGTGGACGTGGACGTTTCCTCACCGATGTCTCCGAGGTGGACGAGGCAGTGCTGGCAGATGTAGGAACACGAGCTGGGCTGCGGAGTGACGATGGCGCCGCCGACGTTCTGCTTATTGCTGATGATGCCGAGCTGAGAAGACTTGACGCGGCACGGGAGGTCCACGTTGAACACGGTGCACAACTCCTGTAGTAACTGGAGACAACACGAGTCACGTTAACACAGAACATGGAATGTTTGAGGAGAGTTCAGAGTGTTTCACACATTGGACCAAGAATCACAACCAGGATGTAAAAAAGGACGAACTTCAAAAGACCAGAACCAGAAAAGACCAAACGTAAACAAATACATTAAGATAACCAAAAACTACTCCGTTTATCAAAGTCAGAATCTGTAAATAAACGTCATTATTGTCAGGTAGACATCTTTCCAACGGTCCTTGAACACATCATGTGTGACGAACGCTTACATCAGTAAAATCAGCCAAAACTAAGCTTAACATCATGATATTTCATCAGAAACATTTTACTCTTCATGTTGTCATTTAAAATCTCTCCTCTAATAAAGTGTTTAGAGAGGACAGAGAAGAGGAGAGGAGGAGAGAGGAGGAGAGAGAGGAGAGGAGGAGAGAGGAGAAGAGGAGAGAGGAGAAGAGGAGAGAGGAAAGAGGAAAGAGGAAAGAGGAAAGAGGAGAGGAGAGGTTATGGTTCTGTTTCCATAGAGGAGCAGGACTTTTATTTTGAAGAGAAAATCAAGACCACAGAGAGAGAAACAAATGCCCTGAAGCTGCTCCTGGAGACTATTTCCAATAGTTTGACCAATGAAGCTGATTCTGATCCTAAACCCCCATGTCGAACCTGATCTTGCCAGGTCTGCTGGTCCCCCATAAGTCCTGAACCCTACCTGTGTGTAGAAACCACTCGCTGCCTCCAGGAACAGCGACAGGTTGGCCTGGACCTCGCTGCGGTTGGGGTTGGCCCGGTTCTTGGCCTGGCTCTGCAGGGTGGTGATCTGGTTCTTAAAAGCGTGATTCCACCTGCAGGGAACACAGAAAACATCATCAATGGGGGGGTAAAGAAAAGCGTTTTCTTTGTTGTCGTGGTTTCAGGCGGAGCAGCTTACAGGTCTTGCTCCACCTTCTTGTCCAGAGCGTACTCCAGGTCGGTCACCAGCATCTTCTGGTACAGATCCTGCAGAGCCTGCCGGGACGTCCACACCTCAGCCGCCCCGAGCTTCGAATCTAACGCACCCGGAGAGCAGAAACACGTGAACATGAATACATCAATGTAAACTAAAGAAGATCTGGTGAAATAAAGAAGATCTGGTGAAATAAAGAACATCTAGTGAAATAAAGAACATCTGTTAGTGAAGATGTTGTCAGAGGATGTTTTGAGGCGATGGTGCAGAACTCTTACCTGTCATGTCCGCCTTCAGGGCCTCTGCCTGTCTGCTCGATGTAAACAAGAGAAGAGAAGGTGAGACGGGTTCATCAGAAACAGACAGACAGAGGTACACACACACACACACACACACACACACACACACACACACACACACACACACAGCCCTCCTTCCTGTTTGTGGATGAGCTAACAGCTAACACACCTGCAGCGATGCTGACGCTGTCACTTAATAACATGTAACGGGCTCGTATAAATACGTGAACAGCAGTGACACAGTTTTGATATTTGGGCTCAGACTACTCCCTGGTTCCCAACATGCGAAGAAAACACGATACAAAACAACACAAAAACAAGCCCACCCAGCTAGCTAGCTACTTATCAACGTGTCTCCGGCCAGTTAAATAAAAACAACAACAACACACACAGATGAACAATATTTAAGTGGTGCTAATGAACCAATGTGACCGGTAATATGTGACAGCAGCTAATGCTAACCTGACATCCGCAGAAAAGACGCTGCCGAGCTAATGCTAACTAGCAATAACACACCACCACGTCTGTGCGTGTGTGTGTGGGGGGGGCGGTAACATGAAGCCGTTAAATCAGACTATAAGCGTTACTTCTGAATAAAACGACACCAACTTGTGTGAAATATTGAAATATTAAATATAGTTCATTTACAACGTGAGTGCGTTAGCATCGACTGTTTGTTGATATGTAGCTAGCGCTAAAACGTTTTAAGCTAGCTTTAGCGTTAGCCACCGAAAACAAAACAAATCCACCTGATGAACGAACAACGTCCGTTTATGAGCCGCAAACCACCGCGTGTGTTACCGGCAGAGGACACCGGACCGGAGGGTCTTACCGGAGGTACTGAGCGATGAGGTTCATCCTGCCGGATCCACCGGTCTATCACACAACGACGGGTCCAGAAGCTAACGCTCCTACCGCCGCCATCTTGTTTCTGTGTGGGTCAGACAGGGCCCGGCGGATGGGAGGAGGAGGAGGAAGAGGAGGAGAGGAGAGGTCATGGTTCTGTTTCCATAGAGGAGCAGGACTTTTATTTTGAAGAGAAAATCAAGACCACAGAGAGAGAAACAAATGCCCTGAAGCTGCTCCTGGAGACTATTTCCAATAGTTTGACCAATGAAGCTGATTCTGATCCTAAACCCCCATGTCGAACCTGATCTTGCCAGGTCTGCTGGTCCCCCATAAGTCCTGAACCCTACCTGTGTGTAGAAACCACTCGCTGCCTCCAGGAACAGCGACAGGTTGGCCTGGACCTCGCTGCTGCGGTTGGCCCGGTTCTTGGCCTGGCTCTGCAGGGT
This sequence comes from Lycodopsis pacificus, assembly GCA_028022725.1. NCBI lineage: Eukaryota > Metazoa > Chordata > Actinopteri > Perciformes > Zoarcidae > Lycodopsis > Lycodopsis pacificus. The sequence continues at coordinate 26,686,238 of CM051700.1, read as the reverse complement.
GGTGATCTGGTTCTTAAAAGCGTGATTCCACCTGCAGGGAACACAGAAAACATCATCAATGGGGGGGTAAAGAAAAGCGTTTTCTTTGTTGTCGTGGTTTCAGGCAGAGCCTGCAGCAGCAGCGTCCTCTAGTTCCTGTTGCAGCCGTCTCCGAGGCCGAGTAGCAGCGACCTCCAGCCCCTTACCCCGCTGGGCCATCACTCCATCGCCCTGAGCCCCAGTCTATGGACTTCCATCCTCCGGAGCCCCAGTGTCCCCGGTCTGGTGTCCCAGAGATCCCGTGTTCCCAGTCCGGCCCCCCCAAGATCCCGGGTCCGGAGCAACTCCGGCAGTCCGACCGACCACCCGAGAACCCAGGTCCGGAGTCCTGTTCCCCATCTGATCCCCAGCCTCTAGAGCCCTGTTCCCCATCTGATCCCCAGCCTCTAGAGCCCTGTTCCCACTTTAATCTCCAGTCCGGCCGACCTCTAGAGCCCTGTTCCCCGTCTGATCCCCAGCCTCTAGAGACCTGTTCCCCGTCTGATCCCCAGCCTCTAGAGACCTGTTCCCCATCTGAACCCCAGCCTCTAGAGCCCTGTTCCCCGTCTGATCCCCAGCCTCTAGAGCCCTGTTCCCAGTCTCATCCCCAGTCCGGCCGCCCTCCCGAGCTCCTGTGCCCGAAGTGACTTTGACGGTTCGGCCGTCCCCCGGAGCCCTCCTGCCTGTCCGTTCGTCCTCCTGCCCGTCCCCCGGAGACCTATGGCCAGTTGGATCCGGACGTCCCTCCTCCGGACCCTCTCTACCCACCCTTTTTGTCTTGCTGGACTTTGGACATCTGGGGCCCCTCAAGGCTGTGTGCTCAGTCCACTGCTCTTCACCTTGCTGACACACGACTGCACAACAACCTACAGCACCAATCACATGGTCAAATTTGCAGATGACACAACTCTGGTTGGTCTCATCGCCAACGACGATGAGACCCACTACAGGAGGTCAGCCTTCTGACCACGTGGTGCAGAGACAACAACCTCCTTCTGAATAACAGCAAGACCAAGGAGATTATTGTTGACTTCCGGAGAGGCCACACTCAACACCACCACTGACCATCAATGGTGCTGATACAGAGCGAGTGAGCATGTCCTGGGGGTGGACATCAGTGAGGACCTCTCGTGGACAGCCAACACAACATCACTGGCAAAGAAAGCCCAGAGGCGCCTCTACTCTCTCCGCAAACTGAAGAAGGCAAGAACACCCCCACCCATCATGTGCACCTTTTACCGAGGCACCATGGAGAACATCCTGACAACTGCACCACTGTGTGGGGCGGAAGCTGCACGGACTACAACAGGAAAGCCCTGCAGAGCAGAGTGAACACAGCTGGAAGGGTCATGGGTGACTCACTCCCCTCCCTGCAGGACATATACGACACCCGCCTCACCCGCAAAGTGACCATGATTGTGCGAGTCCAGCCACCGCTCACAGTCTCTTCAGCCTGCTGCCCTCTGGGAGAAGATACCGGAGCCTCCGTGCTCGCACCACCACACTCTCAAACAGCTTCGTCCACCAGAAGCTGAACTCTCTCCCTCCTCTCTTTAAGACTATGTCTGACTGCTGCTAAATACAGATTGATAGTTTTTTTCTTATATAGATGTTGTCTAAATGTTTTTTTATCTATTTGCACTGTATTCACTTTATATGTCTATATGTTTATATCTCTACATGTCTATATGTTTATATGTCTATATGTCTATATGTCTATATGTCTATATGTCTATATGTTTATATGTCTATATGTCTATATGTTTATATGTCTATATGTTTATATGTCTATATGTCAATATGTCTATATGTCTATGTGTTTATATGTCTATATGTTTATATCTCTACATGTCTATATGTTTATATGTCTATATGTCTATATGTTTATATGTCTATATGTTTATATGTCTATATGTCAATATGTCTATATGTCTATATGTTTATATGTCTATATGTCTATATGTCTATATGTCTATGTGTTTATATGTCTATATGTTTATATCTCTACATGTCTATATGTTTATATGTCTATATGTCTATATGTTTATATGTCTATATGTCTATATGTTTATATGTCTATATGTCTATATGTTTATATGTCTATATGTCTATATGTCTATATGTCTATATGTTTATATGTCTATATGTTTATATATCTACATGTCTATATGTCTATATGTCTATATGTTTATATGTCTATATGTCTATATGTTTATATGTCTATATGTCAATATGTCTATGTGTTTATATGTCTATATGTCTATATGTTTATATGTCTATATGTTTATATATCTATATGTCTATATGTTTATATGTCTATATGTCTATATGTTTATATGTCTATATGTTTATATGTCTATATGTCTATATGTCTATATGTTTATGTGTTTATATGTCTATATGTCTATATGTTTATGTGTTTATATGTCTATATGTCTATATGTCTATATGTCTATATGTTTATATGTCTATATGTCTATATGTCTATATGTTTATATGTCTATATGTCTATATGTCTATATGTTTATATATCTATATGTCTATATGTTTATATGTCTATATGTCTATATGTCTATATGTCTATGTGTTTATATATCTATATGTCTATATGTTTATATGTCTATATGTCTATATGTCTACATGTCTATATGTTTATATGTCTATATGTTTATATATCTATATGTCTATATGTTTATATGTCTATATGTCTATATGTCTATATGTTTATATATCTATATGTCTATATGTTTATATATCTATATGTCTATATGTTTATATGTCTATATGTCTATATGTTTATATATCTATATGTCTATATGTTTATATGTCTATATGTTTATATGTCTATATGTCTATATGTTTATATATCTATATGTCTATATGTTTATATGTCTATATGTTTATATATCTATATGTCTATATGTTTATATGTCTATATGTCTATATGTCTATATGTTTATATATCTATATGTTTATATATCTATATGTCTATATGTTTATATATCTATATGTCTATATGTTTATATGTCTATATGTCTATATGTTTATATGTCTATATGTTTATGTGTCTATATGTCTATATGTTTATATGTCTATATGTTTATATGTTTATATGTCTATATGTCTATATGTTTATATGTCTATATGTTTATATGTCTATATGTTTATATGTCTATATGTCTATATGTCTATATGTCTATATGTCTATATGTTTATGTGTTTATATGTCTATATGTTGGATGGAGAGAAACGTCTTCTCAACTCCTGTATGTTCGGTACATATTGTGGAATTGACAATAAAGCAAACTTTGGACTTTGAACTTTGATTATGATACATTATGATTACATTATGATTACATTATGATTCATGTGATAATGAAGCTGTGAGAGAATTAAAGCAACAGTGTCGCGCTGATGCTGCTTCCTGCCGCAGACTCTCTCTCTCTCTCGCTCTCTCTCTCTCTCTCTCTCTCTCTCTCTCTCGCTCTCTCTCTCTC